>JALIRY010000015.1:0-517489 GCA_026401215.1 Trichoderma erinaceum | reverse complement strand
CAGCAGTAGCAGCAGTAGCAGCAGTAGCAGCAGTAGCAGCAGTAGCAGCAGTAGCAGCAGTAGCAGCAGTAGCAGCAGTAGCAGCAGTAGCAGCAGTAGCAGCAGTAGCAGCAGTAGCAGCAGTAGCCTACTTTATAGCTGAAGTGCTGCATAACAGAATTACGGTGCTGGAAAACTCCAAAAAATTTTTCTAGATTTGCTGAGGCTACTTGGTAATCTCTCTCGTGCTGGTATACAGGTATGCACAGGCCTAGATTGTATACAAGGAGAACTATAAATGCGACTATAATTGAGAATGAGATCATGACATTAAACTGCTACTGGGTGATGCTAGGCGTGACTATGCACTTGTCATGGCTATGCAGAGCTCTAAGAGCAACATACGTCCATCTCGGGATCGACTTCTAAGCGCCGAATCCAGATTTATACCGATGGCGGTCCGTGGAATCATGTTGCAGGCTTTCCTGCTAAGCGATGCGGCTTCCTTCTCCAGTTTGAAGTGGGCGCTTGCTCACCGCAATCGTCTCGCAAGAAACTGAGAGTTGATCACCATTTACATCCCTTTTGGGCTCCGTACATAATTATAGAATAGCGACGTGTCAAAAAGGGGAAAAAAAAAAAAAGAAAAGAAAAAAAAAAGAAAAAAGAGAAAAAAAAAAAAAAAAGTCGACAGCAAGCTAGGGAGAGTGGCGGCGCTCTGTCAAGTGGTTTGTCGGTTGGCTCAGCGTACAATTTACATGTAGCTTTATAAGATACCTACCACATGTAAGGAAGTGGCCTCTTTTCATAGCAGCGACTTCAGTGGCGACCATACAATCTAGCAGCATTTACCCTTTATGTTAGAAAGTCGAAACTCTCCTTTCGCTATCCGCGCCAAACCAAGCAATTCTTCAAGTCATAAAAGTCTCCACCGGGTAGTTCCGATGGCGTCAATTGCCATCCACTGACTCGCTGTGCCGAGTCTTGCTGAGTGGGTTCCCATCTCGAAGTTTTCGGTGACTAATCAGTCAACTCACTCATCGCTTTTTCCACATCCCTTCGAGAAAACCGGGCTTGGAATCTCGAACCCAGCAGTTACCGATCTGTGAGATTGAATAGGAGATTTGACAGACGCCAAGGGGAAAAAAAGGTTCTTATTGTCGCCAGGGATTAAGAAGAAACACAAGAGGGAAGGGGAAAAAAAGGAGCCATGGTTCGTTCAGGGTCTCTCGGTGCTAGCGAGCAGCAAGATGGAGAAAGGGAGGCCGGTTATGCTCACCTGAATGCTGCAGGTCCACGCCGATGCGTCCAACTTTGCCGAGGGCGTCACCAAGGATGATGCCTATGAGCAGGTGCTGTTGCAGGCCGAAGGTCTATTCTACGGTCAACGCAACTGGGTTCGTCAATCTCCTTTATTCTCCCTCTTCACCGCGTCTACGACGGCTAACAGATGGTAACAGGTCTGGTAGGTGATCGGCATCACATCAAAGGAGAAGAGCGTCTCATACATGGGCCTCATCGTATTGACATGAGGCGGCTTCTACTAGTAATCTGTCCAACGCAGCCTCACTACTATGGCATGCTTACAAGTCGCTTGGCGCCCCAAGCAATGAAGTAAACTGGGCAGGTAAGTGACCGTTCACTCACTTCATTTCGTATCTGAGTGAATCCGAGGACTTGTGTTCATTGCTTCATTCTAGGATTTTATGTGTTGGATCCCACAAAACAGGACCAGCTCATTCTGGGACCATTCCAGGGCAAAGTTGCCTGCCAGACGATCCCCTTTGGACGAGGCGTATGCGGTGCTGCTGCGGCCACGAAGACCACGCAACTAGTCGAGGATGTGGAGAAGTTCCCCGGTCACATTGCGTGTGACAGCGAGAGCAAGAGCGAGATTGTGGTTCCTATCGTATCGGGCGATAAAGTCGTCGCAATCATTGACGTTGACTGCGCCGTCCTGAATGGATTCGATGAGACGGATAAGAAGAACCTGGAGCAGCTTGCGGAGCTTCTGGCCAAGAGCTGTGATTGGTAGACACTGTGTATAAGAAGAGTCTTCAAAAGATTTGCTCCCTTAGTATTACGTGCATTCGGACATCGATGAATCGCTGCTTGCGTGTGAAAGGCCTACTCAGCCACGATCGAGTCTCAATGCATCGGAAAGACTCTGTTGAGTGACGTGCTACCTCGTATCTACCGTAAGTGACATCGATACGATTGGCGATGAGGATCTGCTAGTCAGCATCCTACTTACCACTTCGCCAATACTCTTACAAGCAACATGAATACGGACCCTGGTAGTTGTACTGTTGCATAGGAACTGCTAGGCGCTATTTGAGAAGATGATTTTCGAAGCACGAGTCCCCCTACCCAAAGCAAGCGAAACTGTGACCGCTAGTCCGGCATCTCCCCTTATACTTGTATATCAGTGATACGGTCGGACTACACCGTCTATCAACAAGGAGGGACTGCATTTAGGTAGAAAAATATATCCCGATCCGCAATCTGAAGAAACGGATGCTAGCACGGATACATGACAAGGATGTGGGGGCCGAAAATCAAGAACAAAGAGCTGCCCGTACCCGCTGCTGACGCCTCCTGAAATGCGCAGCGAGGGAGATGCGGTGCCCCAAGTCCACTCTCGACGGCCGTTACGGAGAAGAGTTGCCTGATTTGATCGCGTTTGTGTGCAAGACGGGATATTTTTGGGCGGCTTGGCCTGGATGGCAAGGCGACGTCAGCTGCTGGGCTGGGTTATGGAGCAGGCTGGAGAGATATTCTGGAGATGTGATGTGCGCAGAGAAAGAGGGTGCGAGTGAGAGTGAAAGTGGTGATTACATGAAGGTACGTGTATTCTGTGCGCGGCACCCGTCGTGCTGCAGAAGCTGCAGAAGGCTCACAAGCTGGAGAGCTGCATTAGCTGAAGCTGCAACACAAAACAAAGCTCGTCTGGTGAGACCAGACCTTCAACGCCATGTGCATTCCGGCAATGCAGGGCGGCCAGAGCCCTTTGATCTTGCCGATCGATCGTCATCTCTGTTTACTGGTCTCAGCCAGAGCACAAGAAGCCTCCGTTGACAGGGCACCGCCCCCAGTCCACGCTGCTAATGAGACGCTGGGCGGGGCTGAGACACAGCACCCGGGCCACTAGCCCACAGCGCCAAACAAGCTTTGAGCCAGTGAGGTCTTCAGCGCGTCTAGTGCCCTTGCAGTAGCCGCTCCAGCCACCTCGATTTTGACGGCATCCAGCCACCCAGAGAGCCCTCCATCGTCATCAAAGGGATCACTCATCCTGAAATCAAAGGGTGGACGCAGCCTCTTTTCGGAGCCTCTCGCAGCCCTGAAACCCACGGCTTGCAGCTGTGGCGCCAAGCACCACTTGCGTGCGGCATCCCTTTTCCCTCTATTTCCTGCCCCCGACCACGCACGCACGCAAAGCACCGCTGCAGCTCCCTGGCTGGCCCGCTGCATCAACAAAAGCTGAGCGCTGTGCAGCTCCCTTGGCGGTCGCTAGTCTAGTAGGTGTTAGCTAGAATAACTTTCCGACTACGGCATAAGCCTCTTCTTTTAAACTTCTGCATTGCCATGGCATAGACTAGCATGCGGCTATTTTCTCTCTTCTCTTCGGCCTCTTTCTCTCTCTCTTTTTTTTTTTTCTATTCTGACGTTTTTTCTGTCAACGGATGATTCTGTCCCGTTGCATTGTCTTTGCTGTCGTCATCGTCTGACCCAGCCTCTCGCAAAAGTTTAATGGTGGCGCCCAATCCAGAGCGTCGCTGATCGCCATACGCTAAGCATACCTGCCTTTCGGCCGATGTAAACAAATAACATGGATGTCTCCAACCTGCACTCAAGAAGCTCTCGAGGCAGCGCTCTTGCGAGCCTGCTTCAACCTACCATAGTCATGTCTGCCGCCTCTAAACAGTTTGCCGTAAATGGCCCGCACACGGCAGGACTCTTTGCCGACATGAGTGTTGACGGGCCTGTCATTGGCACTCTGGTTGCCGTTGTCGACCGCGCAAAGAACTTGCCCAACCGCAAGACCATAGGCAAGCAGGATCCCTACTGCGCCGCGAGACTCGGCAAAGAGGCCAAGAAGACGGCGACAGACGTCAGAGGCGGACAGACTCCCAAATGGTAAGCTTTCCCTGCCTATCCGATCTTCTCTGGGCCAAGGAGCAACTCGCTGACTTTGTTTCTGCAGGGATCAAGAGCTGCGATTCACAGTGCATGATTCGGCCGACTACTACCAGCTCAAGGTCTCCGTCTTCACTGACGACAAGAAAACGGATCTCATCGGAGAGGCTTGGATCGATCTAAAGGGCATTATTATTGCTGGAGGAGGCCAGAACGACGTATGGCAGACTTTGACATGCCGCGGCAAGTATGCGGGGGAAATTCGACTCGAGATCACCTACTACGATTCTCGCCCCAAACCTGACAAGCCTGCTGCCAGAACAAGGCAGTCTATGGGTGCCGAGCATGAAGGCTCGCCGCCTAAGCGCAAGGAGCCTGTGAAGAGGCGTCCTCTACCGACCGATCCTGTCACCGGCGAAGTTACCGCCAATGTCCCTTCTCCATCAGACTATCAGTCTCCTCACCGATCTCCTGGCAAGATTAGCTCACACTCACCATACGGCTCAACAAACTCTCTTCACGAAACTGCAGACTACGGTACTCCACACGGGAGCACCCGATCCCGTCATGCAGACCATTTTTCTCATTCACCCAGTCATTCTGGCTCAGGCCGTGTTGAGGGACCTCGCCAGCCTCGCCCGACACGGCAGGACTCATACACGAGAGAGAGAGAAGGCTACAGCCAAAAGATACCCGTCTCACCATATGAACAGCAAGATCCCCGCGGCAGTGGCTACTCGCTTTCAAGTGAGCCTTATGATATAACTCCATCAAATGATGCCGCACCATTCTCTCCTCTTGACGAACCCCGCCAAGCAGCTCCTCCGCCACCGGCTCACCGGTCACGGCACAGCAATAGCCAAGAACGTATGCAGCGAAGAGGCGATGAATCGCCGCAGAGGGGCGTTCCACCCGTATCCATGCGATCAGATGTTTTGAAGAATGAGGCTCATAGAAACTCTACCCCAAATTATCCTGGCCGCCCACAGTTCCGAGCTTACGACCCGACCATGGCGGCTCAGCCACCTATTCAAAGAGCTATTACATACGAGCCGCTCAACTCCTACGATGCCTACGACGCTCAATATCGCTCCATGCAACCCACTGTTGAGGACGTTCCAGAATCACCACCCGGCTCCATGCGGAACAGGGACCGCCGCAACAGTTCGAGAATTGTCCCGCTGGACGAGGTTTTTAACAACGCCCCGATCCCCACTTCTACGAACCTTGGCCACTCTCCGGGAGGAGGATCTCCTGGTTATATGGGCCAATCTCCTGGAGCCTATCCTACGTATCAAGAGCAACCCCGGAATCAAGATTCGGTATCTCCCATGTCGACTAGAGACTATACAGAGAGCCCTGGACAAATTTCACAGTATAACTATAGCAGTCAAAGCCAACGCCCTAGCCCTAGTCAGCAGCGCGAGTACGAGACTACCTATATCCAAAGCTCTCCAAGCTACGGGCTGCCTGCCTTGCCACCCTCTTTGGCTCCGGGGGTAGACCCTGCCATGGCTCAAGAGATGTCCAACAGAGCATATGAAGAAAGGCGCCACGACAGCCAATACAACAATCAATTGGTACACGCCTCTGTCCGAAGTCGCCATGGAAGTGAGCCGCCGCCGCCCTCACATGAACCGCCATACGGTACCTCACCGCAGGCATATGAATCTTACGATAGGCGAAGATCGGGTAACTATTCCGGTGGGCCGGATCCGCAGGCGCAAGCGCAGGCTCAGGGATATCGAGATCCTTCCCCTAATCCCCAACACAGGATCCGACGCAAGTCGGTCAGCCCTGCCCCCCTTCGTTCTGACCATAGGAGACATTCTGATATTCCTTTTGGTCCTGATTCTTACGACGCCTTCAACCCTGGGGTGTCTTCTAGAGATGGTTCCCCAGGAGTTGATGCTTCGGATCCTCCCTCCAAGATTGTGACTCCCGATGGTCGAGAAATCGATCCGTCAGATCATCTACCAGTAGAATCTTGGGCTCCTGAGCCGGAGGCAAAGCCTTCTCAAGAGCCCCCACGAGCAAGGCCAGCTCTCTCCGGAGCGCAGCCAATGCCTCCTAGCGGCCGACGACCTCTACGAATTAGCATGGCGAGAACTTCGCAAGCAGTAGTACCATCTACCGCCTACGCATTCACAGAGGGGCCTCGTGCTCCTCCCCCCGCGCAAGGTGGACGGCAGCGACTACAAAAGAAGGCTATGCGCCATTCAATGGGACCAACAACGTCAGCCCCGAATCCCCTCACATCTATTGCGCCCGATAACTTTCAGGTTGGACCAAATCATTACGGTTCATCTCGATCACGCGCTGGCGCGTGGGATTATCCAAACGAAAATTACGCGCCTAAATACAACGGCGGCAATCAGGGACCCCCTATTCCAGCCAAGGTGCCACTGCCCATTATGAGTGGTGCTAACGGAGGAGCAGAGGATATGGCTCTGATTCAGGAAATGCAATCAATAGACATTGGCACGGGGCGCTCTAGACGCCGAGGTGGATACTAACCATTTTGATCTATTAACTGTTTTGTATGAGTATTGGATGAATCGAGATCATATCAATCGGTATTGGAGGAAATCTATAATTGGCGTTTCTGGAATTTTTCTGCGATATAGGATGGCATTTGGTTTTCTTTCTTCATTTCATCTCATTTCTCTTTCTTTCATGTATCCTGATGAGATGGGTTTCGTATATGAAGTGATGTGTTGGAATAGGTATTTAGGAAATGAATACAAATTGATGGATTAAATGTTGCATCGTTTCGTGGATTTATTATTCCTGTCTTTTGTAATGAAGACATCAACTTCATTAAAGAGATGCTGTATTCTGTTGCTGCGGCAGCAGGTATGCATTGGAGAGCCTTTAAGTAAACGCTAGTCTGTATTGGGAATGGCTTCGCTCGCCCCGCGGTATCTTTTCCGCCAATAAATCTTATCTAATCGCCTAATGCTTGCTTATCGCTGGCAGAAAAAAAAAATCGAGCCTAGCTACCAACCTCACTGCACTGCTATTTCGATCCTTTGTCAATCGAGTTTTAGAGAGACGAAGGATAGTGATCACCCAACAAAACAGCAAATTTTCAACCATAGAATAGCACCGTTTCGAAGCGTCTGCGTTGAAGTCTCGGTCGGTCGAAGAGATAAATCACAATGGCCTCACAAGTGGCGCCCCTGCCGAGGGTCAAGCTCGCGTCTGGCCCCGCGCCCATGACAGCAGAGCAGCGTTACTGGAAATCGTTCAAGAACCCTCTTTTGATTCCTTCGCCGACCAACTTCCCCATCACGCACGTCTCAAGCAACAGCGACTCATTTGCCGTGACGACGGGCACCCGTGTGCAGATCTACTCGACCCGCAGCCGAAAGCTGCTCAAGACAATCACCCGGTTTAGTGATGTGGCACGAAGCGGAGAAATTCGCCGAGACGGCCGCGTTCTGGTGGCGGGAGACGATACGGGCAGGATACAGGTGTTTGACGTGGGATCACGGGCTATCCTGAGGACGTGGCTGGATCACAAGCAGCCTGTGTGGACGACCAAGTTCTCGCCAGTGGAACTTACTACTCTGCTGAGTACGAGCGACGACAAGACGGTTAGGCTGTGGGACTTGCCCAGCAGCGAACCGACGAGCACGTTTGTGGGCCATTCGGATTACGTGCGGACTGGAAGCTTCATGCCGGGCACAATGGCAAACATGGTGGTATCTGGAAGTTACGACTCCACGGTTAAGCTGTGGGATCCGCGAACGGGCAACAACTCTGCTGTCATGACATTCAAACACGCCGCTCCCGTCGAGAGTGTACTTCCTCTGCCGACTGGAACGACTGTTTTGGCGGCCGCCGGCAATGCTGTCAGCGTTCTCGATCTCGTCGCTGCACGACCACTACATCTCATCACAAATCACCAGAAGACAGTTACTTCGATGAGCCTTGCCTCTGGCGGCCGCCGTCTCGTCACCGGTAGTTTAGAAGGCCATGTCAAGATGTTTGAAACGACAGGATGGAACGTTGTGAACAGCATGAAGTACCAAGCCCCCATTCTGTCAGTCTGCGTCATCCCCTCCAACGATTCCTCAGACGACGACCGCCATCTCGCAGTCGGCATGCAGTCCGGCGTGCTCAGCATTCGCACACGACTTACTGGTACCGAGGCCACGCGCCAGCGTGAGCGCGAGAAGGAAATGCAGGCGCTTGTTGCCGGCACAATTGACTCTCTCGATGCGCAAAAGCAGAAGCGCAAACGCCGCGTCGAAGCCACCAAGCGTCTAGATCTGCTCGGTGAGAGCGCCGACGTTGTCATTGCCAACCAGGGCCGTCCTACTAAGAAGAAGGAGAGACCGTGGCAAGCTGACCTTCGCCACGCCCGCTATTCCAAGGCCCTTGACCAGGTTATTGACCGTTCATCACCCGAGTACTCTCCCCTCAACGTTCTAACACTGCTGCTTGCGCTTCGTCATCGCAGCGCCATCCGTGATGCGCTGGAGAACCGCGACGAGCAGAGCGTAGAGCCCGTGTTGAAATGGGTGTGTGGACACATCTGCGACCCTCGCTACGTGAGTATCTGCGTGGAAGTCGGTGTTCAACTGCTGGATCTGTATGCCGAATACGTTGGCGCATCAGCGGAGCTGCATCAGGGCTTCAGGACCCTGCATAGGAGAGTCAAGCTCGAGGTTGAGAGGGCGCAGATAGCCTGTCAGAGTGGAGGCATGTTGGAGAGCTTAATGATGAGTGCTGTATAAACATGAAGAAGGGGGAGCTTGTCTGAAAGGAGAAGGGAAAAGAGGTGCTTAGAAGCATTTTTGGTAACTGTCTGGCGTTTTTTGGGCGGCATCATTCTCAAAAGGTTAAAAGGATGATTGTTCGTATATATCAAAACCTGGGAACTTTTTTTTAAATTGTATTATTTTGTTCTATCGAGCTTATAGATGCGTTAATGCAATGCGAATATATTGAGCAAGTAGAAAGAGATCAATTCCTCCTCACATCTGACTAAAGATCGCCTATAAAGCATGAAAGGGTTAGGAAATAAATTTTGATCTAATTCAGCTCGCGATACCCTGGCGATAACGTAACATATATGGATGAATACATGATTGCAGCTATAGCTTCTTATTTACAGAGAGGTATGGCAAGTTGCATATGCGTCTTCACAATGAAGACGCCCTGTAGGTAATTCAGCACTGCTACCCTGGCGGCGACTAAAGAAACAGGAGATCTAAAGCTAAGTATATGTCGAAGTAGCTTGTACTAAAATCCTTTGAGAAAAAAAATTCAAATATATCCAGCCAATACCGTCGCAGTTTTGAGATTGGGCCGCGAGGCTGAAACGCGTATACTTGCATAATATGGCGTTGCTGTGGGCAGCCAGCAAACAGGCAGCTGTTGTTGTAGGCCTCCCACCTGGTAATGCGACCTCGATTCACGTCCATCTGTCATTTCTCAGAAATCCTTAAGAGAGGAGTTTTTTTGTTTATTTTCCTTTGTTTTTTCCTCATCTCTTTATTCACTCATTCTTTCTTTTTGCATGATTTTTGTTTTGACCCGACATTACAGAATCTGTTGTACCAGCTTCAACCTCATCTAGAGAATTAGGCATTAAGTGTGCTGATATATTTTTGACTACTTTTGATATCGGTCATCCTTTTTCTTCAATCTCTATCAGCAGCTCATTAACATCATCATTCGCATGATCCCGCCATGGATCCTCCAGAAACCCCAGAGAACGCTTTGCGCATCTGGTACACCCACCTCTGGGCTCCAAAGGTTGACCTGATCGGTGATATTGCCGGCAAAGAGCCATTTATCATCCATGGAGAATCGCTCATTCGGCACTGTCTTGAAGAATCGCCGCCTAATTTTCAGGGTTAGTATGAAGACGAAGTCAATCTTCAGAGTTTCAAGCGGCTGACATGTTGTCCAACAGATGGATTCCAGCTTTTGCATGCTGTATACTTTGTTGAAAGATTTCTCAGCAACTTCCAGAAGAGAGGCTGCGACTTTGACGTCGTTTTTTTCCGAAACCTAAGAGATCTTTGCGTCCCTTACCAATCGGGCTTCGAGTATAAATATCAGTTGGCAAGAACAGTCATCATCAAGCATCTCCAAAGACACGCGCGTAAATGCGCAGATAATGGCGCCAGGGCATCTGTTTTGGAGTTTGACTCGCTGTCCAGTAGAGAGTTTGAGGAATATCTTCAAGGCTTGCCCATACATTTCGTCCTGTGCCATGACGGGGTTGAATCAGACGACGTCAAAGACACAATCGCCTTGCGGTATACTATACGCCGCCTGATCTCGCGAGGCAAGAATGTTGCCGTAATCAATGCTTTGCAATGGAAAAGCTCAAAGGTAAGATCGATCTCCCGTTGGTGCGAATTCGAGTTACTACTAATATGCATCTGTTTCAGGCATATGCGCCCCTACTGAGCAGATCACCCGCGCCACTTAGGCCAATTCCGGTCAAAAAGGAGGTCGATTCGCCATTCACTCCAATGTTTGATCCAAAGGATGATCGTGTACATACTTTGATCACTGAGCATCAAGATTTAACCGTTCGAGAACGCTTGGGCATAGCTGCCTGTCTTTCTCTGCTTCGCATGCAAAAGGATGGCTTGATAGATGGGAAACATCTTGACATGCAAGAGAAAGTTCAGGCATTCATCCTTCATCTTGCTGTACTCAAGCACTGCACTTTGCTCGAGCGTCAGCATTGGGTTGGCTCACAACAATATCATTCACACGGTGAAGACTCCGAGTTCCTGCGTCACGTCATTGAAGTGTCATGGGCATTGCTGGAAAAGAGCGAATGGATGACCCAGTTGAACGCGGTTGACGAGAACTGGGATCTATTTGACGCCATTGACGGCTCTTTATTTCACTTCGTTCTCGAGATTCTACGGACATCAAAGTGGCTTCCAGATCCGATCATTCAGACTTGGCGGCATCTTTGGTCAGTTTTCCGTTCGGAAGCTGAGGAAGATTTCTCAGAGCATCTGCCTGAGCTTATCAAATATTCTGAGGATGAGCCATTTCTGAGGGACTCGGATGGTGTACAGGTCTCGGCATTGCCATTTAACCATCCCGTACTCAACGATTTTCTTCAAGATATCAAGTTGAAAGAGAGTCAAGGCGTACAAGACAAATCTTCCAAGGCTGTCTTTGAAGACCTCCACCATTGGCATAACACAAAACCGCTTCTACCAACGAGAAAGATCGAACGACTTGGTTTTTTCGCGATGAAAAGAAGACAAACGCTTTTGGCTAGCATTGTGTCATATTCTGCGAGTCTGACAAATGCAAGAGGAAAGCTTATTGACCCGGAGATTATCGTCGTGAAGAA
Organism: Trichoderma erinaceum; assembly: GCA_026401215.1. Lineage (NCBI taxonomy): Eukaryota > Fungi > Ascomycota > Sordariomycetes > Hypocreales > Hypocreaceae > Trichoderma > Trichoderma erinaceum. Next base: position 506,028 of record JALIRY010000015.1, on the reverse strand, counting down.
AGACGCAGCGAGCAGCAATCCCAAGAATAAGAAGGATATTGCGAATACTGAAAAGGCGAGTAAAGACAAGGAGAATAAAAAGTCTCAGTCCAAGAAGCCAGGACGGCAAGGAAATAAGCCCGGTGGCAAAGAGAGTGCATTTAAAGCGGCGGAAGAGCTCAAATTGCAGAGAGATTCCACCAAGCGAGACATTACTACCGCACTTTGGAACAAGACATGCCGAGAGCTGGAAAAAGATCACAGTCTTCTTACTCGCTATCTCAAAGCTCTAGTATTCTTGACAGAGCGAACTAAAGACGACAACACAGCATTGGGGTATGAGGTGCACCTCTATCTCTGCCATATCCTCGCGCAGTTGTGGGCCAAGGCTCGACCAGATGCAAGATCAGAGAGTAAGCATGAACAAGTCACTTCAAACCAGGAAAAACCGTGCTAATCCATAAAACATAGAATCATACTTGATTGCGCTTATCTGGAGATGGCTTCAAGAAATACAAGCCGCCAAAGTCTCTAAGATAGTGAGCCAAGCAGTGCAGAGGTTAACCAGCTATCTTGAGATACCATTTCCTTCACTCGAAATCGGCAGTCAGACTAAAGAGCTGTGTTTCAAGTTTGGCTATGACTCTTTCAAAAGCATGAAAAAAATTATGCCAAACTATCGTGAGTTGCAGCTTGAATACGCGGCTCCCTATATGGATCGAAGATTCGACTCTCAGCCAGACGAAAAGAAAAGGGTACCGTTTGAACCCGATGGCTGGCAGCGCAAGGTTCTCGACTCAATTGATGCCAATAACAGTCTTCTTGTTATTGCGCCAACATCTGCGGGTAAAACGTTCATATCGTTCTATGCGATGAAGAAAATACTTGAAGAGAGCGATGACGGGGTTTTGGTATACGTTGCGCCAACCAAAGCCCTCGTGAACCAGATTGCCGCTGAAGTTGGAGCACGCTTCACCAAGTCCTATCATAAGCAAGAAGGAAAATCTGTTTGGGCCATATACACTCGTGATTACAGAATCCAAAACCCAACGGGATGTCAGATATTGGTGACTGTTCCGCATATGCTCCAGATATTGTTATTGGCACCAACAAATGCCAAAGGGCCCAATGCCTGGTCCAGACGTATCAAGAGAATCATCTTTGATGAAGTTCATTGTATCGGTCAGGATGCCGATGGCGTCGTATGGGAACAGCTGCTTCTAGCGGCTCCATGTCCAGTGATTGCCCTCTCGGCAACGATTGGAAATCCTGAGCCCTTCCGGGAATGGCTGTCGCAGGTACAACAAAATAAGGGGCTGAAACTAGACTTCATTGTGCATACGGCACGATATTCAGATCTCCGAAAGTTTATTCATGTACCTCAAGAGCGTGAGCCGTTTCAGGGGCTTCGTCGCAATCAATCGCTTCCTGTTCCCGGACTAGACGAAGGTGAAGACTGTTGTACCAGCCTCAAGTTTATCCATCCTGTAGCAGCTTTGACTGAGAGGTACGTATCCTGTAACTGATTGGACAGATTGAGATTATTAAGTTTTCTCTTAGGGCTCGTACAGCACTCGATGATCTTTCTCTAGAGGCTAGAGACTGTCTCCATCTGTGGAAGAGTATAAGGAAAGTGCTTTCAGATGAAGATATCGTCAAATATGGGGTTCCCGATCCCTCCATCGTTCTCCCCGAGACGATAACCAAATCGGACGTCCTTCGGTGGGAGACAGAGCTCAAAAAAGCACTTCGGCGCATCATAGAGACGCCAGGCTCAGCATTCCAGGATATAAGAAGCTCGCTTGAGCCACGTTGGACTAGAGAAAAGTCTTTGCCTTCCGATTTTGGCGTTAAGCGCCTTGAAGATTTGGAAAGCGTGTTTAATTTGGCCATTGATTTGTACAGCCAAGGTGCTCTGCCCGCTCTCATATTCCATTATGATACTCATGGATGCGAGCTTATTATGAAGCTGATGCTTATGAGACTAGTCGAGGCCGAAAGGGAATGGAAAAATAAGTCGTCTACGTGGGCGCAGAAACTAAAAGACTTTGAGGATTGGAAGAAATCTGAAAGTCTTCGGCAGAAGAAGAAGCCGGTTCAGCGAAACAAAGGCGACGCCAGCGACGGTTCTAGGATTTCCAAGCTAGAGCAGTTACGCGAGGAGGCAAACGCTGACATTAGTCCTTGGCAAAGCTTCAAGCCAAACGATCCCTTGGAGCAGTTCAACTTTGCAGACACGAAGAAGATGCAAATGTCTGAGGTAGTTGAAATGATTTTGGCCTTGAGAGGCCAGGTTGAACCTTGGCTGCTGGATGCTCTTCGACGCGGCCTTGGCGTGCATCATTCCAGTCTGAACCGACAGTATCGTCAGACGTAAGTTAAACATATACTGCTTTTAAAGGTAATCTACTAATAACTTTGAGCTAGGGTCGAAGTAATGTTTCGTAAAGGATACTTGAGGCTTGTTGCTGCAACTGGCACGCTTGCTCTCGGTATCAACATGCCTTGCAAGACGGTAATCTTCCACGGCGACTCTGTATTCCTCACGGCCCAAAACTTCAGACAGGCTTCAGGCCGTGCCGGTCGCAGAGGCTTCGATCTTCTTGGCAATGTCGTGTTCAGCAGGATACCACGAGAACGCGTATATGAGATCATGTCGGCGCGGCTCCCGGGCCTCAATGGACAGTTTCCCATATCTACAACGCTTATCCTCCGATTATTCTCATTACTTCATGGGTCCGACAACTGCGATTTCGCGGTGAACATGGTCAATTCAATGCTATCTCAGACACGTCTATATCTTGGTGGCCCAGAGTCGGAGATGTCGATCAAACACCATGTCCGATTTTCCATCGAATACCTTCGGAGACAGAATTTGCTTTCGGCTACTGGCATCCCTATTAATTTCGCCAGTATAATAGGTCACTTATACTTTATGGAGAACGCGGTATTCGCCTTTCACTCGCTCTTGAGTGGCGGTTATTTCCATGCGCTTTGTTCAGACATACATATAAACAGCGACAGAGTTCTTTTGGAAATGATGTTAGTGTTGTCACATTTATTTGTTCGAATACCAGCCAAGCGTACCAAAAGGATGGTTGAGATTGCGAAAACATCCTCGTCTATCATCTTTCTCCCACGACTACCGCAGAACGCTGAAGCTCGGCTATTACAACATAAAGAAGAAACTCTCTCCATATTCAAGAGATACGTGCAATCGTATGTCAGTCATAGCCTGAAAGGCAAGAGGGATCGAATTTTACCGTTCACTCAGACAGCAGTAGGCCAGGAAGAGCCAGTGCATTGGGCTTCTGCCGACTCTGAGGCTTCCAAAATGGTCAGATCCCCTTTTGTTGCCCTGTCTGGAAATGCAGACGACTTCAAGACAATCCATGAATTGTGCCAGACTGTTCGTGGAGATGTATTCTTAGAAGAGTCAGCCATTCCATCGATCCCCATCTGGCCACATGATACAGACGTGGAATTTAATGCTTACTTATACGACTTTTACAAGCATGGCAGCATGTCTGTTCTGGTGAGGGATAACGGTATTCGACGTGGAGACGTGTGGTTCCACATCAGAGAATTCTCTCGCACCCTGTCTACCATAATTAGCAGTCTGACCATTCTGATGGATGCTAGCGAGATGGCTTCAGAAGAAGACTTTGAAGACTTTGAAAGTGAAGCAGAAATGGCCATTGCGGATGAAGGCACCATCTCTGATCCTAATGAAGAGAGTAGCAATACTGAGACGCCACCGTCTTCTGCCACTCTTTATAGCCAGGATAAAGATGATTATGCAACAACTGGAACATATCACAAAGGTAGTCTTGTTAAAGTGCTACAGGCATTCACCATGTTGAGAGATGAGTTTGATACCAAATTCCGCCGTCTGTGGGCGTAGAATATTCCTATTTTGGAGAGGTTGTCTCAGAATCTCAAGACAAAGATTGATGGGAGGTAGAGAAACAGCCGGGCGTATTTTTTTTCTTTTTATAGTCGAGAATGCAAATTCTACGTAGACATCTATTTCAGAATGTTGACAAGACTATAAAAGTTTGATTTGAGTCTAAAGTTGTGTTTTCGCTTTTTGCTCACTGACTCACTGATCAATTGCTCCATGCTTGGACAGAAACTGCTCCCACGAGTTGAGTCGATTCATCACAGCTTCCCAGCTGTGTGTGCTATCTGATACGTACCGTGTAACAACTGTGGCCGCCGACTTGCATAAATATCATGGTCGTAGACACCAGGGAGGATGTCCAGCTCGCTCGAGATTACTCGACTTTCGCAGCTATTGCTCCGCATAGGAATGCCAAGTCAATAGTACCATCTGTGCTCTAGGAGAAGTATGGCAAGCACAGACACACAGACGCACAGATGCCACCTCACACACCTGGCAAGCCGAACAAGCAGGCTGAGCAGATGATTGGCAACCAATCCCATGAAGAGAAGTCAATGGCGGCTGAAGCAAACAAAGCCTTATCGTCTATCGGCCAGCCACGCCGTGCGGCTGGCCGGCTGAGGTAGCATTTAAGCAAGGTTCGTGCAGCAGAGCCTTGCAGCCGGTGAGGAGCTGAAAACGATAGTTCTGGCAATCTTTTGGAGGGGCAGAAAGGATTGATTTGACTCTGATGGGTGGCGTTAGGGAGTGTGAAAAGCCGAGTTGTTGGATGAAACACGCAGAGATGAGGATATTTTAGGATGTGTTCCTTTTAATAGGTATGTAATGTAGTGTCACCAGGCAAGAGGAAGATGCGTAGTTGAGATTCGCGTCTCGTGATGGAAGCAGGCACAGGTACACGGTACATTAGCAAGTAGTGCGAGGCAGTAGCAAACGAAGTGCAAGCGCCACGGCAACCCCCACCTGCCGTCTTGGTGCCTGCATCTCAACACCAGCCCCACCCGCCGCAATAAGGCTCCGGCTACTGGATATTGGCCTCACGTTCGTCATCTCTTGCCAACTCACAGCCAAAGACCGTCTATAGCACCATTCATCACGTTGTTTCTAATCATTAAATCCTCTGAGTCAACTGCTACTCCGCTGCTAGATCGTGGGTAGACGCAAGGGCATTGCTACTCTTGTGCTCTGCCCTGCTCCGTGCTACACACAACAGCAGCAACAAAGAAGCACCTTTGCTTTTTCCTCGCCATGGTTCCGCCATAACCTCAGCCGAGCCTATCAAACAAGCCAAATCAAAGCAAAGCAAACCATGTCTGCGCCATCCTCCATCTCCCAGACGCTCTGGGCCACGCAGATCCCCCTGCACATTACTCACCGATCCTCGCCCACCACGCCCTTCATCACCAGCGTCCCCCGCTTCAGCTACCTGTCACTGCTGCTGCCACGCCTCTCCGCCTTTTTTGACGCTCCGTGCTCCAGCTTTCACTTTGAGGATGTGCAGCTGAGGAACTTGGCTGTGGGGTTGCTGGCCGACCTGTATGCGCCGAGTCTGCCATGGCGACTGGTTGTGGACGATGGGGTTGCCTGGGATATCGCAGATACCTTTCTGAACAGCGTCAAGGAGGTGAGTGAATCCATCCTCTTTCTTTCTTTCAATTACTGGTCATCCCTTTCATTTCTATTTATGCACACTATACAGCCAAGGTCAGTTCTATAGATGATACCATACTCATGCCACAAGCCAGGCCGACTTCGTTCGCTACGGCAACGCCAACCAAATCATGAAAATGTCAAAGGACCACACCACCCAGCTCTGGAACGCCGTCATTGACAACGACTACGTCGCATTTTCCAAAATCCACACCCGCCTGCTCAACGCCCCAGCCACCCTCAAGCATGTGCCCATACGCATCTACATCCCCTCGACGCCTCCTCCCCCTACTGCAGGAGGCGACAGCTCCTCCCCTCCCGCTCTTGCAGCCGGTGAAGCTGGATCGTTCAAAGTTGTCCAATCTTTGGTCCCTGTCGTCACACCGGACCGAAAGCCAAAGCTGCTGGGACAGGCTCTCAAGGACCTGATGCCCATGCTGTTTCCCAGCAGTCGGGACCCTGTGCTGGCGAGCGTGGTGCTTCACGGGGTACCCGCTCCATTTAATGCCCCTTTGGGGGAAATGATGAGAGAGGCCGCTTATCCCGATGGCTGGCTTTGCTTTGTCGTGGTTGTATGAGAATGGGAAATTGGTCCTGCTGCTCGTTGGATGCAGCGCTACGGGAAGGAGGGTTGGTCTATGATGGGCATGGCGTCTAGGATGAAGGGCAGGCGACTCTGATATTATTATTATTATTTTCCTCCTTCTTTTATATAGACAAGACCAAATTTTGACTCTCTGACCTATTCCTTACTAGAGCATATCTATATATAGGCTATGGCCTGATGCTTTTTTACGCATCGAATACGAAGATCAAGTAAACGTAATCTCCTTGCCCATGAGGCTTCTATATGCGTTTTCAATAGCTTTCCTCTTTCTCTGCTTGACCTCTTCATCCACGCCAATCTCCTCGTCCTCGTCCGCATCTTCCGGCCCAGGAAGCTGCGGCATCCAGGCCCGTATTTGCCCGTCCAGATGAGAGCTATAAATGGCTCCTATTGAGTTGCCACCGCCCATGACGGGTCCAGCCTGCCCACTGCCACCCCCTGCACTACGCCACGCGATGTTTGTGATGCGGTTGCGTCCCATTTCCGAGCCACGGGCACCCGTAGAGTGCGTCGAGCCAGGGCTCCGCAGGCGGCCAACAACGGTCCCGTCGTGGAGGTCCAGTAGGAGGATTTCCTGGTCGTTGGGCCAGACAAGAAGCTGATGACCCGTGGAGAGACCAGACGGGGTTACCAAGAAACTTGCAGTCTTAGCGTGCTGGTTCTGCACGATGGATCCAAAGCTGGCAAGCGTATTAGCTCCCGTATCAGTATCCCACACTCTGATGCGGCGGTCAAGCCCAGCCGACACAATGTACCTCCCGTCGTCGGTCCACTGCAGTCCATTGACGGCCTCGTCGTGGGCCTGGGCTGAGGCACGAAAATGCGGCATGCTACCCCAATCAGACCCAGACGCCGTGGCGTGCTTGAAGCGGTGCACGATGCCCAACGAGTCCTCTTGGTCGAGCTGCGCAATAACGCCACCAGCACGGCGAATGTCCCATATGCGGGCCTTGCCGTCTGCATGGCCACTGACGAGGATGTGCTCATGGCGAGGGCTCCACGCCGTGCTGAGGACGGGCCCGCCATGGGCAACGAGCGCCTGGACGGCAGATCCTGACTTGAGGTCTACGAGCCGGACGTTGGAGTGTTGGGTCGCGCACGAGATGAGCAGGTGGGGGGCTATTGGGCTGGAGGCGTGCGAGTATACAGTGGCATTGAGGTCGAACTCTGCAGTCAAGGCTGACCTTGCCGTGGCCCACAGCTTGAGCGTCTTGTCGTAGGAGCTGGAGAGGAAGGCATCCGGGTCGAAGGGATAGAAGGCCAGGTGGGTAATGCCATGGCTGTGGCCGCCGCTCCTGGGACCGCCAGTCGACCGGCTGATGGAGCTTACGGGGCGAAAGGTGTGCGTCTCGTAGGGGCCCGGGCAGCTCTCCAAGTCCCAGAGCTTGATTGATCCATCGGCGCCACCAGAGACGAGGAGGCGCCCATCAAACTTCTCCAGGGCAAGGCTGCTCACCCCTGCCCCGTGGGCGCGCAGCCTGTGCGGCCGGTCCTCGTCCAGCGCAGTCTGCTGATCATTTTGAGGCAATTTCACCTCACCATTGAAGCGGTGCTGGGGAGCTGGGCCGAAGGAGCGCAGCAGCTGAGATGCAGTGATCTGCGAGAGGTCGCGACAAGGTAAGTCGCCGACTTCACGGGCGAGGAGGCGAGACTGCATTCATCTAGGGGGTACTCTAGATGCAGCAATAAAAAGTAAAGTTGCGAGCAAGTCGAGAGAGATTATCCAGAGATATGCTGTGACTTTATCCAGTCGCAGCGGCGTTTGCCTGCGCTGAACTCATGCGTGAGTGAAGCTGTCGTGAGTGAAGTCAAAAGCTGAGTGACGGCAAGCTCCGCGTGATGTCACCGAAGGCGGTCAATCAACGGCTAATGCACCCCACAATTAGTGCCAGCTACCGCTACCACGCTATGGCGCCAAAACTTTGTTTCGACGATTCGTGCCTTTTTTTTTCTTCCATCCTCTGAGGCTCGATTCCAGGCGCAGTTCCGAGGCCAACCAGGGGTTTCATTTTCCTCTCATTCAATCGGACTGTCTCCTGTAGCTGCCATGTTTTGCTTGATGCGGACTAGTCTTATTTCTGTATCACCTTGGAACCCGTGAGGGCGAGCAAGGGCTGCGTATTCTCTACGAGAGCGCCGGATATCAAATGGCACACCCTAAAAGAGAAAACATAGGAGACAACGCAAAAGCCATGGATTCTACAGACGAATACATGGGTGATGCTGACCTCGGTAACCGGTCACATTTGCCACAGCCATCTAGCGGTAACCGACGCCAGGGCCAGCGGACGCTCGCTACCGTATACGACGCCGTCGCAGGTGAGCTTAAGGGGATCCGAAATGAGCCTCTCCCAGGAATCTGGGAATTAAATTCTGTCACGTGAAGTTAACTGTATGCAAGGAAGGGTCACATATGATAGAGTTCTGCGAGATGAGGCCCAGGGCGACAGGATTGTCCAGCCTAGGGTCGTCGACCAGCGAGATAGCTATAAGCTCGCTCCAGACGATGTCTTGTTTCGCCGCAAAGACGCACCAGAGCGGTATGCAGAGCATGACATCTACCGCGCGCATGAGTGGGACCTACCCAACGGTGGACGCGGCATCTTACCCCAGAGTGATCTCCTAAAGGCCATTCACGAGTATTCATCCGAGTTTTACGGGACTTTAAACCGCCATCAGGGAGCTTCGGAAAGTGGGCGCAATTTGGATGAGAGCAGCATGGATGAGACGGCACTGTTGGCCTTTGGCATTCTCTTAGAAGAGGCGGGGCGAGAAGTTCTGGCTCGACGAGGTCATCTCGTTTTCACTGAAGCCACCCATGACGGTAATGACGACAACGGCGTGGGCCAGGACTGGCGTGAAGGCAGTGCGGCACAGGAATCCGGTGGCGAGTCCGTGGTTGGGCACAGTGAAGCTGAATCCTCTCAGGCGGCACGGAAGCGAAGAAAACTTACGACATCAGATGACGAGTGGCGGTAGCGTTGATTCGGTGTTAGATAGAGCGAAATATACGCCATACAAGGATATTTTACGGTTTTTGTATCTATTTACCCCTGGAAGATCCCTATACCCACGGAAGTAAGGCTGTTCCTTGGTGCTGGATATATGTATGTTGGTCACGCTGTTCATCAGCCAACGAGAACGCCAATGATTTCCTAGGGCGTTGCACAACGGCTCGCTGCCCTATCGAACCAAGGAACGGGTTGTTGGGCGTCAATGGGCAAGGAATAAAATGACAGGTACTCTACCAGTCGATTAAGTCAAATTACACTTTCATGCAGATAGGTAGAAAACAAAGGGTTCGCTTGCCAAAGAGGCCAATTAAGGATTATTGATGCCAGTTGCAAGGCCAATATAACTATAGCGATACTGATAGCTGACGTCTGCGCTGTATGGAGGGGCTTTTGAAAATACCACAGCAACGACTTAGAGCGCTCCTGTGCCGTACTAAAATACATGTACCTAACGCTCAGGTAAGGTAATTAAATAGTAACACCTACCTTACCTTAGGACCTACTAGGTACTAAGGTAGTATCTATCATACCTTAATTAGAGCTTGTCACCATGTTGTATTTTGGCAAGCCCACTGGTCACTATATGGGTACGTCTACAGTGATCAGTGTGCAAAGTATCCTCCTTCTTATTCCAACTCGCCATCCAATCGGGTTGCATTTTTGCATCCTCTCATCCTGTCCAGTAACAACGGCCGGATGTTGAAACACCCATCAGTGCTGCTGTTGGTTTATCACGGGAATGCACGATTGATGTTGCATTCTAAGTGGAACTCTCGGGAGTGTACTGGTACTAGGAAAAGCCCGTATGGCGTGTACGCAAGAAATACCTACCTACCCCAAAGCGCAACTGGAAATGAGGTCACGCGAATTTCCTTAAATTGAGAGGCGCACAAGGGCTGATAAGTACTCGATACTTTGTGATTCATTCCACGTGCTCGTGCAATCTCCTCCGCCGGAGTTGTAGTAGTATTTTACTCTTGCCTACATGTACCTACTAACCTAATATTTTAGAAACTCAAACCTTAGCTTTGGGTAGCATTCGCCCCGTGAAGGCGGAGAATACCTACATGTACCTATCTACAGAGTATTGCTGTTACTAGTAACTTCCGTAGTAACAGAAATCATACCGTTGGATTGTTAATGCATCAAGTGGTGGCCTGACCTTGGGTTACTGCCAGCAGCGGGATAGGTATTAACAATGAACAATACTCGGAGTAGCCGTATAGTATTTTCATTACAACCCAAAACGGCATCCCGTTGTATCTTGGTCTTTGTAGTCGTTGCATTTGTCAAGATATAACGTTCAAAGTAAATGAAGTGCCCATCCTTGCGTCAATCCATCAATTCGTTTTTCGTGAGGCTGAGTGCCAGTAAACGCCATCCAATCTAACAAGACGGCCTGAGGTCAAAAGGATCGGCGCGCGACTCACAGCCCCCAAACAGTTCCTTAATACCTCATCTCGCACAGCAACAACAGACGGCCATAACTGCAGCCCAATCATCTAATTCAGGCAGGCTTGGGCCGCTCTTCCCAAGCCTCCGCCATCACACAAGCGCCCTGTACTGGTGGCAATAACACAAGAGACACATGCCGGAATAAACGACGCGATACAACGCACTAGTGATGATACCTGCATGCACACCGAATGCACGATGGCAGGGCTAGTCAGGGAATATGGCCTTTTCTTCCTTTTTCGTGCACTGGGTAACACACGCATGAGGAACGCAGACACAGTTTGTATCTCATGGTTTGCCCGAGTTATACGCTTTGCCCGCTCGTTGCGTTATGAACAGACTTGTTAGGGAAGAAATAGTATGTCACCGAGAATTGATAATCCCAGCGCAACAGGCTTGATCAGCGATAAGTCTCTACGTTCGAAGTCTTTAACATTATTCTTTCAGTTAGTAAAACTTTAACATCTCATTCAGAACACTGTCGAATAGTCTTGTCTCGCTATTGGCGCGCGTATTGGCAGATCCTTTTCTTTCTCTAGCCTTTAGGTACCTAGACAGAACGCTTTAGCAATCGAACAGCCTCTTTCGTATTGAAAGTATCTCCATGTCTTACCGAAAACTACGCGTCACGACAGCAACTCTGTCGAGAAATGTCGCGCATAGTAGGCATCTCACAGAATCCCACATTTTCACATGTTACCCAGGTAATAGCAACCTAGAAAAAGAAATAAAAACGCACAAGATCTACGCAAAACACACCACCAAGAGGAGGTAAAATTGAGGATTTTCTCGGGTTCAACCAACCCCCTCCATTATCTCACAGTCAAAGATCTTTCTCTCTCTCTCTCTCTCTTTTCACTCTCCGTATACTATCGGCCAACTTTTCTAAAGGTGTGGCAGCCCAAGGGTATAACCGGACTGGGGGGGTGCCTCGTTTCTTTTCAGTATAGCTCCTCTAAGCCACTCTCTCTCTCACAAAAAAAAACTTCGACGAATTATACACGCTCGTGCTGCTTGCTACATGGAGTAACCCGTATGTCTAAGCCTGTAAGTGGCGTTTTATGACATGAACCCGCTCTTGTGCCCTCTTTTTTCTTTTCTTCAGAATACACCCTGCCCTGCTCATTTCGTGTCCCTTCTATTTGCCTTTCTTTTTTTCCCTTCAGGGCCTGATACCAACATGCATATGCTAGGGGTACCTTACCTTGCCTATAACCCAAAGGAATGCATGCAAAGACCCTCCAAGCCAGCACCAGCCCTGTCTAGCACGAACACCTAGTAGCTCTCTCTTGACATTCTCCACCTGATTTTGACAGCAATCTCGCCTCTTTCTTCTTCCTTCTTGTTTTTCCCTTATTACCAGGAATTCGGAAAAGAAAGAATCCTTCTTGAATCCTTCCTATTTCCTTCGTCTAGGATTTAGGCCTGCTGTCTCTGTTTCTAAGAGGGAAGCAGTTTCAGTTGTGTCGCTGTCCCATTGAAGCCAGCTCAAGACCCTTACATACGAGTGGAAGGAGTTACCGAAAACCACCAAGAAAGTGAAAAACGATAGATGATAGATGATAGGAAACTCAAACATACAACTAACACAAAGCAGTATGCTGTAGACCCATGCCTACTAGAATATGTCACCCTCATATCGTAAACTCCTCAAGTCGGTTCTGCATGTATACGGTCTGACTTACACTGTTCGGGCATTCCTAGTACTACAACCAACACGTTGTCCAGGATATCCCTTGAATGTGGCCTAGCTCTCCGTAAAGTAAAGAAGAGTAAACAAGCCTTATCCGGTTTCAATTGCAAAAGTCCCTTGATGCCTAGGGAAGATGAAGAAAGAGAAGGAGGTTCAGATAACTCGGACGAATCAAATGTCATAAACGTGTTTTACGTCTACACACAGTTATCTCTTCTTAGCATATTTTGTTGCCACCACTGAAAGCTTGTATTAGACAGTGATGCGACTCGTACTTACAAGTTGCAATCCCTGTTCTCTGTATGATGCTCAACATTATGTGCGCATTATCACCAGCCATCTACTAATCCACGGATATTGATTGGCAAACTCTCACCTTGTTGAGAACTACCCTGGCTCAGCAAATGGTCTAGAACCAAAGTATTCGGTTCAATCCCCGTAAGTCTGCATATAGGCCTTTTTGGCGTTTTCCAACATACCGACTTTCGTTTGAGAAATTCATGCTCTACGGGGAGAATCGGTTCATTCTTACACTCGCAGATCACACATATGCATGAGATGTCAGCATAATGATACCCTCCCTGTGGTTAGATTGGGTTTATCTCATATTACGTGACACTTCTTCCGTAAGCATAACAGGCCCAAGGCATCCAAGCTCCCTACGGCATATACAACCGCAGGTGTTTTTCTTCAAACATAAACTCCGACTCTTTGGCCGTTGTCAGGTTACATGACGCGACCATCAACGGGAACTAGAACAAATATGTTATCAGATGCTTCTAGGGTCCTCTATCTCGAAACCTGGCATGCCGCATCTCGTAGACTAAGATCTACAGCGTCTCACTGTTGGTGATCAGAAGATGCACTGCTCAGACTATTCAAATTTATGCGCTCAGATCAATTGAGCGTTGTCCAGAAGAAGAGCAGAAGGGGCAGCTTTCCCGGCTCAATGGGACTGAGTACCTCTTACGCCCAAGGAGAAAGCTTGTCGCGAAGGGATGCAGTTCACACTGGTCGGCTAAGCATGGCAGTGCGCCGAGCTTCCGCGCGCTTCCTGTCGCCAGATCTTCTCTCACGGGAATTACGTGAGCGTGTTCGTAGCGCGTAGCTCGATTTCCATTGGGTGTGTCATGCCGGTCAACGCGTTGTAACATCCCACGTACATTTCCGAGCCTGGCGTGTATGCCGAGCCAATGTAAGGGCTCGTTCCAACTACTACTACTACTACTCAAATCCACTTGGCAAACTCTATATCTAACGAGACGACGAAAACGGAGCGCCGAATGTCACCGCACTGGCAATAGTGCTATATGACCTTCGAAGCGAGGTCCAGCAATCTCGTGTACGCGGCCGTAGCGGCTATCCATAAAGCAGTCACAGACTCTCAAGCTAATACTTCTCGTTACGCTCCTCAGAGGAAGAGCTAGCCCCCACACAAGGAGCTGAAAGAATGCAACTACCACTGCTACTGTAGGACTGCAGTGCAAAGAGGAAAAAGAAAGGCAGCTTGGATATCGTGGGGGCTGTGTGCCTTGCCATTGTTATCTTTTCCCTTTCCCCACGGCAGAAGAATCTTGGTGTCAGCTGTCAAATGTCACAAACAGACTTTACCCATCTGAGTATGACATTCTTGCAAGTGTGAGACGGAACTTGGGTGCCAGCAGCGGCGGATACGCCAAAGAAAATTCGGAATGCCGCTAATGTGACCAGCCGTGCTCTTGTCGAGATGCAAATTTTAAAATTGAGTCTTTTTGCGCTGATAGCTCGAATAACAGCTGACATGTCACATTCCCCTAATCTCAGGATCCTGGCATATTCCCCGGCAAAGCACTAGCTATGGGGTGACTGTCTGCCGTACAGCAGAAGGTGAAGAAAACTGAGAGAAAAAAAAGGGCCTGCCGTCACGAGGGGCGGTAGCTGGGCAGCTCGGATGCAATGTGGTGATAGCGCCAGGAAGGATTTTGCCGGCCCAAGCCCGTGTCCTCGGTGCAGCGTGACTCTCTTTGGCGATGGTGCTAAGCCGGGTCGTTTACCTTTTAGCCCCCACGAGCCATTGGGCGATGCTGCCCCTCGTTGTCAGTTGTACTATTAGTTGTAGTTGCTCCTCCTGTTCTCTCGCTTCGCTCTCTTAGAGATGACAAAACAGCAGATGCCAAGGACTGGCAGTATTGGCAAAAAGAAACTCGTCAGTGGAGTCGGAACGGACGAGGGATTAAGGCTAGGTAGCCTAACTGCTTGTTCCGAGAACCTGGATCTGCTCGTATGCCGGATCATCTTCGCACTCGCGCGGGCTGCGTTGCTTTGCTTCGAACATTGGCGCATAGATAGATGGTGTATTGTTTGTTGTGGTCAAGGAATGGAGGGAACGGGAACCAGCGGAAGGAAGCCTGGCTGTTCTGTTGCTCTGTGGATGTTATCGATGTTATCAAGATGCAAAGGTACAAAGTACTGATGACGTTCCTAGCGCTGGTGGCGCTGGTGCTGGTGCTGGTGCTACGGCTCTTGCCATGAAACCTGCCGCCTCCACAAAAAGAACAGAAGGAAGGCGCCTAGGTTTTCAAATAGAGCACTACAGGCACTCCATCCCTAGGTAACTGTACTGCCTTCCTCTAGCATTCAATTAGAGGTTCCTGTTAACTTGCGCGAAGTGGCGCTGCTGTTGTTTTTTTTAGCAGCTGAGCTGTGTAGTCAGCGCAAAAGGCACGGCACGAGCCTCGTGTTTCTTAGCGCTGGCTCCAGCATTTCTGATGCCTCTACGGCGGTCATTGGATCCCATCTGATGGGCATGGCAATATGGGGATCGGGTCCAGCACGCCGCGGCTGCCGTGGTGCGGATGGCGCTTTTAACGTTGCAGGAGCACAGAGGAAAGCAGCAGCTCTGTCACTTTAGCCGGATGCCATCAATAACATGGACAGGCGTACAGTATGCATGATTACAAAACACTTCTATCTCTTTGGGGTAGCACCGGCTAATCAGGTCAAAGCTGAGACCAGCCAGTTGCGGCATTCGCACTGCGCCCATGGGGAAGACAAACGTTGACCGGCTGGCCACACGTCGAGGGTGGCGCTATGCAGGGACCTGGAAGGCGTTCTTGTGAGCGTACGAGCTTTGACAGGCGATAAAGCACGGTACCGTATTGGCCAGGAAAGGTCCTATAGGTATCCGGTACTTGCTTGTCGGCAGTAGAGACGCCTCAGCTTCTGACCTCTACTGCCACCGCATTCCTGCTCGCAAAACAGTCGATGATACTGCACACCTCAGCAAGCAGGACTCTAAAAGACTGCCAGTCAAATTATCCGAAGGGACTGGTCGTCAAAATCTGGACAAATGATCCATGCTTTTTTTTTTTTTTTTTTTTAACTTTTCCCGAACCGCCCAGCCGGGTGACACAACGGCCCGTGTCGCAGAGAGAAGAGACATTATAACAAGGAATCCTCTTGCTCTTGGAAAACTAAGGATAGCAAATGGAAACACCAAATTTCCGCCTTGCATGAGACACATGAAGTGACACGTTACTTTTGTCCAGCTTTTCTTTTCTTTTTTTCTCTCCCTTGCCTGTTTTATTTCTTTATTTATCTAATCATTCGTTCGTCTAAACTTTTTTTGATATTTTTGAACAGGCAGGGAGATTCTCTCCTGACAAGCGCGAGTATACTTGTACGTAGCGCATATGCGGTATGTACGTCGTCGGCAATATCTCCGAAAAAAGATACTCAAAAAAGTCAAATCTTCTCACATGAGCAGCCCTCTCTGCGCGAGATTGCGATAGATCGTCGATAAATTTTCTTTTGCCTCTTCCCTGGGCCAGGGGGTCGGCGCACTTGGGGCCTGAGATGGGGCCAGCTTGGTATCCATGCTCGGGGAAATGATGCGGTGAGTGAAAGTGAGTGGCCAGCAATCACCATTTTCTACCTTACCATTAATGGTAGCAATATTACGAGTAACCAAAAAGAAAAAAAAATTGGGTGGCGCTAGGTACAAGGTACCCATTACCACCGTATAATGTGGTTGGCGGGTATACGGAGCAGTAAGTACGTAGTATTTCGAGAAAAGAGTAACCTTGAAAGAGAGCAATGGTAGCGAGGAGGCGTTGGACGCGCAGAGTCCTTTTATTTCCCAGGCTATTTGTGATGTATCCCTAGCAGACGCATCAAAGATGCAAAAAGTCGCATGCAAGCACATCGGCAATTTTGGGAAATGTTACGGGAGGATGCGTGCCCCTGTGATGAAGATGAAGAACCAACACATGGACGAGCCTGTTCAAGATTTACAAGAAAAGAAATACGACCGCCATACTGTACCGTATGCCGTCAAATGGCCGGAGCTGTGCAGCTCTGTCAGCCACCGTCTTCCTCGTTGGGTCTAGGACCCTCAGTTTTCCACCAACTCGTTACTAGCACACGTCTAGTTTGAGCTTTGAGAGAAGCGAACCCAATGATGAACCTGGCACTCTCCGAGCAGGCACTGGTAGGTACTCATTACACGCCCCTGCTTCAGTTATTCGTAGGACTTTGATCACTGTGGTAGACTCTGCACAAAAGAACATAATTAGCCCATCAAGTTCTACTAGGCTATCGGCAGTGCATCATCCAAAAGCGTTGATCCTTCTATCTGTAGCGGCTGCCAAGCCCAATGACGAAGATGTAAAACCATCTGTGATTAAAGCAACAGTGCTATGGCTAGAGAAACAATGGGGAAAAAACACGCCATGGCCTTTAATCATCCTTGCCTTGGATGGTGAGCTAAAGGATAGACAAAAAATGACCATAACCATCTGGCGGACCCAGAAGAGGAGAGGAGAGGAGAGGGAAGAAAATTTTCTCTATTCTTCTGTCGTCATTAGTATTATGGAGCTAATATATACTAGTACATAGTGCCTGCTATATTGACATCCATTCATATCATGCCTGTCAGTACTGTATGTCAGGACAGGACAGCTGATCTGGCGGTCTGCGGTTGTCGGTAGCATGTGTCATGACAGGACGCCAAAACCGCCGTTCTTTCCTTAGTCTACCGTCAGAGGACAAGGACCTAACTGCCAGTGTTCATCTGTTTGCGCGCTCTTTAATTGATGTACCACTGCGACTGCGTAGTTGGGGAACTGGTAGCTCCAAGGTAATTACATGCGTTACAGTATGCACCTGGGAATACGGCCAAGCGGAACTCGACACTTACACTAGGTGCCTACCTACCTAGTAGGTAAGCAGGTAAGGTATCTATAGACAGAATGACTAGGCCTTTTTCTCACCACAAGAAGGAAATGGCAAGGATCAACTCGGCATGAAGTCGCCATAGGCTGCTTCATGGCCTTGGCACTGCCGGTGTTGAATATCCACAATTCGGTGTGTGCTGTTGGTTCCGTTGGCAAGGCCAATATGATAGGTGACACCGCCTCCTAGCACATACAGTAATACGGTAGCTCGGGGAACAGTCAAGAGACAGGTCTGGTGTGACCTCAAAGTCACTCCCGCTGTTGTAAGCAAAGAAGCCGAGTATCACTGACTTGACTCAAGTGTCGTGGAACATCAAATTTCGTGTTAGCGCACATCCGTTTGAATATGACGGCCGCCGCGCTTGGCATATGGCCGAGTAAACATGCCAACTAAGCGGCCTTTCGCCTCAACGAGGAGACTCCTTGTCCAACTGGCCGCTGCGTGAATGTCTTTTCGCATCAAGGCAGCCCTTGTCTGCGCCTCTGCGAAGCAGGTTTCGGCCCGTATTCACTAATGGAGGGTACCGGTGCAATGGTACCCTTAAGGAACTGGTCGGCCAGTAGAAGCATTCTGGTGACCTCATCCTGGAAGCTCTCTGTGGGCAATAAGGGGGCGTATGCTTTGCGTAACCGGCAAGCTCTTTGCCTCTGGAGGTTGCGAAGGCGAGAAAATAGTTGCATCTGGCACGGCCGGGAAATGTATGTACGTACACATTCAGGCAGCATTTGTTTGTTGCACGATGTAGCGTAGCTCTATCACGGCCACCCCCGGAGGATTTCGTCGCAGGGATGCACGAAGCCCCGAAGCCTTTTACTGGACTTGGGCCGGGGGCGCGAGCAAAGTCCGCCGCGAAAAGAAGAAAGTCACAGCCTCTCTCTGTATCGCGAGCATGGATATATCGCTGCCATCGTAGAGCGATCGTTGTCGTGTGAGACTTAGTAGTAGGGGCTCTTTTGTTGTGGCTACTTTTGGTGTGCTGGCATTTCATTGGCGCCCTCACAGCTGGTGTGTAGGGTCATGAACAATGCCGATTGGTCTTTTGTCATTCTTATTTGGCTTCGGCTACCGCACCAAACTTACCCTGGACAAATGATGAAATGCTGGTGTTGGTTAGTACTTGAAGGGAGAGAGGAAATTTGAGAAAAAAAAAAAAAATGTTACCATGAAATGTGGCTGGGGTTATTTTTTACTGTATTCTTTATTTTCAGCCAATAAAGTGAGAGAGTAGGGTATATGTGATGGTTTTGCCCTGGGAATATCAACAGATGGCTATTTCGCATTGACGAGTAACAGGGCCTGACACAGCTGATGGGTGGTGGCTGTGTCGGCTTCAGCACAGAGATTTGCCAGCACGGTTGCACGGCCATCTCAGCTACCTGGTCCAGCGTCTCCAGGCAAAACCAGGTAGCTGGGAACCGAGCCGCATCGGCTAGCACGGACAGCCCGGCAGACACATTCCAACCTGGGTTTTTTGCCATTAGGCTGTAAATCCAGCTTGACAAGGGGGGGTTGAAATCGCTCATCGTCATCTGTACTGTACAGCGCAAGTCAGCCGCAGAGACAGCGCCGGTCAAATCAAACCTCGCTCTAGGCTGGCAGACAAAAGTTTCAGAGTGGGTGCGTGCGCCGAGTGAGAGGCGGCAAAAACCGAATCAAATTTGAATTTTTAACAGGAGCAATGTCTTCCCATTACTCGTGCGTATATTTTCCTTACTTTTTGTTTTCTTTTCTTTCCTTTTTCTTCGGATTTTTCTCATATGTGGTTCAATTTCGTTGGCTGGTATCCGCAGCTGACTGCGGACCTTGTTTTGCCGTCCCCCTACTTATAACTAATAGCGTGCCTCTGCGGGCCGTTTCATGAAGCTGCATGAACGCGACAGACTGCGCTGCACTGCGCTAAGAAAAAAAGAAAAGAAAAGAAAAAAAAAAAAAAAAAAAAAAAAAAACGTAGAGGGGCAAAATGACCCCTTGCTGTACCCAGTAGTAGACGCAGTGTGGCGGTTGGCTGAAAAGCTACATGTACATGGATCCAAGATCGTCGACAACCGCCAGCGGGTAGCTGAAAGACACCTTGGAAAAGAGACACATCAATAGTACTTGAACAAAAAATTGAAATAAAAAGAAAATAAAACGAGCCCCTCAGTGACTCCAACCAACGCGTGGCCCGTGTGAACTCTGAGTCGGAGATATTGAACCCACAATCCGGCTTACGGCCTTATATCATCTGCTGTACTCAAATACCAGGTACTGTAATACAAGTAGGTGCATCGCGATTACCTACATCGCGCGACACGTACTTTGCCAAGCGGTTACGAGTATCTCAAAGCAGTCTGGTATATAGCGGAAATGAGAGCCTAACGCTCCAAGAACCTAAAAAGCCCGACATATCCGTCTCACGTGGAATCCCCCTTGCCTAGAACTATCTGCCGCGCTAGAATCACAGAGACCGTTTTCCACGGGCTAAAAACAAGCCTGGCGGGAGTGGCTAAAGCCAAAAGGCAAAGGCGTCGTTTTACCAGTGCATGGGAAGAGGCACCGCCAAAGCTCCGGGGGAACGCCACAACGTTGCTAAAGAGCGTTGTAGCTGGCGGAGGACCAAGTGCGCAGATTTCATGCACACAGCTGTAGAATTATACGCGTATACCAGTAGAGTCTCAGCCTCTGTAATGGATGTTCGTATATTATGAATTCATGCACTTATTCCCCCTCTGTACGTGGTCTCGGATTTTCGATCCCCCGCTTGGGCACAAAGCCGATGGAGACGAGATGGCTCCTGATATCTCTCCGTCAATGCCAAAATACCATGGAAGGACTCAAAGAATTTTCTTCTCCAGCGGCCTAGTGCGCCGACCCGCCGTGCTTAGGTTCAATGATGCTTCTCTGTGCGAACTGGGTGGCTGCATTGGCCGCGCTATTCGCAGAAATGGGTTGACGCTCATTCAGCAAGCAGAGCTTCCAGTCCCGCCCCACGCCACCATCACAAAGCAAGCAGCTGTTTTTTTGACTTCGCTCTCGGAACGGTCCACTCGCTGGCTTGGGTCTCCCTCAGCTGGGAGGAGCTGACTCCCCTTTCCCTCTTTTTAGTTGATGGGCCTACAGTAGTTGCACTGAGCTAGATGGCGGTGACGAGATGGCGAGGCTTCTAAAGCAAGCCCGCCTTGGCCTAGGGAATCTTTCCGGCGCCCGGATATTACTCGTACATACTTGGCTGCGACGGAGCCTCTGCCGTAGCTTGACGCAGGCTTGATCTCCGGAGCTCCCTGCGAAGAAGCGTGATGCTAGTGGTGCGCTATTGCCTGCCTGATTGCTTGCTTGCTTGCCTGCTAGGTCCGTCGGTGTGCTACTGTACATGATGCGTCTCCACGGTGTATTAAGTAGGGTCACATAGGTAGGTACAAGTATGGTATGTAGCGCTACTGAAAAGAAGAAGAGAAAAAAGAAGCATCAATGCGACGGCTGCCCCCCTCCCAAGCAACTCATTTCGAGACGGACATTAGTCAGACCAAATTATCAGTACTGGTCTCGCAAAAGGCTAACGATGTGAGGGAGCTTAGTTGCGAAATGGATCCAAGAAAAGGGAAAAAAGGCGAGAGAGGTGCTTCTTGGGGAAAAACTGAAAAACCAAGGTACAAAATACGCGGCTTTAGGACTGTCGGAGGGTAGCCCGGACGTGCGCAAAGCTCCGTGCCTCATCATATTGCCGAATGAGCCTACAGCACTGCGTGTACCGAATACCGAGCAATATCTTAGGTTCTCCATCAATGCCCTGTTCAATATATACCGAGCAAGCGGTGGATAGATAAAGCGAGACCACAACATGAACATGCACGTATGAAGCAGAAATAAGAGCACTACTGGCGTGAGCTGATCATAGCCTTTCAAAATTTCTGCAGTCTCGCTTTTTCTGTCCACCGCTCGCCGAGCTGCGTCGGTCGAGCCACTAGCCTGCGTGCGGAGCTTTGAAATTTGGAGCTGCTGTATCACCATCTTGTCTCTTCGGGCAGTTGGAGTCCCGGGAGCGTTTCTGGCAGCCAATGGCAGGCGGTCACGGTCCACGCGACTCACTCATTGCAGGTCCCCTCCAACTCAGGCTCCATCCCGTGCCGCGTCTTTCTTGTCTCTTCTCTTTTTTTTTTTTTTTTTTTTTTTTTTTTACTATTTTATTTTTATTTTCATTTTCATATTTGCCAAGGTAACATGCATGTTCTCACGGCTTCATGCTGTCTTAGACCGCCCGCATCCGTGCATCTCCAGTCTGTGATCGCTTCCACGTCCATGCCCTCCCTGGTCGCCTCCGAGTTCCTGGGCAACTGTTCCATTGGGTGCCGACAACGAAGGCCCCCCTGGCCCTGGCAACGTACCGTAGGCTGGCTTATACCCATACCAACAAGAATGTATTACCCAGCAGAGACAAGCCAAGACCAGACAAGACAAAAAAAAAAAAAAAGAACGGTAGTCCAGTACTGTAGACCACAATAGCTACAGGCCCCCCCTCTTGCCCTGCACGGCCGACATCATCCCATCCCACAGCTCCTCGCGCAGTCCCAAGAGCGAGCCCTGCAATGAAAGCAAACCCTGCGCGGACCCACTGCACGCCGCTAGAGGTACCCAGTACAACAGCTAATGAGGGCACTAATTGCTCCCGTCTAGCGTGTCTCTGCAGTGCCTGGGAGCGCCTTTCGCAGGTGGCGTCAGCGGCCCATTATGATCATTATGCGCGCGCCCCCCCCCCCGGAGTGCCAAAAATACGGCGCTGAGCGTGGCCGCCGACACGGCAAAAAAGGGTGCCTGACGCCTGATTAGCTCGTTGCTGAGTCGGGGTACATGCCAGGATGCGACTCTCGCGCTGAACATCAGCAGTCTGGTATCTCTCGTCTCGTCTCACCGTGGCCTGGACCTACCTGACTTGGACACTGAGGAGCCCTTTTTTTACGCTTCTATCTCATCAGCATCAATTTTTCTTTCCTTATTTTAAATGACGCTGCTTTGCTATCAACACCCTCTCGCTTCTCGTGTCTCTTAGGAAGCGCTCCCGCTTTGGCACCCCCTCCCTCTCTGCCCGTTTTGCTTCTTCGTTCGCTAAGCCGCCTTGACGATTAACTCCCAGTCGGGCAGGATTGGGGCTGCAGGGTTCTGGGTACCGGGAACTTTGGCTGGAGTCTTGTCCTTTTTTCATCGTATCCCGCTGGGTCCCCACAGTCTGCCGGCTACCGGAGCGGCCTGGAGCTGCGTGGTGAAGCTTGGGGTGCTTCTGCTCTGCTCTGCTCTCTGCTCTGCTTAGCACGCACTCTCTCACGCTCGCTCTCACTCTCTTCCTCTCCTCGTCGTCGCCCTCTCTTCTTTCATCCTGCCCAACGACAGCGTCCTTGTTGATCGCCCCCCTTTGCCGCGTTCGCGTTACTGGGTTGGGCCTAGGCCGAGCCGTCGATAGCCCGCCGCTCACCTCGTCTATCAGAGTCGTCCGAACGTCGTCTGCTCTGCCCGGATACCTGCACCGCTCGTACCCTCTGCCTCGCAAGTACCGCGCCGCCGGCTCTGGCTCTGGCCTTCTCTCCTCCTCGACGGCGGCAACTCAGATGTCATCATAGCCGCCCTAATCGTGCGAGGCTCACCCACCCCATGTCCTCCCTGGTTCCCGGTCTCCCGCTGCCAAAGATCCAATAACCAAGCACCGTTCTTCAAACCTTCCGAGCCTTCACTCCCCCGGCGTCTGGAGTTTCGCCTCCAGCCCATGGCCAACACCCCTCTGTGGTCCTTGCTTCACTTCTTGCCTCGTTCCTGATTATGTGTCCGTGTGTCCTAGCCTGTACTTGTACTGTTTATACATCAAGCCAGCAGCATGGATCAAGGACCTCCCGAAAAGCGCATGCGCCTCTGGGACTCATCTGGTGCTACGCGGCCGCATCCTAATACTCAACCTCTTCCTCCGTCGTCCCATCATCCCCTTCCTCCTCCCTCTCACGCGCCGCATGCTTCGTCGAACCAGCTGCCGCCGCCGCAGCCGCCTCCCCAAGGCCCCAACCACCACTATCACCACCACTCGGCGAGCGCCAGCCCGTATCAATACCCGCCTCGAGCCTCGGAGCTGCATCTGCCTGCGCCAACGCCGGTGTCACTCCACGGGCATGCCCAACAGCATCCAGAGATTGACCGTCGACACTCGGATCAAGAGACTCTCGCTCCCATGCAGGATCCGTACCGTCAACCGCCGCCGCCGCCGCAGCAGCAGCAGCACCACCCGGGGCTTCAGCATCCAGGATCGCAGCATCCTATGTCTCCAGCGCATGCGCCCTATCAGTATCCTGGACGAGACGCCATAGTAAAGCGAGAGCCTGGTGATGACCTCCGAAGACCAAACTCGACGGGACATGCGCCAGACGCTCATCCACCGACACCCCAGGTCATATCGACACCTCATTCTCTCCCGCCTCAGCTTCCTCCGCCGCAGCAGCATCCTCAGTCACATCCTCAGCATCAGCAGCAACCGCCGCAACCGCAGCAATATCCTCCACAGCACCTGCAGCAACATCCTCAGCAGCACCCTCAGCAGCACCCTCAGCAGCACCCCCAACAGCAGCCGCCGACACCGCAACAGCAGCAGCAGCAGCAGCAACAGCAACACCCTCCTCCACCTCCCGCTTTCCAAGATAACCCGCCACCTCCACGACACATGAATTACGAGAATCAGCCATCCATGCCCCCGACTCCTGGAGTCTATCGCGCCCCAAGCTTTCCTCCTGGGCCTCCTACGCCGGTCACGCAACAACAGCCTTATGAACAAAACCCCAATTTTCAGTCCCAAGAGCCGTTTTATAGCGTCTACTCAAGCGCGGCGAAGAAGAAGAACACAAGGGCTTCACAGGTCTGACTTGGCAATCACCCTTTTTTTTTAATCAACTTTCACATACTGAGAACTCGGGTACTGACCTTTCTTCTCTCTGATAGGCATGTGACCAGTGTCGGCAGCTTAAAGCCAAATGCGACGAGTTGAAACCATGTAAAACGTGCAGAGACAAGGGCACAGAGTGCCGATACCGTGATCCAGTACCAAAAGCGTGAGTATTCACCAATTTTGCAGCTTTCATTTTTCGCGCGTGCAGCGTGATTCGACTAACATAATTTCCATCAATATAGAACCGACAAAGCGCAGTCAGACATTCTGGACGGCATCAACAGCATGCAAACTACACTTCAATTTATGTCACAACATTTTGAAAAACTTGACGACAGACTGACTAAGATAGAGTCCGCCTTTTCAAGAATACCACAGTTTTTCGAGGAATTTACGCCAAGGACCATTCCTAAAAAAGAGATTGAAGCTGCACCACTATCCCATCCAAGCCCGCCGCCACCACCGCCGCCTCCCATGCCGCTAGAAGAGCCACCGATCAGCCACTCTTCCGTAGCTGATATGTCTCGGGATCAGCCGGTAAAGTCTACTGAAACGGTGCCTGAAGCTATGTCTACTGATGCCGTGGCCATGGCCTTCGGCACTGAGGACGACTTAGAAGCGGAACCTGGCCCTCCCGTGCCTCCAGGAGAGCCTGCCATCCCTATTAACCATACGACTTTGGCTGGGCTTCTCTTGGATTGGGATCCGATCAAGGAACTGACACGGACCCACCTGGAGCGCGAGGGCATCAAATTTGTCAGCGAGTATCCCATCAGCCTAGAGCAGAGCCGCGGGATCCTCAAGGTGTACGGGCGAGGCGAGGACTCTCACCAGCGACTTTCTAGAGAGGCGACTGCCGATCACGGAAACGCAGAAATTGGCGATGATAACATGTCAGACATTGTAGCTTCCTCGCCCGCTGCGGACTGGGGTCAGCTTGGAGGTGGTCTGAGTCCCGGCGATCAGATTGAGTACCGGGGCGGCGTGCTTGGCCCCGACGGAAACCCAGATTTTAGCGAACACAAGGTTGCGGCCTACGTGGAAAGCTTCAAGAACAACATCTTAAACATGCACCCCATTATTCACCCCCAGGTTCTCGACGAATGGGTTCACCAGTTTATCAACGAGCTCCCCACTGCGAATCCAAAGGGGAAGGCCCAGCCTCTGAAAGCCACATTCGCTGTGCCTCAGCCTCAGGAGATGACTGGCTCCAAGAGAAAGCGAAGTCCCGATCCAGATGTACCTGTAACGCCATCTTCCCAGCGTCTCGGCAAGCCCAGTCGTTCTATTCATAGCGCGCTCATTCTCATCGTCTTGGCCCTTGGTAAAATCTGTATGTACCAAGACGAAGTTCCTGATGTGCTTTTCCCCGTCGACCCAATCCCTCATGGGAGCCCAGTTAGTCGCAACGGGGTTCCTCCATCGCCTATTATGGGCTCACCCCCGTCCTTCTCGAATCACTCTCACTCTTCTGGCTTCCCTTCACCTAGGGACCAAGAACGCGGCTACCAGAGCAGAAGATCGTCTATCCATGGCGCTTCCAGTGCGTCCGGCACCGCCGCCGTTCGCGCAGGGTACAGCTTGAAGAAGAACTACGAGGTGATTCCCGGTTTGGAATATTTCGCATTAGCAACGGACATCCTTGGAAACCATCTCGGCGCGTACAACAATATGAAGAACGTCTATGCCAACATTTTTGCTGGGCTGTACCACGGCCAGCTCGCGCGACCGCTGGAAAGTTTTGCCTTTATTCACAAAGCGAGCCACAAGTTGCAAGTTCTTATGAGACCGTAAGTATTCTCCCGTCTGAAAATACTACAAGCGATCAATTGGACAAAGGCTGACATTAACAATAGGAGTTTGGACAAGCTAAAGAAGATCAAGACCAACATGGAATTCATTCAAGAGGGCAAATACAACCAGCTCGCACTCGCCTTTTGGACGTGTCTGCAACTAGAGAGGTAAGGACATGACATATCTAGCTATGAGAATCATGGTTGCCTCTCGCTGAATTTAGTACTGATCTGCTATAGTGACTTGATTGCCGAGCTTCCACTCCCGCCCTCTGGCCTTTTGCAGTATGAAAACGACATGCCTCAGCCCAACATGAGCCTTCTCCAGGGATTCGACCAGAGAGTTGTAGACAGCTACCCCGCGCAGCTCTATCTCCGAACGCATTTAAACAGCATCCATCGCATGTTTTACTCTCCTGATGATTCCAGCAAGTCTGAAAAATTGAAGAATGTGAGACTAGTGGCAGATGGCGTGTCTGGCATGTCATGGGTTCCGCCTAGCTTCCGTTTCAATGAGAATGACCCCCCTGCCACTGATATCCTTTCGGCACGCCTCAGAGCCAAGTACTGGGGAGCACAGATGATTACGTATCGTCCGTTTGTCCGTCAGATTCTGCAGTGGTCCTACGAGTTGAGACACCACCCCGAGAGCCCACATGCTGGGGTCCTGTCAGAATATCGCTCCGGGGTCATTGCGCCATTCATCCCTCCGAATGTTAAGAAGCCAAGCGACCTTGACCGCTCCCTCATTGAGTTGGCTAAAAAGGGTATTTATGCGCTTATCGAAAGCACACGATCATTCCACGGGCTCGGGGAGAAGCGGCCTATTATTACTAACGTTTTCGGCACGGCTCATGCGTAAGTTTACGAGATGACAACAAACAGCGTTTACACCGGGGCCTTTTACTAACATAACTATGTAGTCAATGGGGTAATCTTCTCGTCCTAGCTGCTGCCTACAATAATCATGTCTTGCGCGAGTTTGTGCCCAAGGACCTATTGCGCGAGCTGTTTCAAAAGACGATTGCATTCCTTCGACAATCTGCGACACACACGAGCTCTCTGAGAATCGACATGCACATCTTGGAGGGGCTCCAGCGCGATCTGTTTCCGTTGGACGGAAGAGATGGAAGAATGGCCTCGAGCTTTTCGAGCAACACCGGCCAACATACTCCCAAGCTTCCCATGTCGGCACCACCACTTGGCAGCGATGCTAGCATCCAACCACCTCTGCCGCCACCACCGCACCATTCGCCTCATCATCAACAGTCGCCTCACCAACAGCCACTGCAGCCGCCTCGAGCTCAACAGTCGCCTCTAGCACATATGCCCCATCCCCATCTCGGAATGTCTTAGGAGCTAGAAGAAGAGCTCTACTCTCTTAGTGTCTACTTTTTCTGTTTCTTTTGGTCGGTTATCTGGATTTTTGATTCAATTTTCCTTTATATCATTCATGGCAAGTTGTCAGTGACTTCGCTACGTTGCTTCTTGTAACTGGTGGGCCTCTGACCACTGCGAAATGTTTTGGGATCGCGATATTTTGTCTATTTCAATTACCTATTTACGTGAACCTGAGCAGGGAAAGCAATTTGATGGGCAATACAAGGATGTTTGAATGAATGGAGCAATATGCCGAAATCACGGTTGGCGGCACAGCGATTGCATCGTACTGCGATTTTGACTCGTTTTTAACATTGGATATCACTTACGCGCAAAGGCATAGATCGTGTTGCATGGCCTTCAGATCGCCTTGTTTATTATCTTCTGCATTTTTCTTTTCTTTTAAAACTGAGACAACCTAGAAGCTATTACTTGAGAACGTATTACTGTTGCTTCATTTTCAAATACTTATGTACCGAATACTTTTGTTTAGGAACTGGCGCCTTCGGATACCTAATGCCTATTTGGCCGACTTCTTTTATACACGACTATTTCACAGCTCTTTGAGATGGATTTGAAGGAGGAGATACCACTGTACTATGCATGCAGACCATACAACCGCGCGCCTATCACTTTACTGTTTCTTTTTTCCAAGAGGAGACAAACAGTTACCACTTTTGAACCAGAAACGAGAAAGGAAAGGGAAGGGGGAAGCAAGGTGGGACTAAGGGGAAAAGCAAGCTGGGGGACGAAGGGATTACTAGCTGCATGCGTGTGTAACGCTGGGCGGACTAGGGATATATGACAAACAAGGATAGATATACATACTATATACACGCTCTGTATTTAACATTATTGTCAATTTTATGTATATAGCTTTTGCTCCGTGAGAGGAAGAATTGTGCGAAAGAGGCATCTTAGCTACCTACCGTAGGGGCCAGGGGCCAGGGTGAGGAGGATCATAGCGGCCTGTCTGTCACCTATAATAAAGGAGGATCTGTACCACTACTGCCTACTATTGTCTACTAGATAGACTTCTACCTGGACGTATGTCAAGTATTACACGCATAAGAGCATTGCATTAGTATATTGCCAGGATTAAAAATCAAGTATGCATAACGAAATCGTCCCTATTAGCGCCGGCGCCGGCGTCTCTCTCTTTTGTCTTGTTTGTTCTCAAATAATGTTAGTAATACAATCAATCTAGAACAAATTTGGGTCCTATCTATTTTTCTCTTCTCGGCATTCAAGTTCCGAGCTTTTTTTCCCAGAAAGAACCGAGTGTCATGTGCTGGGGGGTTGTGTTTTTGATAGCATTCCTGATTTGGCATTGGGGGTTGATCATGTTTTGCCCTTACCTCTGTATCAGTTTGTCTACTGGCTGTACTCTGTACCTGTCATTCTATAGTCTACTTGTGCTACGATCCTGAGTCTAATTCCCTTTGTCTCCTTACTTTGTCTAATCTAGTAGTGTTATGCACCGTATGTATGCAAGTACTCGTATCTGCCTGCCTGCCTATCTATTAGGTGTCTTTCGCCTTGAACGACACGGCAAATATCAATCATTGAATGCAAGGGTACTTACTGGTACCCAGGGTATCTTAGTACCTGTTGGCAGCATCAGGTAAGCACACACGGCTCAACTTACGGGGTCCCGCCGCATCTTTCGGTCTGCGGCGAGCGGAGCAACGGGCGGATTGACGGGTAGGTATGCAGTGATGACAAAAGAGGAGATAGGAAAAGAGTCAGAGTGATGTTATACTACAGGAATAACACGCACAGTAGCTACACACAGAGAATGTATTCAACAAGTATTTGGGAAGAGCAAAAGTGCGGGGCAGAGATTTGGGGAAACGCAGGGATATAGCTTTTTTTTCTTTCCCGTGTGTTGTATGTGTATGTGTCTTAGATGTGTATCTTAACTGTATGTCTCTCTTATTTATTTTTTGGTTTGTGTCGGCTAAGGGGAATTTACTAAGACAACGGGGTTCAACTCCTGGGGAAGTCATCTGGGGGAAAAATTCAGACGGGTCTAAGACCTGCATATTGGCGGGAGGTCTAAACCACACCCCCTTGCTTGTTTCTTGTTTCTTGTATTCTGTACCTGGGTCCGTTCTTGGGGGTGTATGGTTGGTTCTGATAAAGAGGAAGAAAAAAAAAGAAATAGTTTAGGGGTGTGTATAATAAACGGCAAAGACAAAGGAAACAGCTGCCTATACCATAAGAAAAGAAAAGCCACCTACGTGATATGGCCAGGTGCTGCTTGTCTTGCTGTGAGCAGGTGACAAACAGGGGGGGGGGGGGTTGATAAGAATGGCCTGGGCTGGACTGGGGCGACGAAGACAACGGAGCTTAGAGCTGACCCGACCGACTGGGCATGGGGCAAAAAGGGAATATGGGGTGTTTAGAAAACATGGAGGAAGAAACAAGGGAATACTGTAAGAGGAAAAGAGGAGAAAAGAGAGAAGGGGTGGGTGAGCCGTGTGCCGTGGCGGGGAGGCTCCGCAAATTGCCTGGTAGCCCGAGAAAAAGGGCCGCTTTGGTGATATGCTAATACCTAATACTTGGCACAGTAGATGACTCTCAGATTTGCTTTTCCTCGGGAATTTTTGTTTATTCGTCTGGTATCGAGACAAGGGGCGGGAATAAAAATGGACATGGACATGGGCGAATAGAAAGGATGAATGGGTGAAAGGGTGAATGGCAAGCAAGTTGGTGTAGGTGGGAATGTGCCGAGTACGAGGCTCATGTGCCAAGCAGGACGGGGTGATGTGCTCGATACGTGCATACAGTGCAATGCAAGGTAGCATCAGGAGCGGTATACAGGTTGCATTACGATAGTACTACTATGCCACAACTAGTAGTTGAATGTATGTATAGACATTTCCTTTCCTTGATAGCAGTTGATTCAAATAGTAATGCCTAGTAATTAGTAGTAGTACCGAGCCGAAGAGGGTGGTGCGTGCATTGATCTATGCCTTTGACGATGCTTAGCAGAGTCGCAAGTATGGCCTATGGCATAATATAAGGATTCGGGATGTCGGACATTGTCATTCATCTCATGCGTGTGAGCTCTGAGCTCTTCTGATTGGCCGTTAAACTCGGTTGACGCTGTTGTAAACAGCCATAGTGGAAAAAGGGCTGTTTGGAAATAAGACCTTTTCGGTTTCAGCCACTTGTCTTGTAGCATATTTGCTCATGTGAGTGCTGCAGACTGCATGCACGGGCTGTACAATACATGCGGTATACTGCATGTGGTGACAAGGGAGTGCATCTGACGTATGGAGTAAACAACGAGAGACACCTTTGTTAGTCACTGCCCGGCATTAAGAATGAATAGGACTTTTAATTGCTGGAAGAAATTGACTCTTGGTAGATCTGAAACGCTCAGGTTGTATCCACGGATTTGGTATGCCAGCTGTGGGGTTGTCTTTGGCTGCTACTTGACGGATGTTACGCTGCTTACCTATACGTTGACATCGCTGGCCTTGGCGTGAGGCGGATTTCCGTTTGAATCTCTAATAGTGGAGAGGGACTTGATCTAGTCCCTCGATCTAGAATTCTGTAAATGACCTGATGAAAACGCGAATGGTAAAGGACACAGCCTTGTAGGGGAATGCAAGTCCTGGACTAGGCTTTGTTGCAGGTGTTTGATATTCGGTGTAAAAGGGCTGATTTAACGCTGCTTGATCCTCTGACTATAACGATTGTTTGCAACTAAGCTTAATTTTACGTGAAATAGTCGATGCTAGTTTCTATGTCTTGCAGGCTATGCTGAACAAGTCATTTTTACTTGGTTCGTGCTGCTTCGGCTATCACCATGACATGAGACGGAGGTCAGTCAGCACTGGGGGAAATCGAATCGCCCAAGTAGAACAACAGGGGAAATCGGGGAAGGGTGTCAATAGATCCTGTAAGATACAGAGATAGGCTATTGCGCTTGGCCTCATTTCGGGAATAGATACCTTGTACCTAATGTGAGCCCGTGCTATGTAAGTGCCGTCAAAACCAACACACATACACAAGCGAGGTATTCTCACGCTGAACTAGGAAGTCCTTAAACCTATAGGGATAATCGTAAGATTTTGCCTTTTTCTTTTCTTGGCGCAGAGAAAGGCGCAATCTATCCTCTTTTGAACTGTCGCCCGTCGCCAAATATGACCAGTTGAATAAAAAGCGAGTGCCGGTGAGGCGTTAGCGATAGCGATGGAATCATTGGATCAGAGGCTTTTTCCTCTGAGCGCGACTTTTACTAATAATGGATAATCCCGGGGTAGACTTGGACTAAAAGAGCCCGACTAGTTAGATCGGATCATCTCCTGCTCTCAATAGCTTAGCTAGTGCTATTGGCTTCCGTCATGGCCAAGCTTTTATTTCTTACATGTAACAATCGATTCAGCAAAACACCTCGCGATCTATTGCTTGTCTAAAGTAGAAGGAACATTATCACTAATAACAACTAGTGCATTTGATCGTATTGATTCAAGTGTGTGTAGTAGTAGGGAGTATACGCTCTGATAGGCGTGCGTTACAGTGATGAACAAAGCCGTCGTAAGCGCCTCTCCAAGGGGTTTGAAGCTGAAAGGCTGCCAACTTGCGTATCCTTGCTGATGGCGATGGTTTAGTACCTATCCGAGCTAGCGACGGGGTAGCCGGTGTCGATTTTCTCGGAGCTGGCTCCGCGTTTGCTTCGGGTTTAAACAGGAAATTTTTTTTTTGAGCCTCTCCATTCAGCTGGCATATTAGGATGGATGTAGGCAGGGGCAAATCATGGAAGATCCCTTGGCGAAGATTCTGTACATGTATAATGAAAGGGTAAAATTCCTGCAGGTTTCATGGTCATGGGTTGTTATCTTGTACATCTTTGAGTCTGTTCTGTTCTCGCTTCCGACGCGAAGCGAATCAACACCGAGGGCGGTGCTGCTACGGCCAAGATCAACAGCCCCTGTATTGTCAAATATTATCAACGGGGTGCTACTCCGTGCTGCTAATATCGATACATGGGAGATTTAGCGATCCCCGGGTTCAGACTGCTGCTACGTGGTAATAACACCACGGTACTACTACTACTATACGACTTAATGCTATTACCGGGCAGGGATTGCTTCACCTTGTCTACAATCAAAATGGCGTCATAAGGGTTGCGGCCCATGTCGACAAGGAACACGAAAATCAGGTTCCATCGAGGGGGCTGCCTGGCTACCGGGCATTTGGATACCTAGATAATCACTTCTCGGATCCTGAGATGGCCAGTGCTCTTGTTCTTGATCGTTTTTGACTGGGATTGGCGCGGTCTGGAACTGCGGCGGCTCTTGACGAGCGCTAGCAGCCCTTGGAATCACACCACTTTGCATAACTACGGACTCGGCAATCCAGAGGCAGTCTAAGTCGCCGGTCTGGCTGTGTTTTGACTTGTTGAAGCCATGGGTCGTAACGGAGATAGGCCGAGAACAAAATTCCCCGATGTGTTGACGAAAGATTAGGGTTCTTGAATACAATGTAGGGAGGGCTGCAGCCCAGCCTTTTTTTTTTTTTTTTTTTTTTTTTT
Organism: Trichoderma erinaceum; assembly: GCA_026401215.1. Lineage (NCBI taxonomy): Eukaryota > Fungi > Ascomycota > Sordariomycetes > Hypocreales > Hypocreaceae > Trichoderma > Trichoderma erinaceum. The sequence goes on along the minus strand of JALIRY010000015.1, from coordinate 472,899 downwards.
GGCAACGATACACGATACAACCGGCCAGGTTTAAGATCCTACAAATAAATTTCCCACTCCTTTGGTAACGGCATTAATTAATTTCTGCGCAGACTCGCGTTTATCCGCTTGTTTTCTGCACCTCCGCCTACCGATCGGCCGCGTGTCGTTGAAAATGGGGGTTAACTTTTCGGTGGCGGGATATATGGGGGTGGGCGCGGCGGATCGGGCCTCGCGTTTATGGGGGAGTGGAGCGATAGTAAGTTCGGCGAAGAGAAAAAAAAGAAAAGTTCGGCCAATAAAGTAAAGAAGAAAAAAGGTACAACTCGATGGGGTCTTCATAGTTTAGATAGTCGTGCGAAACCGTTCTTTGGTGTAGTTGAGGCTGTCATAGGCTCTGAAAATGGCAGGTAGCATTATTTGCACGGAGCAATAAGTTATATTCGCCTAAGCGTGTTTAGGGGTGTTTTATCTTGCTCATTTGCATCCCAAAAGCCGAGAGAGTAAATTGATGAATCACTTTACTACTGGTAGTAGTCACTAATCATTGCTATGGATCTGCGCCTCTTGTATTTCGTGTTGTTACTATTGCATCACGTCTCTGACATTGCCAAGGTCCCGTACGGAGGTCGCTACCAAAAGATCTATCTCACCGCCTTTAGGTCCACTTTACCTAAAATAGCAAAAAACAGCAGCATAAAAAATAGAGAATTTAATCAAGATTAATTACAACACAGGCTTCTGGCTGGCGGTCCTTTTTCCTCCCTTCTATATAATTATTTCTACCTTCTAGACGAATAACTTCTTATATATAATAAGGAATTTATTTAATCCAAGCCTATATTCAGCTTTAAGGCATTTCTTCCTAGGTATAGATTTAGGCTATTATTGCCTTACTAAGTAACTTTAGAGCGCCTCGCTTTATAGTATTTCTCTTTATATAAGGCCATACTGGCTTAATTATATTAAGGTTGGGCGAGTTAGCTACCTAGGTCATCTTCTAAACCTTATGCTTATTATAGATAATAGATTGTATGTAGTGCTAGTGTAAAAGAGCATTATTTTCTTAGATAAGAGCCTAGGGGCCAATTTCCTTTACAAATAGAATAAGCTTTAGGAGAATAATCTACTATTAATAACACCACTAGTTAATGCCGCTGCCTTTGCCATAAGAAAGCTTTCCTATTTCCCTTATCCACTTCCACTTAGGCCTAGGGCTAGGCCTGCTGTAAACGCTAAGGCAGCATATGCTATTCTTAATCTCCCACATCTTTTTTATTAATAGCTTAATCTCTTTATTTAACTTCTTAATCGCTCTTTCACTCTTAGTGCATTCCCTGGCGGTCTTAGGCTTCTAGATATAGCAGGGCCCTTTTTTATTATAAGAAAAAGAGCCCTAGAACTAGAACTTAGTGTATCCTTTCTATTGCTTGCAAATATATAATTAGACTATACGTTCCTCTAGTAAATGCTATATGCAATAGCCTTCTTATTGGTAAAGAAAAACAATAGCTATTTCATTTAACTAAATAACTATCTTCTAATCCTCTAAGGTCCAGTATATATGTATAAGGCACTAAGCTAGTCTTACCTTCCTTATTACAGCCATTAGGCCTAGCTTCCTTATTAGCTTTATTTTACAAAGGCCAGCAGTCCAAAGGACTTGCTATATAGTTATTAAGGAGACCTAGCTGCCTAATTCACTTAAAATTAGGGCATAACTCTTTTCCCTACCATACTAATTACAGCATACCTTTTAAAGGATACTATCTTTAACATCAGCTTGCTTAAGCAGCCGGCCTAACCTAGGTGCATCCTATACATAAATATCTAAGATCACTAGCTTCATTAAGTCAAGGCCGCGTTTAACAGCCCAGTCTAAGATAAATAATACTATTCTTAGGTAAATTCCAGTAATCTACTGCACCTAGTTATTAAAAAAGCCAACTAGCTTTAAGGTTAGGGCCTACGCCCGCATTACTATATTATAAAAAACCATTTTATTGTAATTTATATAATGTTGTAATGCCTAATGGTGTTGTAAGTGTTATTTTGTTGTTATGATGTGGTTAGGTTGGAATGCGGGAGCGCTGGTAAGGGAGAAATTCTGCCGGTAGAAAAATAAGGCGGTGAGATAGATCTTTTGGTAGCGACCTCCGTATGAGTATAGTTGATCTAGTACTGAAAAAAGTTGCTTCGTATTAACTAAGCGGGCAATTCACAGCTGAAAACTAGCCGCGCGTGTTTTTCAGCAGACGCTGGGCTGATCCTCTGCGCTTACCGAAATGTAGAATAACATACGACAGCATTCGACTTCGCGGGTATTTCCTATCTAGTCTCCTGTAGCGAGCGCAAGATAGGGCACTCATTCGTTGTTTTTGCCATTTTTGCCATTATTTTAAGCTTACGGGCAAACAGGGCAAGCAGTTGATCTACACCACTAACACCAGCGGTGGTTGTATTGTATATGCTTGGGAACATGTAGTATTGGGCGCTAACACAGTTAGAGAGGGGCTGTTTTCGGTGCTGTGTGAGCCAGGCATTCACATGGTCGCGTAATGGCTTTCCCAGTAGAGGCATATGAGGGGAAACATGAGATACGACACAAGAAGACGCAAAAATGAGCTCTCAAATGGGAGGCTTTTGCCTTTCTTGCGTCACTCCTCATCTTTGTGAAACATTTGAGGCGCCCATTTGCGGGCTTGCTGGACCGGCGAGTCGGCTGATGCAGGTTTTAGTTGGGCAATCTGTTCGTGCAACTTGCATGCGTTGTGAGCAACATCACGCGATCTAAGTGTCTGAGTCCGGAGGAAAGGAAGTCGGGTAAGTGTTGCGATTATCACTTGACAAAAGGATTTGTTTCGGGAGAAGGAAGGGGCAGAGGCTGGGATTTACAATTGTCTGTTTTTGGAATGTTGGCTGTTCGAGATGTTGGGAAGATGAATGATGCTAGCGAGATAGGACTGCTCGTGTAGTAGAACTTGTATGCTTGTATGTGTGCCTGCTACTGACTCGAGTGAATATTGCAAATACATTAGGCCTCTAAGGCAAGTCGTGATCCAACAGACGGCAATAGGTTAATATCTGGAAAATCTATAAATGATAGTTTTATTTAAAACAAGATTCTTGTAACTCGTAGATACAATTGTGTTGTCGATATTGCTGCGTGGCTTGGACTAAACAACCAGGAGTGCTACGAATTTAGGATATGAATATGTGAGTACAATTTGTTTCTTCGCATTGGTTTGCTTAAATTTTGAGATTTGACTTGTTTAGATTTGATTTGATATCATACCAATTCATTATCCTAGCGCTAACATTACAATAATAGTACAAATTGATTCATTAAATGACCCATCAAATGAATGTTCCCTGTGGGCTACAATCCACGATGTTGTTCCTGCTGCGAGACACTATGCCTCCGCACACGGTCATAGTTCATATCGCCATGCTCAATACGCGGCTCACCAATGTGCTTTCGCAAAACTGAAGGTGGGACTTGAGCGGCATCCGTAGGATCCTTGATTGTGTCTCTGAGAACTCTGTTAGTATGTTGCAGTTCTAGTTCTATCGGATCATAGACGGAAGTGTGCCTACCTACTTACGACTGGTAAGTCTTGTCACCTCCAAAGGTCTTGCTGTTATCGAGGTCGCTGTCCACACGGGGATCGGCCTTGTTCATCATATCGGACTTGTGAGGGCCGGCAGTGTTGGAAGCTGGGCCAGATCCAAAGCTGCTGCCGGTGTTGCCCATACCGCCATATGCGCTACTAGTGGTGTCGCTGCCAAGGGTGCCAGTCTGTTGGCCCAAGTTGCGCTCACCAGAGCCCAAGCCCGAAGTTGTGTCCAGGCCGGAGTAGCCACCGGTGCCGGTGCTTGTGCCGAGGCCTGAGGTCTTGCCCATACCAGAGTAGGTGTCAGTTCCTGAGCCATGAGTACCTAGGCCAGATGTGCCAGAGGTGTTGATGCCGCTGCCGGCTCCGAGAGTGTCAGTTCCCATGCCGGTACCGAATCCCGTGCCGGTGGTAGCTCCCGAAGTACCAGCAGTTCTGGTAGTTCCAAGATCGTGGGTAGCCTGCTCAGAACGGAGGCCCATGTTGCGGCTGCCATCGAGATCAGAGTCGATTCTAGGGTCGGCCTTGTTCAGAGTGTCGGACTTGTGTGCGCCGGCAGTCTTGGAACCAGGTCCAGTCGAGCCGTATGTGTTTCCAGTGCTGGTGGTTGTAGATCCAACTCCATAACCGCTGGTAGCTCCAGTATCGTGAGTTTGCTTCTCAGAGCGAAGGCCCATGTTCTTGCTGCCATCAAGATCAGAGTCGATTCTGGGGTCGGCCTTGTTCATCATGTCGGACTTGTGTGCGCCGGCAGTCTTAGAAGCAGGACCGGTCGAACCAATTGCGGTTCCGGTGCCACTGGTTCCAGTGCTGGAGCCAGTAGTGGTTCCAGTTCCGTAGGTAGAGCCGGTGGTACCAGTTCCGTGGGAAGTGCTGGTGGTTCCTGCATGGGTGGCCTGCTCGGAACGCATTCCCATATTCTTGCTGCCATCGAGGTCTGAGTCGATTCTGGGGTCCACCTTGTTCATCATATCTGATTTGTGCGCGCCGGCGGTAGTAGGGGCAGGGCCAGTTGTGCCAGAAGAAGTGAGTGTGTCGCCGGCGGTGTTCATGCCCTTAGTGTTGGACTCGCCATAGGAGTAGTTATCTCCACCAGTGGTGTAAGAGCCGTCATGGCGGCCCAACGCCTCGCGGTGATCGCGATCTGAGTCAATGCGAGGGTCGGCAGCATTGGCAGTTCGGGAGCTGTGAGTTCCGTGAGTGCCCTCAGGCTGCTCAGTCTTGTCGGAGTGGCTGTGAAGCTTGTCCTTGACCTTTTCAATGAGTCCAGACATGATTGCTAATTATGTTTGTTGAATGTATAAAAGTAGATGATAAGTTGCAGAATAAAGTTTTCGTAGGTGCTTTGTGAGTGATGTTGTTTGATTGGTGTGTGATGATGATGGGACTCCAGGAGTAGGTTGGAGGAGCATCACGACTATATACCACTTCATCCGAATCAACTCTCTCCGCAACCAGACAGGGATCGCTGCCTATGATGACATTGTGGCTCATGCTGTCACCTCTACCGATGGCGTTCAACTTTGTGAAGCTCCTCGACCCAATGTTCCAACTCTCACCAATCGCCCACTGCATCGGTATGAGGTAACCGAAAGGCCTTCCTCCATAGGAGCGTCATATCTGCAATGTGTGACGTTGGCCGGCAACCGACGACATCTCCACTGGAGCATGTGAGCCAGTCTGAGACGCTCTGGACGTATAGCTCTAGGCTCTAGCCGCACAGCCTCCCAACTAATGCAAACAAGGCAACTGGAGTTACATAAACTCAGATTACCCAAAGACTAAATTACTTGGTAAAAGCGGAGAGACAGTTGATTCGCGTTTTGCGGGGCCCGTAGAACAGCTCTGCTGGAGTCGTGATGCAAAGTTGCTGCAAGTAAGAAGGTAGAAAGTCGATTGAGTTGTCGATGACGCATGGTGGCGGGGCGCACGGGTTGTGGAGTGCTCTGTGGTGGCGCTGGACAGCAATCATCGTTACATCATCCACTGAGCTGTGGCTGGTGAGCAGAGCTGCCACAGGCGCGTGCTTTCAGTTTGTTGGTGGCTTGACGGGGTTTTGACGAAACATGGAATTCGATTCATGTTTGTGATGAATAGGGCATTTCGGGGGTTACTCAAGGTACGGCACTTCCTCTCGTGATGACGTGAGTGGTTTGGATCTACGGCTGGGGGTTTCATGACATTCTTGGAATCTCGATCATGGCGTCGATGGTGCGTGTTGTTTTGGCATAGTGAAGACTTTAGAGAAGCCTCAGAATTTCTTGAAAAGGAGATTTCGTTACGAAAAGGGGATTTCTAGCCCCGAAGTTAATTTCTATCATCAGAATCGGCAGATACGATACGCTCATTTCAGATGCTAAGAATTATAGATGATGTTTGACTAAGGTACAAGAGATAAGCATGATGGAAAGAGTAGTATTATTTCATAGTAAATAAAGATAAAGTCGTAATGATTAATTAAGTGCTAGCTAAGCTGGGTATAGTCATTATAAAGAGTCGTCAGAAGTGGTATCATAGGGAAAACCCCCCAATATTGAATCGTTATCAAGAGCAAAAGCCCGGTTTTCTTTTTTCGTAATTCCCCTGAACATCACACACCTCAATTCCAACCTCGTCCTCACACCTCAACGAACCACGGAAAACCAAATTAATGAGAGTGTAATAATAAGCGTATCATGAATGATTGTGTTGTCGTATTGGCAGCGCTAACTCCTTGGTAGCTAGCATTTAGACGCGGCTTCGGCGGTACCAGCGGCGGCTGTTCTGGCGCTGGGCAGCATCGACCGTAGCGCGGCGTCCACGGCTGGTGACCCAGTAGATTCCGAGCAAAGCAGACACGAGCCAAAGAAGAGCGGACAAGAATGTGAAGGCAATGTCGGCCTTGAACTTGCCGCATTGGTCTCCGGAGATGGGGTGGACGTTGTTCCAGTTGAAGATGTAGCCGCAGGAGCCATCCAGCATCTATGGAGAGTCAGCTTCTGAGCTGTGCGAATCATATATGAAAGAAAAAGACATGTAAACTTACGTTGACCAAGAGACCAAAGGCGGCCCACCAGCACAGACTGAGGATGATGTCGACGGGCCAGTGAACAAAGGACCACGAGAAGGGAATAAGCCATATCAAAGAGAAGAACATGGACAGTGCCGCGATGACTTCGGTATAGATCCAACGGCCTTGAGACCAGTTGGACGCATGGCGAAATTGGTGAAGGTGCTGGCCCGTCACTCCGGCGACAATGGTAGCGAAGACGAGCTCTGCCGCTCGGAGGACAATGTTGATGATACGATCCAACGCCATTGTCGATGATTTCCTATTATAGGTTGCTATGTTATGTTATACAGAGCTGAGAGGCAAAAAGAAAGAGGCAGATGGGGAGCTGCTTTTCTATAAAAGGGAATCAATGAGAAGAGGAGGATGTAATGGTGATGCTTTTTAGGAGATGGATGGTCAAAAGGGAGATTGTTCAACTTTTGCCTGGAAGGACAAAGACGCTGCTCTTTATTTCATTCGCGAATGAGCAGCGCTGCCTCCCATGGCCATTGATCAACAACACCAACTCAGTCCCATCGTCATACGTAGCACACATGACCCCCCTCCGTGGTCACCATTTCTTAGACTACCGTACCTAAAGCCGGTTTGCCTCGTCCAACTGGAGATGGGTTTCCCGATCCAGGCATCACAAAGCCGTGGTTTGCTGCAGCGACATCGCCTGTCCAAACACGGGCAGCCGGCGTTAAGCGAAAATCACAAAGTCATTCATACGACCCTTCCTTGTTCTATGCCAGCCTGTCAGGTTTTGCAATATGCCTAAAAAATGCCATGATTGCCTGATATCTCAAGTGGTTTGATGTATGCCGTGATTTGCAGACCAGGTCGGGCAGCGCTGCTTTCAAATTGCAGCATTGAATGAATGAGGTCATAGCTGGCCGTTGGTGTGACCCAACGCGGGCTGTTATTCGCTGGCGCTGACATGGTGTTGCATTGATGGACAAGAGCCCAACAGTGACGGACTCTTGTTGCGAATAAATTAAATCTGGGCTGCTGTTCCCAGTTTTTGGAGCTAGGACTTGGGCTCTCAATCCTACGGGAATTTTACTTGGTGTGACGTCTGAACAGCAGCTTTTGGAGAAGATGCAATCATCATTACTTGATGAATGAGTAAACGTGAGCGAGACATGCATAGGCATGCATAGACATGCATACAGAGAAGAGGTAGGCGTTGGCGCAAGAGAGAATTGAAGAGAAAACGTCAATGCCAGGGGTTTTGGAGTAACACGTGCACGTACCTGCATCGGCGTATCGGCTCGTATCGTGCCTGCGATTAGACGCTCTTGCCCGAACAAGAGGCCTTGAGAGCTCTTTCCGTAGAATGCTCACAATGTGCCTTGCATTCATACACTGCGCGAAATCTGTCCTTTTGTCGGTAGTCGTCCAAATATACAGATTAATTGAGACAAAACACAATATCGAGCTATGATCACATCAGCGGCTTTGATGACAATGACTCTTTGTAGAAACTCATGGACAAGCTATTCCTAGCTAATTTTGTGTTTCGTTTCATATTTTCCATTGTCCTTCATCTAAAGATGGCTTCATCGGCGCTTACTTTGAAAGAGAGTTTCTTGAAATAGCTCTCCGTGAGATGGCATTGCCAGTCAGTATGCATAGCCCAAAGTTGCGCAATGCGGTTATAGGTAGGAAACAGCACGGTGAAAAAGCTGCGTATAATAGGAAAGACAAGCCTGATGTTCATTTTAGTTGTAGATCTCTAGTCCAATGATTCGCATCCAGTCTCAGTTTCTAATGTGACTTTGCATCTGTAAGCTCATCTTTCCGAACAACTTGCCGTCGCCAACATATGAGAGTTCAAGAGCCAGACATCAATCCACCGTCAAAAATGAAGATAGATCACCATGCTTCCATGGGATAAAAGAAGCAACAAAATCTCTGCCCTTACCATACCCAAGCCACAAAATCAGCGACAACAATCCTCAGAGGCAGGCAAAGAAACCACTGAGGTGGTTCAAAGTCAATTTCAAGATGGACCAGAGAGATTTGCATCGTGGTATCCCCTTCTACAGAAAGTTAGACGTGAGAATCCTGACCGAAAACACCACGGCCAGGCTATCGCACGAATATGCCCAGACAAGGTTGAAGAAAATGAAGACCCGGACTGGATCCCAAAAGATTGTGATAAAATATGGGTGAACAAGCTCGTTCCTTACCACGAGTATCCAGCAGTGCAGTTGAAAAACGGCATTCTTACGCCCCAACTGTCCAAGCCGCCGAGGAATTTGAAATGGCTGCAAACGCGACTTCTACAGCCGCGAGCTGATTCCGGCTGGACACTCGCAGGGTGGCAGAAATACAAAGCGTACCCTCATTTCAGACGGCATCGGGAACTTACTAGGGTAGGCATGCGGTATTTGTTCAAGATATTTCCAGAGCGGTCTGGATATCAGAGGGCGTACTATCAGCGCTGGTACGACTTCCCTGAATATGCGCCTTTTACTCAAGGCCTCGAACAGCCTTGTCCTGGATTCATCCAAGGATTCTCATTTGAGGCATATAGAAGCATGGATATTGAGTATTTAGACGCGGCCGTATGCTATAGATCCGGTGGTCAATCACTTACTCTCCCACACATGGCTGGTGAATTTGCAGTGAGAACTCTGGAAGCCGAAGAGGCGGCAGATGCACGACATGGTGCGGCGCTTGTTTACATGAGAAACGCTACTCTTTCGCATGCCAGAATGAAAAAAGACCCGGAGGGTATGGCGGTGATTATTACCTTCATCTCAGATGGGCTATTTATTCGCTTCTATGCACATTACCACTCCAAGTCTCCCGACGGCAAGATAGAGTATCACCAATATCCTATTCTAGCAGCAAACTTGGCGAAATCATATGACGAGTTTCTCCGAGGAGTTGCCATGCTTCGGAACTGTCAAGACCTTGCTTTTGTTTTGGCTTCTGAGACCAAGAATCACCTTGAGCGGTATCATGCAGTCAACGGCATCAACGCTTGGGCTTATCGTCTAGACGACGGCGAGCACATACTATCAGAAAGCGAAGATAGTTTGAATGAAGTCATCGGTGGACAGAAAAATGGAATCAAAGATCAAGTCCAGCAGGAGAAACATCAAACCTTTCTGGACCAAGTCATAGGCATCAAAGACTCAGAGAGTAGCCCCAAGGAAACTGCTCACGGAAACGAAGATGAAAAGAAAAATGGTGCAAGTGACCTACACAAGAAGAGGAAGAAGAAGAAAGATGAAGCCCAACCTCCGACTACTAGAGTGCTCAGGCCTCGAAAGCGAGCGGCCCAAGAAGACAAAAAGCCAACACCGAAGCCTCGGAAAAGGAAAGCCAAAGGAGATGCAGGCAAAAAGCCCCTAACAAAGCGCTTAAGACCCAATAGCTGAGCCACTACATTATAGCAAGAGAATAAGGCCAGTGCAATTGATGAAGCCTCTACGAGACTTATATAAATACAAAAAGGAGGAAAAAAGAATGACACCTGAGGGATTCGAACCCTCGCCTATTTCTAGACCGCGAATAGATCGTTCGAATGCTAGACTCGAACAGAACCTGAACACGGCGCCTTAGACCACTCGGCCAAAGTGCCTTGAGATGATTGGATACTGGAACTGGCCCAAATTCAGTATCTGAGCGCTACCATACACACTCTGGATGTATGTTGAGGCCGCTTTGCGGAGATTTCGAATGGAATATGAGGCGGCGGTGCGATGCCGTAGGAGCAGATGGATAATAATAACAAAATTATGACGAGATTCCTTTTCCGGTTTAATATATGCGGCGTCTTCCCCCGTAAATAGCTCGTAGATGCAGATAAGGTAATAAGATAGAGTTGTCCAGCCGAAATATAAGACAAATACCCAACGATGCCAGCAACTCCGTATCTCCACGGGTCTCATTTTAGGTAGCTCGGAGGCGGAACCCCGCCACCTATAGCAAGCAAACTGGAGCTCCTCCACACCCCGCCATCGAAAAAAGGGCTCGGCAATCATCGCATCATGTATTTAAGCAGCGTCGATTCATCCGACTTCGCAGCCTATTATGAGATAATTGCTCACTAAGCAAGCTTTGACGTGAGATTTAAAAAACCCATCAAATAAAGAGATTTCGCCAGGCTGATTTGACTTGATTCAGGTTTCATGGTCTGCAACTGAGAGCGCTGTGATAGATACCCCTCCATATATCCCACTTATTATCCGCTCCATTATATAATATCTGCCACATTCACTTGCTTGCTGCCATGGCGAATAACACGTCCAAAGAGCGTGGCATTCGCATAGCCATCGACCGAGGCGGCACCTTTACTGACTGCGTTGGCGAGCACAATGGCGAGGAAATCATCATCAAGCTCCTTTCCGAGGACCCGGCAAACTACAAAGATGCGCCTCTTGAGGGTATCCGGCGCATCATGAGCCATTTCCTCAAGCGGGAGATTCCCCGCGGCGAGCCCCTAGACACCACGCAGATCGACTCCATCCGCATGGGCACCACGGTGGCGACGAATGCCTTGCTGGAGAGGAAGGGCGAGAAGATTGCCATGGTGGTGACAAAGGGCTTCAAGGACTGCTTGACGATTGGGAACCAATCGAGACCAAAGATTTTCGACTTGGCCATTCGAAAGCCGGATGTCCTTTATGAGCAGGTCGTGGAGATTGACGAGCGCGTCACATTGGAGGACTATGCTGAGGACCCAGAGAGGAAAATCACAGAGGCTAATGCCCAAGCGGGCACGAAGGAGGCCGAGGGCAAAGATCTCGTCAGGGGTCTATCAGGCGAGACGGTCAGAGTGCTATGGCGACCCGAGCACGACGACATTAGGCAAAAGCTGCAGGAGGTGTACGATTCGGGAATTCGCAGCATAGCCGTCTGTCTCATGCACGGATACACATTCCCCGATCACGAGGCTCTGATAGGCAGGATTGCGAAAGAGATTGGCTTCCAGCACATCTCGCTGAGCCACGAATTGATGCCCATGGTCAAGCTGGTGCCGCGAGCGACGTCGGTTTGTGCAGATGCCTACTTGACTCCCGCCATTCGAAAGTATATAGACGGCTTCCAAGCCGGCTTTGAAGGAGGCCTAGGCACAGAGAGCGTCAAGCATGAGAAGGGAGCCAGGGGCGCCAGATGTGAATTCATGCAGAGCGATGGTGGCCTCGTCGATGTCGACAAGTTTACTGGTCTCAAGGCCATTCTGTCTGGTCCTGCGGGAGGCGTGGTTGGATATGCCATCACATCTTATGACGAGGAGACTAAAATTCCTGTTATCGGATTCGACATGGTAAGAAAGCCAGCCTTTCTGCTTCTATAATGCTGTAATACTGACAACGGTAACTTAGGGAGGCACAAGCACAGATGTTTCTCGTTACGGAGAGGGCCGATACGAGCACGTCTTCGAAACAACCACCGCCGGCGTCACCATCCAATCTCCTCAGCTAGACATCAACACCGTCGCTGCTGGCGGCGGCTCCCGTCTCTTCTTCCGCAACGGATTATTCGTCGTGGGACCCGAGTCCGCCGGCGCACATCCAGGCCCTGCGTGTTATCGAAAGGGTGGCCCTGCCACCGTCACAGATGCCAACCTGTATCTGGGCCGCCTACTGCCGGAATTCTTCCCCAAAATCTTTGGCAAAAATGAAGACGAGGGACTGGATCTGGAAGCGAGCAGAAAGGTACTGCAGGAACTAACAGACCAAGTAAACCAGGAAACGGGAAAGAAACTATCCGTGGATGAAGTCGCATTTGGATTCCTTACTGTTGCAAACGAAACCATGACGAGACCTATCCGGTCCATCACCGAGGCAAAGGGCCACGACACCTCCAAGCATCGGCTGGCGACTTTTGGTGGCGCCGGCGGTCAGCATGCCGTCGCCATTGCAGAATCTCTTGGCGTTGGCCAAATCCTCGTTCACCGGTACTCATCAGTTTTGTCAGCCTATGGCATGGCTCTTGCAGACGTCGTAGACGAGCGACAGGAGCCAGACTCATCTGTCTGGAAAGACGACGGAAAAGTAGTCGGCGAGCTGCAAGCCAAGATGGAGAAGCTAAAGGACAAGTCGCGAGCTGCTCTCAATGAACAAGGCTTTGCGGAGAACGAGATTGTTTTTGAGGAATATCTCAATCTGCGATACCGCGGAACAGAATCGGCGCTGATGATTATCAAGCCCAGCAAGGAAGAAGCAAAGGCCAGCTTTGACGGCAAAGAATGGGCATTTGGCAAAGCATTTGTCAAGCAGCACAGGTACGAGTTTGGCTTCACGCTCGACGACCGGGATATCATTGTGGACGACGTGAGAGTCCGAGGTATCGGAAAGAGCTTCCGCCACCAGGAGAAATCTGTGGACCAGCAGCTCAAGACAATCAAGCGACAAGAAGCCTCCGCAAAGTCGCAGCACGGCGAACAAGAAGTTTACTTTGAGGGCGGCAGAGTCAAGACTCCAGTCTACAAGCTAGAGGACTTGAGCGAAGGCGATGTCGTAAATGGACCGGCTATGCTGGCTGACGGCACACAAACCATCGTCGTAACGCCGCGGACCAAGGCGCTCATTACCGGAACACATGTGGTGCTGGATATCGCAAAGGATGGTGCTAAAGATGAGTATGTTTCTCACACTCCCTCCTTCTCTTAGGATGTCAATAAAACTAACGAATCTTTCAGATCTCATCACACCGTCGAAGGCGATCGCGAGGTCGACCCCATCATGCTCAGCATCTTCGGCCACAGATTCATGGCCATCGCAGAACAAATGGGCCGCGCGCTCCAGAAAACAAGCGTCAGCACAAACGTCAAAGAAAGACTAGACTTCTCTTGTGCCATCTTCGACGCCTCCGGCAACTTGGTAGCCAACGCGCCGCATCTCCCCGTTCACCTTGGATCAATGTCCCACTTGGTCCGTCGACAGGCCGAGATCTGGAAGGGCCGCCTAGAGAAAGGAGACGTCATCATCTCGAACCACCCTTCATACGGAGGGACCCATCTTCCCGACGTGACGCTGGTAATGCCCGCCTTCGACGCCAAGGGCGAGAACATTCTCTTCTACGCGGCATCCCGAGCCCACCACGCCGACATTGGAGGAATCAGCGCCGGTAGCATGCCGCCACACTCTCGCGAGCTTTTCCAAGAGGGAGCTTCCATTATGAGCGAGAAGCTGGTCAGCGGCGGCAAGTTTGATGAGCAGCGAGTAATCGAGTGGTTCTACAATGAACCGGCGCAGTATCCTGAATGTAGTGGCACGCGATGCCTTGCTGATAACATCAATGACTTGAAGGCTCAAGTGAGCGCTAACAACAAAGGAATTTCTCTCATCGAGACGCTGATTGAGGAATATGGCGAGGACACTGTCCAGTTTTACATGGTCAACATTCAGAAGAACGCCGAGCTCTGCGTACGGCGACTTCTTAAGGATGTCTATAAGCGGTTCGAAGGCAAAGAGCTATCCGCTATCGACTATATGGATGATGGAACCCCCATTCAGCTCAAGATCACCATTGACCCAGAAGCAGGCGAGGCAGAATTCAACTTTGATGGCACCGGCCCTGAAGTATACGGCAACATCAACGCTCCTGAGGCAATCACTTATAGCGCCATTATCTACTGTCTACGCTGTCTCATTTCCGAGGATATTCCCTTGAACCAAGGCTGCCTCAAGCCAGTTCACGTAAAGATTCCGCCCAAGTCTCTGCTCTCGCCGTCTGCTGGCGCTGCAGTCGTCGGCGGTAACGTTCTCACCAGCCAACGTATCACTGACGTGGTCTTCAAGGCTTTCCAGGCTTGTGCCGCCAGTCAAGGCTGTTGCAACAACCTTACTTTCGGCTTTGGTGGAAACCAATCTGGCAAAGAAGCTGTCAAAGGCTTTGGCTACTATGAGACCATTGCCGGCGGCAGTGGTGCTGGGCCAGATTGGGTTGGAACAAGTGGTGTACACGTCCATATGACCAATACACGCATCACAGACTCAGAGATCTTTGAACGAAGATACCCAGTCCTCCTCCGAGAATTTTCCATTCGGAAAGGCTCCGGAGGCGACGGTCAGCACCGTGGTGGCGATGGTGTTATTCGGGATATTGAATTCCGCATACCCCTACAGGTATCCATCCTGAGTGAGAGGCGCGTGTATCACCCATATGGTCTCAATGGTGGCGAGGATGGCGACTGTGGATTGAACCTGTGGGTCAGGAGAATAGAAAAGACGAACTGGGAGCAATCTCTCAAGAAGCTCGATGGAAAAGGAGATGCCGAACAGATCGAGTATGAAGAGCGGCATATTAACCTAGGAGCCAAGAACTCGGCTGCCATGAAAGCAGGGGAACGCATCATCATACACACTCCTGGAGGAGGAGGTTGGGGTAAGCCAGGCAAAGAGAGCAAGGAGAGGAAGAGGCCGGATTTCACGGAGAGCTGGAGAAAAGGCAGCGGTGCAGCTCGAGACGAGGTTGCCTTGCAGGCCTAAGGCTTCTTGTAAAGCAGACAGATAGATGAAGAGGCCAGGGCAACAAATAGAAATATTACTCACTATACCTCCCAGGGAAGATGATATCCTAAAGTAAGCTGAGCTAAATCGTTCAAAAGACCCGTAGGAACCTTTTTTTGCCATCGTCTGGTAAGCAGTATTACTGCTCAACCTATTCAGAACTATCACTTCGTGAAAATCCCAGATCCACTTCAAAAGTGCGACTACCAACACCTCTCAATACAGGGTTACATCAGCCGCTTACGCCGCAGGTTTTTGATATGGTGCTGTTGGGTCGAAATTCTTTAGCAAGCCAACAGTTGGCCAGTAAAATGGTGTTGTTTTCAGCTTCAGCCCTACAGCTCAGGCTGCCGATCTCCGCTGTGCCGTGGTTGCATCCTTGGCCCCCAAATCCTTCCAAAGCGTAGCTACTGCAGTAGGCAGCATACTACACGTCTTTTGCCGGCCTGTGCTAGAACATATGTGACCTTGCATGCTACTCTCTCGCCAATTACAAGGCGTACCATGGCTTTGGAAAAGGCTCCGCCATAGTTTATGGGTGGGATCGGTGATCGATTCACGATGCCTCAAGGCGGCGTTTCGCCGTAAGGCTTAGTACCCGTGGGAAGATCCGGGCCGCCGTTGTTTTTTCCCCTGGCCCCACAACTACTCCAAAAGACCCATCAAAGTGCTTGTTTTCAGCACTTGGGATCTGTTAGAGAATAATGCCGTAGTGTTCTTTGTGTCTGGGTTATCTGATGTAACCAAATTGGAGGCTAAAAGAAGATTGAGTCTCTTATTTGGCGCCAATAGATTCTGTGCTGCCGGCAAAGTGGCATATTCCGTTTGCGTGCCTATCGCGCTAACTAGCACACGGCATTTGTTAGCCATCTCAAGACCCGAATGCCTATCTACTCCATTATTATTGATGGATCCCCAATGCTACCTCCGTAGTAGCAGAAGCATGGCGAACTCACAGGAAGCGCGAAGAGCTCGGAGAGTAATGGTCGGCGGAGCGGAATCACAGCATATGCGCACACAAAATGCCTGGGTACCCTCTTTGTCTCGGCTAAATTCGCAAATTTGCTTCGTCCCCTTGTTAGATAGCAGGAATCTGCCTCCGCTTCTGCACATTTTGGCAAGCTTAAGCGGCTTTAGATGCATTTTCTAGTAGCAGCGTTATGGAATCATGGTCTCTGATAGGAGGTATTGGTGACTTCGACGCTAAGCTTTGGGGTAGTCCGAGGCTCTTTGGTGTCTTGTGATACATGCTGCGGCTTACCAGCACGGCACACTTGGCTCAGTTTTAATTTCCTTCTCGTCGTTTTAACTTTTGCCCCCTTTCACATTGAGGTGTTCAGATCCTTGCCTGTTTCTGCACTCAAATCCAGGAACCTAATCCTAAGACAGTTTTGGTTGCATGATTGATAGACGGCCTGTTTAGGTGTCTTTCCTATACCAGCTGACCATGAAGTCGGACATAATCTCGTTTACACACAAAGTCAGTGCCCATCCAGTGGGCTCAACCCGCACCCAACTATTCGCCATACGACAAAAATCTGCTCCGCCGTCGGCTGGTTGCTTGACCGATAGAAGCCAAACACTCCGGCACTATATGCCGAAACAGTGTCTAGTCGTCTGCCGCGTTGATGTTTCTAAACGCCTTGCCCCTTTGTGTGGGCTCTCCCGGTTATCCCACTTTTTATCGGTGAGGCGATCAGTGGTTTTAAGCTCCACCGCGACGGATCAGTTCGTGTATCCCCCCCCACCACCAGATACCGCGATGCGGCATCGTCGCCCATCTGTCACCTCAACCGAGGCGCCAGGAAGTTATGCCCTGGCATCACCTGCCGCACAGGCATCCATACCGTAAACAAAGATGCGCCATGCTCGGGCTTTTCCGGTCCAAGGTTCAGACAATATGCACATATATGCACGTAATAAGGAACCGTCCCATCCTGGCTGCGGCTACTGCCTTTGCTGCCCTAGCTAGGCACGCACGCATAGTGTGGCCCGCGCAGCGGCATAAGTGAATGAAAGGTGCATCCCGACGCAGGAGAGAAAAAAAAAGGCCAGGCTCGCCCACAGCACCTCGTCCCCCCTCATTCCCTCCCTTCGTTGGGTCTCTGATGACTACAGTATAAAAGTGAAAGGCGGATCGTGTGCCATATTCTGCACAATTCCGGGTCGCCATCACATATGTATGTGCCCTTTTCCCGCGGCAGGCCAAGACGTCTGTCCATTCGTCCCTCTGTCGCATACGCACGGCAATTGCAGCATGGTGTGTATGGGCAAATGTAACGTCAATGTCGCGGAAAATTGAGGCCCCAGTTTGGTATTTATACGCACATGAACCGCACACTATCCTGCGACATCATTAAAACAATACCTCTGCCATCGTGGAATCAAAGCAAAGAAGAAGAAAAAGCACGCTACACAATCACGCCTAGCGAGAGTGCGAAAACACATGGGACTGCGGCCTGCACTGGCTGCGAAACGGTAACATCATGATGCGGATTGCAGTCGCTGGCGGAAGGGGCTTCGGGTTTCTGCTGGCGACAGAATTGGCACAGGCGGCGAATGCGTACAACGTTGTTGTTCTATCAAGATCTGTTGGGTTTTCCACGCCACATTTTCCATGGAGCTCGGGGATTTTGCGTGTTAACCCAGCGAGTAGGCAAGGCCCGAATTCGACCAGTTCGACGTCCAAGTTCATGTCGTAGACTACCACGACCACAACAGCCTGGGTTTTGCGCTCCAAGGGGTCGATCTGGTCATATCAACGATATCCGGCGCCGAGCAGCTGAATCTCATCGATGCTTCCGGGCGCGGGCGCGTCCGCATGTTTGTCCCCTCAGAATTCGAAGGGTCCCTTAGCCGACGGCCCTCACGGAATGATCCTCTAGATCGCGGGTCCTCGCAAGCGCTTGCTCTGCTAAATCAGTGGTCTGAATCGTCACGAATGAAATACACTATTTTTTCATGCGGCCTCTTTATGGAGCGATTTCATCCTTGCGGCATTATTAATACCTTTGGCATCGGCCACGGCTCTGATGTGGGCGGTCCTGGAGAATATCTCGTCAATCCTGGCACAAACATGGCCGAGTATCCAGAACTGGATTCTAAAGGGCATTCGGTACGCGTCTGCCTCACATCGGTGTACGACGTGGTTCGATACGTCGTAGCAGCTGTCGACCTGGGGCCCTCGCATTGGCCCCGTGAGTATACTATGTTCGGGGACCGGATGAAAGTCCGAGACCTCATCACCACATACAGCACCGCTTGCAATGGTTAGTTGGTCATGACACACACAGCCCCAAATCTCAGTCTCCGTGGGATTTCCATGCCAAAAAAAACCCTGGCAGGTGACACAGAGAGCTAATGCACATGTTGTTAGCGGTGTTTACACGGCATGTACAGCAGCCCGCAGAACTCGAAGCCTTGCTCACCTATTATGCTCAACTGGGCGACTATGACAAGGTGGCATATTATCAGAGGCTCCTTGCAACAGCCAACGGGCGGTACGATTTCTCACAGGCGACACTAAACGAAGCCGTCAACCGGAGCAATAGCGTCAGCGTCCAGCCAGTAACATTCGGCGCCTGGCTGACGAGCATATGGCAAACATTTTAGCGGAAAACCATGGCACGGAATTTTTCTTTTCTTTGCTGTCTTTTTTTGGGGGCGGAGGCTGTTCTTCTTCTTTTGATTGGCATGAAAACGACATGGATTGGCGCCGGCGTTGCGTCAGGCTTTGGTTCATCTTGCATCCCTCGAGGGAAAAAAAAACAAAATCGTCCATGGCATAGTCTGGATACTGGGCCAACGAGCTGGAGTGGTATAAAAGCGTCAGATGCCTGCATTCGTCGAGCACTTGCTCGCAGCGGCCTGTAACTAATAGGTAGATACGAAGTGACCCTCGAGCCTCTCTCGTCACACAGAGAGTAGTAGCGATATGGGGAGCAATTGGAAAATAGCATGATACCCAGCACCAATATCCGTCAGACTGCGGCCCAAACCAATCTTGGGAGGCGGCCAGGCCAGACCGTGCCCTCGTACAGTACGGCAGGCAGCCAAATTGGAATTTCGTCTGATTCGTCTGTCGTTCCCCGATGTCTCAGACTCGCAACCATTCCATCAGGGCGGTGGTCGTAAGCGCTCACCAGCGTCACTCGTTAGTCGAATCCGCAAAGGAGTTGCTGGCAGCAAGTCATTGGGCCTCCGCCAAGCTCGCGCAAGCCACGGAAAGCTGGGAGCGAAGTAGTCTCACACACGTCTCGAAGGACTGTCGAATAGAGAAAGAAGTTGTTTTTGAGGAGATTAAAGCGGGAATAACGAAATAGAAGAACAAGTTTTTCTATGAGGGCAGCTGACAAGCGAGCTGAAAAAAGGCCCTGGCAGATAGTCCCGTTAGCACGGAGTCCGGCAGGGGCCACCGTCTGTACCTGCCGTAGGTGGCTGCTGTTGAATGCCTACGGTGAGCTCCCGCCTACGAAATATGGAATGTCCTTGCATGCACCGCTCTTTGGGCGCTGGTCTAGTGCCTGTGCATGTCAGCTCCAGGGCTCCACAGCGGTCTTGGCCAGCGATGCTCCGGGGGATTTAGCGGTGGCGGCGGCTGTCGGCTAATTCTGGTGGGTTCAGCTGATGTCGTGCTTGAAGCAACTGATCTCAATACTTCAGCCCTTGGTGTAGAGTAGGTACCTAGGTAGTAGTGAATGGGCGGTAAAGGAAGTGACAAGGTAATTAGGAAATGAGATTAGAAATTGGAAAAAGAAAAAATAGGAAACCATTGTTGGTCAATCAAGAAGTAACCCAAGTCTTTTTGAATATGTTCTTTTCAGATACTATACACAGCACTACAATTTCTCTTCAGGGTCAAACTCCTCCCCAAACTCAGTCACGATCCAGAGACAAAACTTCTCCCACTCCACCTGCCACTCCTTCAGCCGCTGCGCTTTGATGCCACTGCCGAGACTCGCCTCCTTGATTCCCTTTGCCCACTCCTCCTGGTTCTGATCCTCAAAAGTAGACCATCGAATGCTGTTTTCCGCTAGGCTCCCCAGACCAGCCAGGCCCAGGTTGCCCCAGCCTTGAAGAGCCTGCCAGAAGTCGTGAGACATGCCAGCAGTGTCCTGTCCCAGCATTGCCGGGTCGTCATTGCAGAGACTACACGGAACGCCGCGCGCAAGAAGGGCGGGCAAAGGATGGGCGGTGACGGATCCGCAGAGACGGAGGACTTCGTTCGAGATGGGGCACGACTCGATAAGGATGCGCTTGTCCTTGACCATGTCGATGAGCAGCGGGTGCTTGTATAAGCTGAAGCCGTGGCCGATTCGGCGCGTGCCGAGCAGGATGGCGTCAAACAGGTTGTTGTCCGTGCTGGAGCCGTCCCCGAGCGTCTCGCCGGCGTGGAAATAAAAGGGAAGGTTGACGCCCTCCTGCGCACACTGCTTTCGGAACCAGAAGAGCTCGGGCAGCAGGTCGGTCAGAGGTTTGCCGAGGTCTTCAGGCCCCACGAGGTCGTATCCCGCGATGAGTTGGGGGAACTCCATCTTGGTCGTGATGCAGTGGTCCATGTTTTCGATGATGCGGCGCGTCTCAAAACTGCGGAGCGTTGTCCAGATCAAGGCGAGGCCCCAAAAGCCTTTGCCCTCCTCTGTGGCCTTGAACTTGGCAACTTCCTCCTCAATGACCTTGCACATATGGCTATAGTCCTTTTCCGGCTCCTCGCAGCGGTCACGGCAATAATCAAGTGGCCATGTAAACCTATTTTGATTAGTCGTCTGTAATATGCAGATACATACATGTCAGGTAAAAGGGGTGAAGGGGGATAAGAAAACCCATACCGGAGTTCAGCCCAGTTGACTCCATCTGCTTTGAGAAGGCTCATCAAATGACGCAAAAAGGCACGGAACATGGGCTCATAGTGTATCATGGTAGCAACAACAACAAAACATTTGGCAAACTTCTCCCAGATGGCGTCGATGCCGTGGTGCTGCTCATGGCTGTCGATGAGTGAAAGCGTGCAGCGGCTCTTAAGCCATTTCAAAAATCCCGGCCGGCCTCCTTCAGGAAACTCATCGGCCACTTTCGTGAGCAGAAGAAAGGAGCCCGGTTCGTACGTCTCGTCCCATATGGATCCGTTCACAAGCTCCTTGGCCCTGAACCTGAAGCGAAAGATGGCATTCTCCCTCGCCTCGTGCGTTTTCAGAGACACGTCGCTGGACATGTGCATCCCCGGCGTCTTGAGAAGCTGGTCCAGGATAAAGTCAAAGTCGACCATGGCGTCCATGTGGGCGTGCAGCAGACACCCCTTAGGCATGCGTCGCACAATGTTCCACAGCTTGGTCTGCTCCATGCGGTCCTTGGCCAGCATGAACATCATACCGGGGAAGATGCTCTGCTTGGTCTCGCGGGCCAGCTGCTCCTCGACACTGGCCGTCCAGACGGTGGCCTGCTCCTGGGCGCGGATGCGGTCGACAATGGCGCAGGCGCGCCGCGCGATGGGCGTCAGGGCCTTGCGGAACGAGGCATCTGATCTGGTTTCCTTTTCCTTGCCGATGAGGCTCTCGCGGCCCGCCAGATACTGCTGCAGAAAGGGATCCGACTTGGCGGGGAGGTCTTGGGAGAGCTCCTCCCAGAGGTCGTCAGGGATGGGCATGTTTATTTTTTAGGAGCCAAAATGGTGAAGTTTTTTCCTACCGCACGATACCGCTTGTCTGTCTGCTGGGCTTGGTAATACACTTTGTACCACACATGCAGTTGATAAGAAAGTAGAAAGCGGTCTGCCCCAGAAATGCGGAGTCGTAGGCCGTCCGGCTTGTTGGCAGTCTTATGAAGAAAAACTTCGGCGCGGAGGTGGCCAGAAAACCCGGAGACTACATGTATTAGCTCCGGTTAGTCGGCCGGGGCCGTTGAAAGGATGCGCTTAATGGAGGCAGACGTGACTCATGACCGAGTCGTGGGAGGGATTTTGAGTGTTGAATTACGTTTATGGTGAGAAAAAAAAAAGTACTACAGTGAAGGCGCGTGTAAGTGTGTGCGGTTATGGCAGCGCGTTGACTGCTGGACTGGTTTTACGAGTGGTTAGGATATTCACGGCTAGACTCGCATGTGGCTGAACTTGTTAATCCAGATTCAGGCAAAGACAGGGACACGCGTGGCAATATGTAGCTTATCAAATTTGGAGTGAAATTGAATGTTGGATCCCACGCTTTGAGATGTTAATAAAGGAGTAGGAATTTCTCAGCCCCATGTCCAGCCTAGGTATGCACATGCACTCACATGTATGCACACTTGTACCTTGATTCTATGCGCACTGTAAGTATAGGTATGCAAGAAAAAAAAGACTATGAAAAGTTCAAATCACAAAACCAAGGGGATAACGCGCCCGGCTGCTTAGCCGATTCTTAAAGCCTATGCAGGCGGTCTTTCGATTCCGTGACTCCAAGGTGACCAACAACAGTGAGGCTGATGTCTCTGCCCGCTTATTCGTCTAATCGCATCTGAACCCCTGCATCGCCACGACATAAAACGGCCTTTGACAGATCTCCTTGTAGGCCTAGCTAATACCACTCTATCGCTATAATTCACTATACTAGATGAAACTCTTATATCGACCAGTCATCTGCCTTGGCAGCCTGTGATGGTGATCTTGCGCCCGAAAAAGCGAGATGCGCTATGGGCTAGCTAAGTCTCCTCCTACGCTGATTCGCCAGTCGATCACCAGCACCAAAATCCCACTACATGCCGTTTGGGAATATCACAGTGACTCCATAGCTAGTAGGGCGCTTATAGCTTTTGATCTCATACTTTCATAGCTAGTGGAGCTTCGAGACTGCCATTCAGTATCTCGGGATGTGTAATGGTAGTATTGTGTTGATTCCATCTCGTGAGCATTGTGACGGGTGGTGTTGTTTACTTAGTTTGCAGATTCTTGGCCTTTTTCCAATTGGCTACGCCTGCTCATGCCCCGTCCAATGAGTAGGATATGGAGCTTCTGGCAATTGAGGAAGCCAGGTGATGCAGCTATAAATTCTCTGATTCTCCCAGTTTCAATCTGAAAGAGCACCTCAGTTGTTACTAGATTAATCGAGGTACAGCTCTGTTATACCAGCATACTCAACATCTTAGTTTACAACCAGTCCATCACTATTCCAAGCAAAAAAACGACACAATGCTCTCCTCAAAGTTATTTCTCCTTCTCCTTTCCTCACTTACGTCCGCTCTCGTCATCCCCAGAGACTATGACGTCCCAGCCGGCTACTGCTGCTTCACCCTCACCGACCCTTCCACAAACCAGGTCATCCAGCAGAACAAGGAATACGGCTTCCTCTACTTAGACGCAAGCCAGCCAAAGGGATGGTACTGCTTCAACTCAGCCAAGTCGCAGCCGATCCTTTGGGATGACTTCAACAATGCTTGCATTATTGATTGGGATGGACATTTTCAATGCCTTGATCCTACCCCTGGCGATGACGTGTGGACGTTGGGTCATAGCGGTAGCAGCAGCAGCGATCTCTTGCTACTTCATAATGGCTCTCCGACTTACCAGGCGTGTCCGAACCAGTCTGGAGGTGAATTCATCTCCTCTGGTGGATCTGAAACTGGATGCAGGAATATCCAGTTGGAAGCAACAGGTCTTCAGGGAACATGCTCGAGTTATACTGCTTAGACTCAATCGTTTATCTGCGGCCTCGCACTCGCACTTACGCATGTAGAGAGATGGGGTTCATAACTGTCATGGCGTTTTGTAGTTTCTCTTCACTTATACCCTTTCCATGTATATATTCAACATACAGATTTCAGATCATTCTGGCCATTCTTAGCACTTGCAGCTTTAGATGAACAATTAAAAAGTATATATTATCAACGCTAAAGTAATACAAGTCTGGCTCAATCTTTACATACCCCGAACATCCCTGACCAGAGAAAAAAAAAACAATCTGATACCAAATTCGACTACAGCTTCGGACCGATCTCTCTAGCCACAGCTTCCGCCTCCTCGACACCATACACAATGGCCAGATCCTTCTCCAGTTCCTCTGCTGGAGTATCTCTCGCGCGCTTCTCCTTTGAAAACTTGTCATCGATGAAGCGGCGGAAAATTTCCTTGGCGGCTTCATTCTGGTCAGTGGCAGCATCAACAAAAAGTAGCAAGGAGATGAGTATCTCCGCCACGTCCCACAAAATCTCTCTACCCTCGCCGACCAAAGCAGCCTGGTCCCTTTCATCGATATATGCTCGCAGAGCAGTCCACTTCCCTACAGGATCCCATCCATAGCGCTTGACGACAGCTTCCTCATTGAATGAGGATGACGACTTGATGAAGCTTTCCAGTGCATTGAGTGACTGCGCCCCTGTCTTGGGGTGCTTCAGCGCGCGGATCATATCCGTGCATAAGACGTCAGTTGTGCCCTCCCAGATGGGTAAGACGCAGCAGTCACGGTAGAGTCGAGCCACGTTGAGGTATTCCTGCTCCTCGTTGACGAGGTAGCCTACACCTCCGAGCGATTCCATGCAAGAGTAGAGCAGCGGGACAGCAGCCTTGCATACATAGGCCTTGGCAAGGGGCACGATGATGCGAAGCAACGGGTCGATATACTGAGCTGGAGGCGTGAGAGCCGCAAGAGCAGATGTTGGTGGCGTTGCTTCGTGCTCAGAAAGGCCAAGCATGTAGCCGCAGTAATTGCTCATGAGCATCAACCCGTGGTACTCAGCCGTCAAGTTGGCCAGGGTGCGCATGTGCAGCGTGCTCTCAGTCAGCTTCATTCGAGCACCGCGGCCTGCTCCGACTTCTCGCCGGCGCGCATACGCCCTTGCAATGCCCAGTCCACGGCCGACATATCCACAGGCCGTCACGGCGTTGTGGATTCGAGTGATGGTTAGGATTGTGCTAATCTCGCTGATGCCCCTACCTTCTTCACCAATCATCCAGCCGCGCATGTCTTCCAGCACGAGCTCGGCAGTGGGGAGTGATTGCGTACCAAGCTTATTCTTGAGCCGCTGGATCCAGACGCCGTTGAGCCGGGTTCCATCCGACTTCGGGTGGCCAGTCATTGTTTTGGCCTTGGGATCGTGTCGTCGCATGGGTGCAAAAAAGGTACTGAGCTTGTCTTTGGAAGTACGGGCCAGCAGGATGGTCATGTTGGAATCTGTTGCGGAGGAGAACCACTTGAAGCCATGAACGCTCCACGGTCCGAGGGGGATTTTGCCTTCTTTTGAAGCAAGGGCACCGTCGGTATCATCGGGCTGGTAGAGAGCAATGGTCTCAGTTTGAGATACATCGCTGCCTCCAGTGCGCTCCGTCATCCATTGCCCGCTGGTCCAGGCAAAGCTCGGGTCGCGTGATATGAGACGGCGGTAGGCGTCGTCGAAAACAATGCGCTCTGTCTCGCTGAGACGTCGAGACGCCAGATGCCTCCTCAGAAGAGCAGCCGCGCCATCCTGCATCGCCGATGGGCAAGTCACGTTTGCAGACGAAGCTTCCCAGAGATGCAGTCGCAGATACTGCAAAGGGCGAGAAAAGGCGCCATAAGGGGTATCATAACCGGTGGCGACGAAGCTATTCGTGGTCGCGAGAGGTCAGGAATCGGGGGTTTCCAAGGACGACACTAATGAAATCAACTCACCCTCTGGACAGGCCAAACTTTTGCAGCTCGCGCCATCCTTCGCCAGTCACAAGCTCGCCCTGCAGTCTACCAAAGGCATCTCGGCCGCTGCCTTTGATATAGGGCTTGTTGTGCTCGGCATCAGTGATCCAGGCAAACACCTCATCTGAGAGGACATCCCTGCCCAAGGCGGCAACTTCAGCCTCAACTTCGGTAATTACGCTAAATGGAAGAAACACTGCGCAGTATTCAATTAGTCACGTACTCGTTATGGGAAAAGTAAAAAAAATATGGTGTTCAAGCGGCAGGAATATGTTGTTTGTCTTTGTTTACGTGGCTGGCTCTCACTCACAATTGAAGCATCTGCGAAAGGAAACATCGTCATAAAACTGGTTGGGTAGAATTGGAGGCGGCTGGAAAAACCCCTTGTTTGCCCCTGAGGGCTGCATTATATCTAGGAGAATACGGAGACAAGACGATGTTGCGAGTAGATACAGGCGCAATCACGCAAATTCAATCAGCAATTCGCGCTCGACGCGCAACAAAACTAGTATGTTTGGAGATGAGAATTTCGGGGTGAGCGCGGCACCAGACAGCGAGGTGGATAGTCGGCTGTTATACGAAACCGCCCGTGTTAGCGTGCAGCTGAAGGCATCAGACGCTGCAACAATTAAGATTGTCGCCGGCTTACAGGCGCTGTAAATGCTGAAAGCTCATGTCAGATGCAAGTTGGGCTGAGCCAATCGTGAGCGGGTCGTTATTACGGCTCCCTCTCCCCAAAATAAGGTGGTGTGGGGTCTTGCACAGACGTCAGCCGAGGCTTGGGTGAAACTCCAGACTGGATGGGAAATCGCAGCTGAAGATATGGCGGAACGATTCCGTTGTAAACGGCTATGTAGCGATGTCAAATCATGTTAGAAAAGAAAACTGGAGTCCGAATTACGGAGCTGTGAGATGTTTTGTTTACAAGCTGCTAAAGTTCACTTTGGCATCTGATCGGCTAGTCTCTTGTCTATGAAAAGGGACCTTAGGATAGAATCAGAATCTCTCTATGCTCCATACGATTTAGTAAAGAGACCAGTTTACTACCTACCTATTGACAGAAGTACTATAAAATAATAGTTACTTATACAGAAATAACAATACATTCCGCAACTCATCATACATGTACTTAACAAACCTCGATTTTAGCCGTATCTCTCGATTGCTACCCTGCATCTAGCGCAATACATCTTGTATGGACATGCAAGAAGATATAAATAGGACAAAAATAAATAGCACAAGATGCTGCCAATAGCTTCCATAGAACCTTTCGTAATACACGACCTCTCTGTAAATTATTTTTGCTATAGGTACACATCAAAAGAGAAGAGACCAAAATAAGGTACAGACAGCATGCAAGCGCCGGAATAGCGGCCTCCATCGCCATGCAGCATCCCCGGATTTTCGCCTCTTTCGGGATTCACGCTTTTCCATCGACCCACGATCCCCCTTAACGAACAACCTACATCGTCAGTATCCATGACATTGAATTGTCCGCAACATGGCCGTGAAGTGATCCGCCTAGCCTATCCGTCACAATGCGAACATCACGAATATCAAAAGACACCGCAAAGCTGGTGAGGCGAGCCGCGGATTCTGTCTCGCCACCGCGGCGCACGACGCGATCGTCCCTTGCGCGATTCGCCCATAATGCAGGCGTTAAGGCGGAGCAGACGCCCGATATCGAAGACAGCATCGCCGGCCCGCCGCCGACGAAACGCAGGAGAGGCTCCGATGCCTCCTTCTCCGCCGAACTGGCCAAGGCCGAAGCAGACTCGGACGAAGACGACAAGCTGAATGTCTTGTTAGCAGCTGCGGCCCCCCCTCCGAAGAGCGCACGCCGTGCCCGCAAGCCCGCGCGCAAAGTCTCGGATCCGGAAACCGGCGAATCGACAGTATCACCTCCGTCTGATTGGGAAGAGATGTACAATGTCGTGAGGAAGATGCGTGCACCGGGTGGCGTCGCCTACGGGGCTGCGGTAGATACGATGGGTTGTGAGCGTCTAGCAGACAGGAACGCTTCGCCAAAGGACCAGCGGCTTCACTCGCTGATAGCGCTGATGCTGTCCAGTCAGACGAAGGATACGGTCACGGCGGTGGTGATGCGGAAGCTGCAAACAGAGTTGCCGGCGTACAAGCCCGGAGCACCGGTGGGCTTGAATCTGGAGAATTTGCTGGCAGTAGGCCCGAATCTGCTGAACCAGATGATTTGGGCTGTTGGATTCCACAATAATAAGACCAAGTTCGTTCTACGCCTTTTCACCCTTCCTCTTCTTTTCTTGCTTACACGGCATTATGCTAATCTTACTCGTCTAATCGTTCACAGGTACATTAAAAAGACAGCAGAAATCCTCCGCGACGAGTGGAACGGCGACATCCCCGACACAATACAAGGGCTGACGTCCCTCCCCGGCGTCGGGCCCAAGATGGCCTACCTTTGCATGTCCGTGGCCTGGAACCGCACCGAGGGCATCGGCGTCGACGTTCACGTCCACCGCATCACCAACATGTGGGGTTGGAACAAGACCAAGAACCCAGAAGAGACGCGGCTGGCGTTGCAATCGTGGCTGCCGCACGACCGGTGGCGCGAGATCAACGGCCTGCTTGTTGGATTGGGGCAGAGCGTATGCTTACCCGTGGGACGGCGGTGCGGCGATTGCGATTTGGGATTGCAGGGCCTTTGTAAGGCGGCGGAGAGGAAGAAGGTTATTGTGGGGAGGAAGATCAAGGAGGAGTTGGTCAAAGAGGAAGAGCTGATCAAGATTGAAAAGAAGGAAGAGGAAGAAGAGGAGGGAGTGAAGAGAGAGAGTGTTGGCACGATTGTCAAGGCCGAGGCTATCATCAAAGAGGAGGTTGAGGTCGAGGTCAAAGTCAAGAAAGAGGAGGAAGATTAGATAAGGACTCGCATACGGTCATATTGGACATAGACACATGTTCTACGAGGAAAGGAGGCCCGACCTCGCTCGTTGATGAATCACCTTTAGGGCGTGGAGTTTTTGCGGCTCGCCACGTAGCATGATACCACATGTAAGCATCTTACTGGCCTCTTTTTCTTTCGTACTCTCATCGCACTGTGGATGGGTATATATGTAATAGAGCTATATAGAGCCGAGTAATAGAAGCTAGACACGCATCTTAGTTGCTTTTGTGACTTGTCTCACAGCGTGTGTTTTTGCAACGATTGTATCAAGTTCCACCATTCTCACACTCTTCCTTCTTTCTTGATAACTGACCCTTCATACATATTCTTTGTGTAGTTGGGCTCATGTTTGATTCTGATATACGTGTTATACATTTGATGAGCTGTTTCCGTAACATCCGTCATGTGAATGGCCAGGTAGCAATCGTCAGAACCATAATTACTACCATACTCCGTACTAGGCAATTCCCTTGTCCGCGTATTTCGGTTTAGGTCCCTTTTTATGTTGGTCTTTAATTACTCGCTGTCGTGTCGTTGCATTCACCCCAAGCTGATTAGGCTGCGCTTCGGAGGCAAGTCGGTATTGGGCCTGTCCCCATCAGCCGAAATGGCAATAAGCCCCGCCGGCTATATTGAGATGGACAGTTGGGAGGATTGGGGTTCAAACTGACTTGTCTTTCTTTTTGCATGATGCTGTCCAAAGTGTCAATGCCGAGACTCGGCAAATGCGACAAGAAGAAAAAAAGCGTCATCGTTTGCTAAACATCCTCTTGCGAGACATGTCCACTGATTTGCTGCTGATCACGCAATGGAACGACATTTTCTTGAGGCCATCTGTGGTATGGAATTAATATCACAATTTGTTTAGTTTGTTTGGTTTAACGAATTTGGTTTCATCATATTCAAAATGAACTAATAAAGATCAAACTGCAATCAAATGCGGAAAAATGGCTCCTAATATCCCCCTAGATAAAATGCCGAATAGATGATGAAACATGCCTAATACTCCGTGCGATCCAAAAGCCGTAGCTGTTCCGACCGAAACAGTACACCAGTGAAATAGATGGTAGAAATATACAAAAAGGTACGGAGGGCACTGATAGCACCGTCTCGTCTTGCTTCGCGCTCTCTCTCTCTCTCTCTCTCTCTCTCTCTCTCTCTCTCTCTCTCTCTCTCTTCTCAGAGATAAGAATGCAAGAAGCCCGAGCTTCCTCTCGCCATGTCAACCTCGTGTCGCTCCAAATAAATGTGAAATTGAATATTCATGTAATCGTGGTCCGTGAGACTGAATTGGGCTGACGAAAGCACCAAATCAAGGTGTGAAGGAGAATGGTAGGTAAAATCGAAGTGTATGAAAAACCGTAGGATATGCGGTAAGTAGAGGTCAGGTGGTTTATTGGATGATCGCCGTTGGGGCAAGGGTGTTATTTAGACGCCTCGGATGACCTGTGTCCTCTCGGCTTCCAGCTGGGCAGCATTGCGCGCATGAGACTGCTTCTTGCACTAATACAAGCGTTAGAATCTGATGAGGTTGCCTGAGAGGGAATTCAAAAGAGCCAACTTACGTCTTCCAGGCCGCTGCACTTGTGGTCTTCTAACAGACGGTGCTTGCCGCAGAAGTGGCCATTGCAGAATGTGCAGTCTCCAACGATGCGCTGGGCAGCCTCTCGGCAGTCCTTGGCGTTGCAACGGAGCTTCTTGGCAGGCATGCTGGGCGAGTTGAGATGAGAAGATGTCTGAGTGTAGTCAAGATGTAGCCGAAGCCGGATGTAGTCTTGAAAAGGGCGGCTTCGTGTCGTGTGATGTGATGCCAACGAGTGTTCTGTCGATAACGGCTTGTTGAAATAGACGTAGTAGCCGAGAGAACGCCTTCTATTAATAATAGCAAGACACGAGGGGGAAGAGAGCCGACAGCGAGTGACGGTAGATTGACGCCGGTAGATGAGAATGAAGAAAAAGGAAAACCTGAACTTTGAGTCAGCAAGCTTGCGAACAGCGGAATGGCGCGACGCTTTATATGCGCAATGGAGTGACGACCCAAGCGTCAGGCCCAGCAAGGGGGAAAACGACAAGACATCCCCAAGTCATTCAGCGAGCGAGGCGCCACTCACACCCGGTGGTCCGGTGGAGTATACGCCGCCGCTCTCCAAGTCCCAGCCCAGCCCCGGGGGTGTGTGAATTTGCCTCCCGGACGGATCGCCCCTCTCAGTACTAGTAGTAGCTTTAGAAGAGAAAAGAAAGACGAGCGAGACTCGGGTGGAATCTCTCTCTCTTCTGTCTCTCAGCTTCTTCTCTCCGAGGGGGGGCGCGGGCATAGTAAGTTGAAACGGGGGGAATGGGGGCGCCATTGCCTGATCCGGGGCTCTTCTCTTAAGGCATGGCATTTTCCGGCTCTTTGTATTCTTGTGCTTTGTCTGCATTTGAAACGTACCTTGATCCGAAGTCTTTTCTTGTGAAATTGAGTACAAGGTGGAAGAGCGGAAATGAATTGATTTCCACTTGGATGATCAGAATGAAGCAACGGTCACCTCGGCTATATCACCAGTCTGCGTGATCAGTCTATACGGCCGTGCCTAGACAATAGCAGAGAAACAGCCGCACCGGGGTGTAAGTACAAGCCAGGCAAGGGTCTCTCTGTTTCTGGTGGCGGGGCCCGTCTGGAATTGCGGCCGGGACTGGAGGGAGCAGCTGAGCCGAAAGCAAAGCCAGTAGCTGAGTAGGTTGTTTTTGAAGCAAGACGCCCTAGACGTACAGGTGCGTGTGTGAGTTGCGGTGACTGAGCTGAAAGAGAGAGGGAAAAAAAGGAAAAGAAGGGGTTTAGAAATGCGGTTGTTTGGGCTTCTTTATCTGTGCCTCCTCTAGGTACTACTGGTCACTGGGCAGCCAGACAAGAGAAGAGATACGAAGGCGAGACGCATTGTCCCATCATTTCCGATTTCCAATCAAAGCCCGCAAGATGCCAGAGCGGCCCTTGATAGCGAATCAGTCGGCAGGTATGTACTAACCTGAGGGGAACTGGGTACGGATACGATAAGTCGCAGTACAACCCGTTGGCCTGTGACCCTTTACTGCTTGGTTGGCCTTTTTGGTCTGATTTTCCCTTCCCGGGGGGCTGGGGCCTAGTACTGGACGGCTAGAGTGACTGTGCTTGCAAGTGTTGCACTATCGAGCTTTCTCCGAAAGCGGTGTCGGCCTTGGGTAGCGGGCGTGACGTGATGTCGGTCCTAGTCAAGGTATTCAATGCTGACTGAGAGAACAATCATTCTAATACCTGGGAGGCCAGATTGGATTTGAGGCGGACGAGAGCAAAGATGAAGAGAGGAGAGATAATTCAAGTAGAGGTAGCATTGGCAATGGGACTCGAGGTCAAGAGCTGCAGTCACTGAAAGAAGGCTGCCTGCCTTACACCACAGCATGATGCACGAAATCCCCTCCCCCTAGAATGATTAAAACGTGGTATCGACGATAGACGATGGCTTGATTGCCAAGAGCCGTTTTACTGCTAGAACTGCGACTACTGCCGGGAGCATCAACACCATCGTGACTGACCACTCGCTGCCTTATCTCGACCTTAGCCGCCTATAGCTGTATTGGAACCTACTTGATCCTGCGCCGTTCTCGTCGCTCACATTCCCGACATTTGCACCGGTTGGGCACCACTCGCTTTCGTCTTTGGGTCGCCATCTCAACAACGTGATCACACCTTATTCTCTCCCGCTCATCCCATCGCTTAATCCCTCCTCTAGATTCCCAAATCCCATCCAATGCTAAGCGCCAGTAGTCGTAGGAGTCACAGCGAATAACGCTACTCCAAGTACTACGAGCTGCTAGCGTCCATGTAAGTCCAGAGCAGCGAACACGTATGTAGCGGTGGATATCCCCCGGGCCATGTAGAGTCTACATACAGTAGTATGTGCATGTGTCTTTGTATGTATGTACGAAGCAACCCCTTCGGCGGCGCGACCCAATGCATGGAGCCGTATCGATACATCGTGGGGAATCATGCGCCGCCGCAGATGCAAGGCCGCTTGCTGGCTGGGTCCCCAGCAGCGACGGGGTCCCGTCTTCCTATCGCGTCGGCGGGAAGCCTGGCTGCTGCGATGCAGAAGCCGGTGCGTGCATGGCTAGCACGGGAACAGCGCAGCATCGCATCGCATCGCAGGCCGTGTATATGAACGAGGCCATATCACACATGCCAACGGCCCAAGCAGTGTTACGACGGATCAGACCAGCGATGCACTATCTACTTGTACAAACACGATAAACACAAAGGCAGCCGGAGAATAATGGACTGCAGCCAATTGTCTCCTGCTAGTCATTTTTTCTCCTTTCCCTGCATGCGCGCATCAAAAAGGCTCCACGTAACGAAGCGCTGGGGGTTGAGTTGAGTTACACCATGAACTGAAGCTACGACGGTCGCGTGCGAGTGTAAGTTGCCCGCAATAAAGTGATCCATACAGTATAATTACATGGATCAGTCATGTTCTTCTACCTCTAGCGCTTTTTGCGCGCCGAGTTACATTGAGAGGCTCAGAAGAGAAAAGTATTTTTGAAAAAGCTGCATCGAATCAAATAGGCGCCATCTGGACTTTCAAAAATTGGGCTGGGCTCGAGATCGCCTCTTATCCAGCCCGTTTCACCTCAGGCGCCGGAAATCCTCAAAGCCGGGAAACCGCCCCCTTCAGATGGCGAGACGTAAGACATCCATGACTGGCCAGACCGTCATGCGGTCGGCGGCTGAAAAGTCGCGCGCGCGCAAAAGATCAGTCAGTTTCTGTCAGCCTGTTACTCTTTTCGCTAGTATGGCTCTGCTAAACAAGATGGCACGTATCTACAAAGTACATTTAGGGAGTTATTCCTGGCGAATCCTCTCCTTGCTTTAGTACTGCTAGGTTCTTATATCGAAGATACCTGGATAACCATTACTACATGATACTATACTCTCTCATACGCTCTCATTATTACTATACTGCTTCTCATAAACAA
The DNA here is from genome assembly GCA_026401215.1 of Trichoderma erinaceum. NCBI lineage: Eukaryota > Fungi > Ascomycota > Sordariomycetes > Hypocreales > Hypocreaceae > Trichoderma > Trichoderma erinaceum. Next base: position 439,258 of record JALIRY010000015.1, on the reverse strand, counting down.
AGATGCTCCCAACGGTAGGTAGCATCAGATGGCATCGAGTGTAATTCCAGTAGGTGAGCATGTACTTCGCTGGTGGAGTTTTACTGGCTGTGACGTAGCCGCTTGCAAAGTCCCTGGACCAGGCTCCCCCGACCGCTTTCCAGGCTGACAGCGCTGACGACTCTCAGGTAACATGAAGTGAGCTGTGTCTTTGATCCCCTGTACTTTGTACCTCGAGTAGCAATTAGACAGGTCACACGTAAGTAAGATAGGTATTCTTTAGTACAAATAGTACGGCTAGATACCTCTTGAATAGCTGTCTCGTAGAGTGGTGTAAAGGGGACCTTAAAAGCGCGATTTGCACGCTCAGCACCAAGGCATTGCGCGAAAGCAAAAAGAGGTCGATGAGCGCTGGGATCAAGTCATTGCTTTTTGCTGGCTGGGAGCGCTCTTCACTGCAGGGAGCGCATAGAATCCTGGATAATCAAATCACACCTTACGACCAACGCATCCTTTCTGTGAGCATGATTGTTAAGCAGCCAATTCCGTGGCGCAGGAAATAAATTATGGGCAAATTATCCAGCAGCTCACACGGAGTAATTTAACGTCATTAAATGTTCCTCTGAAGCTGAATTCTTATTGTAGGTACCTACACGGATGGCTACATATATCAAAGCCTCCCAGACATTGCCGCACACGATACGATCCATTTTCGTCTTTCTCACCATGTAAGTCGCCGCTTTTGGCAATACTGCCCTTTGCACTTTCCGGAATTATCTCTTGCCTCTTTTTCTTTCCCGCTGCCGGCCGGATCCGCCTCCGGCGCGCTGCCTCCGAAATCAGCACCGCTCTAGCATTCCGAGCTTGTCGCTCGTGTGTGCGTCTGCCCCAATGGGAACTGCCGAGTTTCGTACGAAATGCCGGCCAAATCTACTGTGCTGTGCAGGTGAGGCCATTGAGCATGGTGGCAGTGACGGTCATGTCGTCATTCCCGAGATCCGCTCTCGCTCGTTTCAGTCGACCGGCGCTCACGCCGTTCGGGATGAGCGAAAGCAAGGTTAGCTACAGAAATTTTTTGGAATTCTGTAAGAATGACTTTACTGTCGTCAGAGGGCTACTCAATCTGTGTTCATTCTTGATTTCTTACTAAGCATGCTGGTTGTGCTAGCGTATTGCGATTCAGCCCTGACTCCACCAAATGACAAAAAGATATGAAATCAACGGATGTCCACCCCAGGAATCGAACCTGGGTTTGCAGTGCTTCGAATAATCCACAAACTGCTGTACTGACCACTATACTAGGTAGACTGTAAGATATTTGGGTTGGTTGCAAGTTGATTGATATACGTAAGAGTGGGTGGTGTTGATCAAACCCTCAACGGCCTTGCTACAAATATGCCAAGCGGCGAACAGAGTAGACATACCATAACGCCATAGCACCTTCTAATAAGAGCATAATGGAGGTAGAGACATATGTAATGCAGTAAAAGAAACAAATATATATGGCGATGGTACATACTACGTAGAGACACTCAGAGATGCATCTATAGATGCCTCTTGTTTAAGTGAAGATTTTTCACTACCGCGTAGGAAGAAAAGTAACATGACCATCTTGTTACACTACGATACAAAGCCATAGCTGTGCCAAACGTATGTACAGAAATAATTGTATATTACATCTACTGCTATACTACCTGAACTGTTTCAACTGCCTCAATGCCTCAACTGCCTCAACTGCCTCAACCGTTCTGACTCTCTCCTATCTTTGCTAACTTTGCTATCTCTTCTATCTCTTCTATCTCTTCTATCTCTTCTATCTCTTCTATCTCTTCTATCTCTTCTATCTCTTCTATCTCTTCTATCTCCTCTATCTCTTCTATCTCCTACACTTGATCTGTCAGATAATGTTGTTCGACTATATTCTTATCCCTACTTGTATAACATTTCACTTCCTTGCCTGTCCCTGTTCAATTCAGTTTATCACTTGCTTTTCGTTTACTAAAATGGCTATGCTCCGTACCCTTTCGTCTGTCGATTGCTTGGGTCTATGTAATATCTCAAGATACAAGATTTTAAGTCAGACTATTTGGTTCTAACGTCATAAGTTACATAACATGCGGTGCATCATAGATATATGTATACTACCGCCCTCGTGCATATGTTTCTCCACTGAGGTAGCCATCAAGGTACAAATTGTGTCCTGAGGTTCTGACCAGCTCAGTTCTCTATCTTCACTGTATCTTCTTCTTTTATTATGGAATTACAATCTCTTTATTTTACAATTTGACGCCAGGTCTGGCTCTGGGCCTTGCTCTCCCTTCAGCGCAACCTGTTACAAGGTCCGCGCATCAACAACAGCTCGGATGCAGTCTCCCTGCTTCATCGTCTCAAACGCACTGTTAATCTCTCCAAGCGTTTTACGGTGTGTGATGAACTCGTCGACCTTGAGGGCTCCGGACAAATAGTCGCTAACAAGTCCAGGTAACTGTGTGCGGCCCTTGATGCCACCAAAAGCGCAGCCCTTCCAGACACGGCCAGTGACAAGTTGGAATGCTGAAAAAAGAACTCAAGTTAGTATGGTAAAATCTGACCATCAATAACAGAGCAAGAAGGATTAACGTACGACGAGTGGCAATCTCTTGTCCAGCAGCAGCGACACCAATAATGATACTCTCACCCCAACCCTTGTGGCAAGCCTCCAAAGCAGCACGCATCACATTGACATTACCAGTGCAATCAAACGTGTAGTCGCAGCCGCCGTCAGTCATTTCAACCAGCTTCTCAACGATAGTCTGTCCCTTCAGATCATTAGGGTTCACAAAGTCGGTGGCACCGAACTTCTTCGCCCACTCCTCCTTGGACGGGTTGACATCTACCACGATGATCTTGCCGGCCTTATTCACGACAGCTCCCTGAACAACTGACAGACCAACGCATCCAGCTCCAAAGATGGCGACGGTAGAACCCTCCTCCACCTTGGCGGTGACGCGGGCCGCGCCGTAGCCAGTGGTGATACCGCAGCCAAGGAGACAAGTTCGGTCCATGGGGGCGTCGGCTTGAACAGCTACTACGGAGATATCGGCGAGGACGGTGTACTGTGAGAAAGTTGATGTGCCCATGAAATGGAGGAGATCCTTGCCCTTGCACTTGAATCGGCTGGTGCCATCGGGCATGACACCCTTACCCTGAGTGGCTCGGATCTTGCCGCAGAGGTTAGTCTTTCCGGACTTGCAGAACTTGCACTCCTTGCATTCGGGGGTGCTGCATGCTAATTAGTTCCCCATCTTCAACACACACATCTTGAGACATTGGGGGTTGAGGAGCGCGTACTAGAGAGCAACAACGTGATCACCGGGCTTCACGTTGGTAACACCCTCGCCAACGGACTCGACAATACCAGCTCCCTCATGTCCCAGGATAACAGGGAAAGCTCCCTCCGGGTCTTTGCCGGACAGAGTGTAGGCATCTATAACGGTCAGCAATTCCTTGTCAATTCCTTGAGAGCTCGGCACCAGTCACGCAACTTACCAGTGTGGCAGACGCCGGTGTAGTAAATCTGCACGCGCACCTCGTGGGCCTTGGGAGGAGCAACCTCGACGTCCTCGATGCTCAGCTCCTTGCCAGCCTCCCAGGCTACGGCAGCCTTGCAGGTGATGGTCTGCATCCCTCTTTAATCAGCCACATAGCTTCATAATAATGGCGGGGTGCAAAGGCCATGGAGGGGTAGTTTCAGCGATGGTGCTCACCTTTCCAACAGTTGAGGCCATTGTGTTAGTTCAGCTGGCGAAATGCGGCCGAATAATGCAGCTTTCCTGGTGAGTTGGGAAAAAGCCCAAGTGAAAGATGGAGCTATGTACTATTTATTTACGGGCGCAAGCTGCTTGAGCTTGGCATAGAGCTTTCCGATCCCCCGAACGTCACCATTAGAATTCAACATTCATCTTAGCTACCCCGCTGCGGCGCAAGTGGGGGAAGCAAAAACTGGTGCTTAAAGCTACATTTTATGCGCTTACTCATGCGTCAACTGAATAGTTGGGCAATGTTTGAGATTTACCCGTCAGCGAATCGTATTCTTTGAACGAGGCCTGATTCTCATAAAGGTTGCTACTTGTTCCGGGCTCTATCCGGTGTTATGTGCCCATGACATATGTAACTCCGTCATCTCCGTGCTCACGATGAATTAGAAGCGGTGATACTGTCCCTATAGCGGCTATAATTATTGCCGACCTTATGAGGTACTCTCGTTATTCGGCGTTTTGAGAAAAGGGATGACTGTTCAGAGAGAAACACTTAAAAAACATCAGTATTTCTCCCGAGATGGTGTTTTTGATTGATGAGACCTGTGAATAGCCATATAGCGAATGGCTAGAAATAGTGTAGGTCGCGTAGGTAACTTGGATTTCATGCAATCCTTTGACCAAGATTCAAGTCTTTGACAGCGAATGGCACTCAATTTGGCACCAGAAAAACTAAGTAAGATTGTGAAACTAGTGTATTTTTAAATGATAAACAGAATTTGGATTTTTCCTCCACGTACTTTCTGTTGTTGCTTGGCCGATACTCATTGCTGCCGTGAAAACGCTGAATATGGCTATATTGATACACCGAGTCCACCTCGGACTCTAGGTGTCTCGGTGAGATCCGGCTAAATCTCGGATCGCATTTCATCCCGGCGCGACAACAGCTCCCAAAAAATATCCAAGACGCGTGCTGGGCCAAACGAATAGAGGGCAATTTTTATTCTCAAATAAGCGTTGCCAATCTACACCTGCATCTGCAGCGATTCTTGCTCAATACGAACGACACATACTGGCCTTTACGAAAATCCATCCGCGTTTATGAATAAGTGATACTTCATTGCCATTGATACGAGCATTCTGTTGGACCAGCCAGCAGGGCAGCATCGCTCTTCACCATGGCCCACAGGTTCATCATTGATTCCAGTCCGATGGCCAAGGGTTCACCGTTAACACCAGATAGGCAACGTGCTAATAACTTTTCTCAATACGACGATGGCCCGACAAGTTCAATTGGCACGACTTCAAGCACTGGGGGAGGACTGTTTGGCCAACCACGCAGCCAAAATGCTCCTCTGGGCCGAAACTTCAGAGGGAGGCCATCTGGACTGAGCCGACAGCTTCGTGCCAACGGTAACGACGTGGAGGACGATTCTGGCGACGGTTTCGACGATGATGAGGAACTTCCTCCCCTAAGAGGAAGTTTGTTTCGAAGCACACCCCAAACAACTAGAGCATCACAAAGAAACGATGATATGGAAGCTGAGGTGGAGCGATATATCGACGAGGAAATGGAGGAGGAATTGAGCGCGGATGCCTCTGACACGGGCGATATTTTCCTGAACATGCGACACGACGACCGTGCATATGGTCAACCCGTTATTGGCGAGGAGTCAGATCTGATGATGCTGCAAACACCTGCGGCAACGGCTAGAGTACGCAAGGAAGCTGAGAGCATATTCAGCCAATCGACTCGCTTTAGGCCTACAAGAAACCACGAGCTTCAATTTGCCACCATTGCCAAAGATATCTATACATATCAAGAGCCTGCCCGAATCACAGAGAGCCCCGATTTGATCCTCAAGACCGAAAACTTGGTTTGCCAGTTATACAATGATGGGGTGGGCGCGCATGAGGACCCAGAAAGACTGGAAAACTCGCTTGCTAATATCACCTACCGACTCATCCAACTGTGGACAGAGTACACCGAGGAGCTTCCTCCGCCAGAAGGCGAAGATCTGGCCACCATTGGACCACCGGAAGGCGCAGACCCGTTTGAAAAAGCTGCCTATGTTGCCCATCTAATTCTCCGTATGCACCATGCTCGTTTCGACACAAAAACAGAGGACGACAAGATACCACCACTGCCAGAAATTCTCTTTGACTGGTTACAAAGCAGCCACAACTTGTTTCCCAACCAAGTTCGAGAGATTTCCAGATATAAGCCCAGCCCTGCTTGCCACAGCCTGTACTGGCAGACTTTGAGAAATGCACTGCTACGGGGTGACGTAACCGGAGCGCAACAGCTTTTGAGAAATGCCGGCTGGGAGCATGTTCGCCGAGGACCTCTGGGCGGCCCAACGTATACTGGCAAGGCCCTCGAAAACGTACGAAGATTTGCAGAGGCTACGTGTGAGATGCTTGACCAATGCCCCGCAGCGCGGAACGACTGGGAGATTCTGGATAGTAGCTGGACTCTATTCCGAGTCCAAGCTCGAGGCTCTCTGGATAGACTCACCCTGTTTGCTGAAGGCAAAGACACTAGCCTACTGGACTCTCTAAACGATGGAGTCGACACGTCCATGTCAGCCATGGCCAAGAAGGCGTCGAGCCAGATTCCTTGGGATATTTACGAGAATTTGCAGACGGTATACGACATTGTGCTGGGTCAGACTGAGGCTATCTTGGAGACGGCGCAAGATTGGTGCGAAGCAACGGTTGCATTGTTTGGTTGGTGGGATGAGGGTGTTCAGCGCCCCAAGAGCCTGATGCAGTCTCAGTTTGGCGTATCGCCCGGCAGCTTTACAGACTCTGAGGATTACTTTGATCGACTTGTGACGGTGTTTAACGTTGTTATCCAATCTGGCCTGACTCCTAACACAATGAATCCTGTAGAGGTTGCCCTTGCATCTGCTTTTGAAGGCAACGTTCACGCTATCATTGGATGCCTGAGAACTTGGTCACTACCAGTAGCTTGCTCAGTGGCTGAAATCGCGTCACTGGGCAAATGGCTCCCGCCTCAAGAATCTGCGAAGCCGTTACCGGCTGATAGTCTGGATATCGACGATTTAATGCTTCTTGGAGTCGGTCAGCCTACTACGGATGATGTCGAGGGCATCAAAGACACAACTCTTGTTATTTATGCGAGGGAGCTGGCAGGAATTGAGCACCTCTCACCACAACGAGATGGCTGGGAGATGGCCATTCAAGTGCTTGGACGGATGGACGTTCCGGAAAAGTCAGAGGAAACAGTTGGTGAATTACTGAGAGACCTTTTGGCAACGTTGGATGAGAACTCTAGCATAACGGTTGATAAGATGTGGAGGCTGTTGAGCGATCTGGGTATGATGAATTATGCTGAGGAGACTGCAGAGGTGAGCAACTTGTTTCATACGATTTCGTGTTCTTAATGAGCAATGTGATGCTAACTATATGATAGACATTTGCCGAGATTTTATCAAAAGAATCTCACCGATATGGTGAGGCTCTTTGGTATTTTGCACTGTCTCACCGCACGGATCGAGTTCGTGAAGTGTTGAACCTTCTCATGTCTTATTCGCTGGTGCAATCAACGGTATATCCTGCCGAAAAAGATCTTGACGAAGATCTCAAGGGCTTGCTTCGAAACAGATCAGAAACCTTGGAAGAGAAGGCAAAGGTTGATCTGGAAGCCGCCCAGGTATTAGGCCGAATGCTTAGCGGCTACGCTACGCTGCGCAAATTTTACGAGATCAGAGATGAAATTGGAAATATCGAAGAAACCTCGCCATCTAGGGCTCTTGCCATGAAGAAGCAAGCCGCGTTCGCTTTGGTGGCTGTCGTCTCTAGCTCAGGCGACAACATCCGCGGCGGGCTCTACGACGAGACGAGAGATGCTGTGGTAAGCGAAGACTTTTTGCTCGCTCTGCTTGGCGAAACAACAGTTTTCATCAACCAGTCGCCCTCTGTCATCTCCCTCGAGCAGCTTGATATTCTGCTCAAGGCGATTGAGGATATTCAAGCGGTGGGCACCAGAGTTTACTCAACATGTGAAGAGTTTTTCAACCTGGTGCTCGCATCAGGACAGGGTTTGAAGGGTTCCACGCCTTCAGATCTGATGAAGTCGACAAGCTCGTTAAGTGGTAGCACATATATGATGAGCGGCAGTTCACTTCTTGCCAGCCATATGCAAAAGTCTATCATGGGAGGAGGAGGCAAAGTGAACAGGGGCTGGGATTGGAGGAAGGGCTGGCTTGCTAATACCAAGGGAGAAGATGTGATTCGCAAGCTGAGATTAGGCTTGGCCAAGGATTTGGCGTCACTATGGCTGGACGATGCGGATGGGGTCGCAATTTACTAAAAGAAAAGAAAAAAAGATAATAAGGGGGACGATAGACCGGGATGGAACAAATGGATATACTAGGCACTGCATGATGGAATTGGGATTGAGGCGATGATACATGATGTTTAGCAGGGTTGAGATACCCATATAATACTCGAAATGGGAAAGATGTTTTGAGACATGGCGGTTGATTGAGGAATTCTAGCTTCAGCATACTCTGTTATTGAGGATTCCATTCTCTTCCTCCTATGGCTGACCTACTAATTTATAGTCTGATGGATGTCAACAGTAGCGCCAGCCCAGTTCGTTGGTGCAATGACGTGCGCCACTTTGCCCCAATTCTCTCCCGCCGCCAGTCTCCAATCCGATACCGCGCATTGCCAATCTCAAAACTTTCACCCCACCAAAAAGTTTGTTCGTGGGAATGAATCACGAGCGCAGAAGATGGCACCAATTGAACTGGCAGGCCGTTCTGGAGGCGCCATGACTGTGAGTTTCTGGCTTTGAACAAGATATACAAGTATTTGATAGGAGTATACAAACTGACTTTGAATTGGCAACTCCATAGAGCCTTTTGCGACGAGCTGGATCCCGCTCCGCAGCCGGAGCTCTGAACCGCACACTATGCGCTTCTTCGACCAGGCGATTCTCGAGCGTCAAGTCCCTGCCGCCGACGTACGAGAAGCTCTTCAACAGATACACCGAAGTGCGACGAGTCTTGGGCAAGCAGCGCCTGACTCTCGCTGAGAAGATTCTGTACAGCCACCTGGACAATGTCGAAGAGTCACTTCTGACCAACACGGACAATGGGCGCAGCATCCGCGGCAAGGCCAATCTGCTGCTGAAGCCCGACCGGGTCAACATGCAGGATGCGTCTGCGCAGATGGCCCTGCTGCAGTTCATGTCGTGCAATCTGGAGAGGCCGGCGATCCCTGCGAGCATCCACTGCGACCACTTGATCGTGGGCGCAAAGGGTGCGGAGAATGACTTGTCGACGGGCATCCAGGCGAACAAGGAGATTTTCGACTTCTTGGAGTCTGCGGCGCGCAAGTATGGCATGGACTTTTGGCCACCTGGCGCGGGAATCATCCACCAGACTGTGCTGGAGAACTATGCGCTGCCGGGTCTGATGATGCTGGGCACTGACAGCCACAGCCCCAATGCTGGCGGTCTCTGCACAGTCACGATTGGTGTTGGAGGCGCTGATGCCGTTGAGGCTCTGGTTGGCGCCCCGTGGGAGCTCAAGGCCCCCAAGGTTCTCGGTGTTCAGCTCACTGGTAGCCTGAACAACTGGGTTGCTCCCAAGGATGTCATCTTGAAGCTGGCTGGCGAGCTGACTGTTCGCGGTGGCACTGGCTCCATTATTGAGTACTTTGGCCCTGGTGTTGACACTCTGAGCGCTACTGGTATGGCTACCATTTGCAACATGGGTGCCGAGGTTGGCGCAACCACATCCATCTTCCCTTACACTGAAGCTTCTGCTCGTTACCTCGAGTCTACCCGCCGAGGCCAGGCTGTTGAGAACATCAAGGCCCTGCAGAGCTTCCCCGGAAACAGCGCCTCTGAGGACTCCCGCTTCCAGTTCAAGGCTGATGAAGGCGCCGAGTATGACCAGCTCCTCACCATCAACCTCTCTGAGCTGGAGCCCCATGTCAACGGCCCCTTCACTCCCGACCTGGCCACCCCCCTGTCCAAGTTCAAGAACGTCGTCAAGGAGCAGCAGTGGCCTGAGAAGCTGTCTGCCGGTCTCATTGGCAGCTGCACCAACAGCTCCTACGAGGACATGACCCGCGTGGAGAGTCTCCTCAAGGAAGCTGCTGACGCTGGTCTCAAGCCTGCTGCCGACTTCTATATCACCCCTGGTAGTGAGCAGATTCGCGCCACTTTGGAGCGTGACGGCACTCTCAAGACTTTCGAGGCTGCCGGCGGTGTGTTGCTATCCAACGCATGTGGTCCTTGTATCGGCCAGTGGCAGCGACAGGATGGTGTTACCAAGGGAACATCCAATGCTATTCTCACCTCGTACAACCGCAACTTCCGTGGTCGAAACGATGGCAACCCCGAAACTATGAACTTCCTTGCCTCTCCCGAGATTGTTACTGCCATGGCTTTTGCTGGTTCAACCACATTCAACCCCATGACCGACACTATCAAGACACCCTCTGGCAAGGACTTCAAGTTCTCTCCCCCTCACGGTCTTGAAGGCCCCCAGACTCCCTTTGAAGCCGGCGTTCCCTCACTCGGCGTCCTCTCTCAGCAGCCCGACCCCAGCGTTCAAGTTGCCGTCTCCCCATCTTCCGATCGTCTCGCCTTCCTCGAGCCCTTTGCCCCTTTCCCAGAGTCCGACCTCTCCGGCCTCCGCGTTCTCGTCAAGGTCACTGGCAAGTGCACCACCGATACCATCTCCGCCGCCGGCCCCTGGCTCAAATACAAGGGCCATCTCCCCAACATCAGCACAAACACTCTCAACACTGCCACCAACGCCGAGACGGGCGAAGTCAACGCTGCCTACGACCTCGACGGCTCCAAGCACACCATCCCCGAGCTCGGCCAGCTGTGGAAGGAGCGCAACCAGGAGTGGCTCGTCGTCGCAGAGCACAACTATGGCGAGGGATCGGCCCGCGAGCATGCCGCCCTGCAGCCCAGATACCTCGGCGCGAGAGTCGTCCTGACAAAGTCCTTTGCGCGTATCCACGAGACAAACCTGAAGAAGCAGGGCGTTGTGCCGCTGACGTTTGAGAACGAGGCTGATTACAACAAGATTGGAGCTGGTGACGAGGTTAGCACCGTGGGACTGTATGAGATGCTCCGCAACAAGGGCAAGGGCGATGTTCAGCTCAAGGTCAAGAAGGCGAGTGGCGAGGAGTTTTTGATCCCGACGAAGCATGCTGTTAGCAAGGATCAGGCGGGATTCATCTTGGCGGGTAGTGCACTGAACTTGCTGTCCAAGAGAGCATAGAGGTTGATTCAGGGTTAGGGTTTAGCTGCTGGGAGCGAATATAGTAGAATGTTATAAGGGGAATTGAGGATAAAAATAAGGGTATATATTATGCTATTCTTTTTGTATGTAGCAGTGCACCTAGGGCACGGAGCTAAGTTATTGTTTCCTTGTATAACTAAATGAAAACATTGGAAGTTTAGTTGCGTAAAGCAATTAATTTACAGCAACACAGCTATACAGCGGCTGAGTTTCTGAACTTAGCGGTATATCTCAAAACAATGCGTTTGCATTCCACGGTTAGTATTATTTGGAATAATCTTATTAAAAGGTGCACTGTTTCCTAGCTTACAGTGCCCTTGAGCACATAAGCCGCTGTGGTAATGATTTGAAATATTATACTTCTAAAGATGTTCATATTATGCAAATTACAATAGAAGCATAACATACGAATAGGCCAATGAATAAGTCCGAACTGTTATTTGTGGTCTGGAAGTTATAGCCCTGATTGTTTTCAAGTATAGAAAGACTTCTAAAAAGTAAAATCCCTTGAACAGTTGTTAGGTACAAACAATTAAAGCTTCATAGTTGCAGGCTTGCTAATTCTGCTGGGCCAACATTGCCTTAGTAAGGCCATAATTTTGTTAGTTGCTTTTTCGTCACAGGGCTAGAGAACAATAATAAGTTGTTAACAATATTTCCTCCCTAGAAAAAAAGAAAAAAAGAAGTAAAAACTGCTTGAAAAAAAAGTAAAACAAGTGATAATGATTGTGTTTTGCCTAACTGCAAAGCAATTGCTAGCTTCAAGAATATTTGAAAATTACTAGCTTGGTAGATTGTTAGCAGTTTTACTGATTCTGTAGCCGCGTAATTATTTCAAACGGTTGTAATATATAACATCTTCAACGAGGAAAGTCGCAACATGGTATTTCGCCAAGATTATGATTGTTTGATTGAATAAATAGTCAAATTTAGGTTAAGCTACACAAAGTATTTGTGCCACTCTTAGCCAGGATAGGCGGGCTCTGTTGTATTCAGGTTACTTACTAAGAATTACTCCTTGGCAGTTTAATCTTGTATATCCGGATGACGCTAGAAGCACAGCGTATGGCGTAACCGGCCCCCTACACGTGGGCACGCAATTTATAGCTTGAATTCTTAAATTCGTGCTATAACCCGGCCCAATGGCTCGGAACATCGAGCGATGTTCCGCAATCTCACCAGTTCTACACTCGGTATTGTCAAAAGCAAGCGAGAAGTAGACACTGAATGCTGTTTCCTGGTACAAAAATGTTGTCTTTTAGTGATAGGGAAAGTAAGGCCAAAAAGACCCTCATTCAAATATGGCCTGTTATCTCGAACAACTGGCACCTCGGCATGACTGCTTTTGGGGGACCACCAGTCCATTTCAAGATTGTACGCATCAAAAGTAGGATCAAATTGAATTGCGGTCTGACGTTGAAAACAGTTCCATGACAAGTTTGTGCTGAAGCTCAATTGGATCGATGAGCAGCTGGTATGCGCCGCTGGAGACAATTCCCGCTCATTCAGCAGACTAACAATTCATCTTATAGTATCAAGAACTGTTCAGCGTCTCGCAAGCTCTATCAGGTCCAGGAAGCACAAAGATGCTTTACTGCATCAATTTGATTCACAGCGGGGTATTCGGAGCCGTGCTTGCATTCTTGATTTGGAGGTAAAAAGTCCAGATTTTCCGCATTGGCGAGAAGTAATTGAAGAGTAACCCTTTTGCTGCGCAGTTTGCCCGGGGCGTTGGGAATGTTCGGCCTCTCCGTTGGCGTCTCCAACATAGGTGCTGCGTTGCCTCGCGCAGTTTACGCCCTACTTTCTGGGCTGAATGCTGCAACTGTTGGAATCATCGCTTTGGCTGCGGTTGAACTGTCAAACAAGGCAATTACAGACAGGTTGACTAGGATCATTGTCTTTCTTGCTGCTGCTGCTGGATTGCTATATAATGCGCTTTGGTACTTTCCAGCTCTCATGTTTGCGGCCGGATTCGCTGCTGTTGTATATGACTTCCGTTGGCTTCATCGTTTCGGTCGATTTGCCAGAGGTACTCTCACACAATCGAACCCATCATCAACGGGAGTGGGAGATTTTGCACTCGAAAGAGACGGCCGAGAAAGCTCCAACAACCCCACCACAACACTCGAGGAACACAACATTCCGAATCCTGAGCCGCGTACCATACCACAAGAGTATCGACTGAACTTCTCATGGAAAGCTGGAGCTGCTGTCATCGCAACTTTCCTTGTCGCCTTCACAGTGATAATGGTGCTCCGCGGAGTCTTGCACAGCCCTCCCATGCTGTACAAACTATTTGCCAACCTTTGTCTTGCCGGAACCATCATTTTTGGTGGTGGCCCGGTAGTGATTCCCCTGCTGCGGGAATACGTCGTGGCTGAGGGATGGGTCAGCCCGCGTGACTTTCTCATTGGGCTTGCCATTATCCAAGCGTTTCCAGGACCAAATTTCAACTTTGCCGTATTCCTAGGGGCCCTCGCCGCGATGAACAATGGATACTCTGCAATTCTTGGAGCAATCATTGCATTTTTAGGCATCTTCTTGCCGGGGATGATCTTGGTTCATGGTACCATGGGCGTTTGGAAGGTCTTGAGAAGCAAGCCATGGGTGAAATCTGGGTCCAGAGGTATCAATGCAGGCGCAGTCGGCTTCATTTATACAGCTGTGTACCGAATATGGCAAGTTGGATATGTGGATGAGGGCTTCCAGTCCGGGAAAAGCCTGGGTGATGATCCATGGTGGGTGGTTGTCGCAGCGTCGGCATATGTTGGGGGTAAACACTTTGCTCTTTCAGCGCCTCTTGCGATACTTCTTGGTGCAGTGTTGGGACTTGTGAGATATGGAGTTGTAATGAGCTAGATCTTGAGCTACGAGAGTATTGTATTAGCCATCAATACATTTGACACAGTATGTTTGATGACAGAACAGCTTCTTATATATTGCGCTCGCAGAGCTTGTCGCCCAGAAATATAAACCATTGAATCGAATATCTGACAAAAACAATGTCACGCCTCCTTGGCCACAAGGCCATCTACTTCTATGAATAAAAGAGATACTAGAAAGAGGAAAACGACCTTCTCCATATACGCCAATTATAGTCTTATGCCTCCATAACTCCATTGAACAAAGATTTTACAACTGCAAATGCCTCCTTTTATATTAGACCTGTTGCAGCTAAGAATATGGCCAGAGCCGATATTTAAAGACGCAGAGCCAGGGATAATGCGCCAAAGCTAGCAAGCGTAGTAAATCAAGTCTAATAAAGTCAAGGTCCGCGGCTCTTTTGTAATGCTAGTTTGGCATCCTCCATGACACGTTCAGCTTGATCCCATGCTGCCCGATTTGCATTCTTGGCTGCGCGCTCTCGGAAAATCCTTTTTGCATGATTCTCTCGGTGCCAGGCACACGCCTTAACCCACGCGGGGTTTTGTAGAACATCTTCTGGCAGTTCCTCATGAGGAACATCTCCAAAATCGATGACTCGATTATACGACCAGGGCTGCGGGTCTATGCGCAAAGGCTTTTGACTTGCCTCTTTGGCTGCGTTTCGCTCGTCTTCCTCTGCTTTTTCTTTCGCTCGTAGCCAACGTCGCCTTTCAATGACTTTTCCAAACCACGCCTTGCGTCTCCCGCGGGCTTGGATCTCCAGTGCCTTTTTTGTGTGCCACTCCTCAGATCGTTTAATTGGTAAATGAATTGCGGGATTAATTCGCAAATACTGCCTCTGATACTCAACAGAAGGCTTTTTAACCGGCGTTTTCGGTCGGGCTGGAGCCTGTGACGCAACCCCTGGCGGCGGACGGAGCGTAGACTGGCGATATATCATTGCATCAAAGGCATCTGAGTCAAAGACATGGACCTTGTCCTTCTTGCGCTCCTCTGTTATCGCCTGCGTTGCCACCAGCGCCGTGTGGTCCACCACTGTTTGGTCCACCACTATGACACCGTCTGTTCCAACAGTGCATGCTGGATCATTAGCCATATTATTCTTAGTATCTTTGGTTGCAGATGTCAAAGGCTCAGGCTGTTGCGGCTGTTGCGGTTGTTGAGGAATGTCAATGATGGTCTCGTCATCGGAGTCCAAGATTTCGATTTGCACACGTGTATGATTTTCAAGCTGGCCTCTACCATTGGTTTGTACAGTCTCTATCGTAGATACCAGCGTATTCGATACCTGGACCTTTCTCGGGGTACGAGGTTGATTCGCAGCTTGCTCACTACTGGGAACGTGGCTTTGATATTTAGAAGCTTTAGTTGGCGGAGCGCTTCCATAGATAGCTTCTTGATAGTTTGAATTCCGTGCCTTTGTTTGCCGTTCTTTTTCCAATAGAGTAGAGCGTCCGTCTCCTTTTTGTTGAGCAGGGGAGTCTTTTTTTGGCAGCGTATCTGAAAGATCGGCTTTCCTCTTTAAAGGAGATATATGAATTGGAATATTTTCTTTGCTTTGGAAGGCTTGATCGGATTTTTGAAATACGTGGATAGTAGGTCCCTCACGTCTATTGTTATTAATCGGCTCCGGCCTTCTCCGGCCTGGCGGTTGAGCTACGGTAATCGAATTTGATTCCTCTGAGCTTGCGTCTCCAGCTCGGGAAGATGAAGTCGCCGTTGAGGGGCCATTAACACCTGCGACGATACTGGACGAAATGGGAAAAACAGTCGACGGAGGAACAGATAAATTCAAATTCGGTGTCAATCCTTCCTCAACGTCAACCAAACCTCCGATAAGGGCAAGATGCTTTCTGGGAAAGGTGTTTGAGGGTGCATATTGGCCCGCTGGCGCATCTCTATTGCGACTTTGATGTACATATGCAGAAAGACCCTGATCGGGCCTCAATGCAAAATAAGGCTCCCGGGGTTCCGATAGTGCAGACCTCGTCGTGACTGCGTAGGCCGCCGGTAAGAATTCTGTTGCTGCTCGGACCTGCTTTGACATGACGGGCCTTGTTGTTGTTGTTACTGGTGATGCTAGATGCCCAAGAACATGGCCTGGAGTTTGTTTTGGAAATTGACGGGCGAAAGCTGGCACCTCCGTGGCATTAGCTGGGTGTGTCAAAGTGGAGTCGCTCCGATGTGCAGAAGGCGTGGATCGCTGAAGATTACTCTGTGCGGGACCAATCGTTGTACGCCCGGGGGAGAAGCGCCGGGTCCTCTTTGCCTTATGTACAGACCGAGGCATCGGCTCAGTGCCAGGAGGCTTGAAGGCGGCAACATTATGGCCAACCGTCTGGTGTTTAGAGCAGAGAGATTCTGCAAAGATTGGTTCTTCGCAGTCCCAAACAGAGCATCCTCCCCTGGCTCTAAGGGCCTCATTTCGATTCATGTCTGTGGACCTTGCTAATCATACAGCAGAATCCGGATGATGTCTGCAAAATACCATTCCATGCCAGGTAGGAGACCTAGGGTTCCGCTTAATGAGGGCTGATGATTATCATCCAAGATTTTGCGGTGTGCCAGTGCAAAATTCTAACAAGTAGCTCAACGCGTTGCGTTTGCTAAAAACCATCCGGACAGAAACTACCCACAGCCACCTGAATGAAATATCAGATTTGAAAATGGAAATGAAATCCTGCAAATTAGTCAGCATGGTTGTACAGTGAAATATCTGCGTAAGAGAATTGAACTTGGGCTCGCTCTTGAAATGTCAGATCTTTTCAGTTTATTTTTTGTGACTTCAGGCTAAGAACAGCAACGGTTAAGGAATCAAGCGTCTTCCTGAAAGCTTTTTGCTCGCGTGAGCAAGCAGTGTTCGTCGCGGCCTTTGGTCTCAGTCCGTGGAGGCGATGAGGGCAGAGACTCCGTGTGCGACGCGAATATTCTTGATACGCAGCAATCTTGAAGCCTCTCAGCAAAGAATACGAGACAAGATTCTTTGCCGTGAATTTATTTGGTAAGGGTAGCTGTTTGACGCGTTTCCGTGGATAGACAAACGCTCAGGAAGACACAGGAAACCAAAACCAGGAGGTTCCATTCGGTCAGACCTTTTACCATAGTAGCATCATCCATTATATCGAGCGATCTGCACAGAGGCAGAAAGGGGCAATGCGTATAAAAGTGAACTGAAACAAAACGACTTACTTTACAGCCCCGGATACCACCTCAATATGGTCACGGCACAAATATCTGCGTTGATTTTCCAGGGGTCTCTGACAGGCGAGCTTGTCCGCGGTAACTTGAGATCTAGAGGTCGGCGCCGGAGAAATGCAAGGCATCAGGCAAACAGGCGTGAAGTGCCAGATTCCAGCTGCGCCGACGCCTCCGCGGTTGTGCGCGTTGGGGAAAAGAGAGGAAATGGTGCAAGGCTGGAGCACCGGCGTCGGTTTGCTGGTAGAAGGCACATCGTTGTCGCTAGTGGCCCAAGCGCCCTTTCGACGGGCACCTTAGCCGCTCTGGAGAGTTCGCCAGGCAGAAGTATCTGCACCTGAATCGTACCGTGCCGTCGATGGCTTAGTAAGAACGATTGGCGCTGGGTTGGGTTGTCGAGCTGCCGATGATTTGCATGGCTGAGATGAAAGTGGCCTTACCGGAAAGTCGAGATGCAAAACCATGGCGGAATCAGGGTAGCAGCCGCAGTGGTCAGATTTTAGATGACAGAGCACGATGCCAGGGGTGTCAAAGTCTAGAAAGATTCTGCAACCCTCGGATCTGCAGCGATGCAGAGGTTTCTGTACCACCGCGAAGTACTGCTAGGTACTTCTACGGGCAAGTCTCAGTTGGGGGCGATGCTTTAGCGGCATCAGGCCCTGGAAGCGGCCCTTCTTTAGCGGCGCGAGTCGCTTAAAGCTGTTCGTGCTACGGAGCACAGCGAGCATAGGCGGTGTTTGACACGTGGTAGCGCGGGGAGCTTGCTGGAACTACACGTCGTCGAAGATGGTGTCGCAAGCCTCATTTCCTTTGGTGGACATCCATCCGTTCAAATTCGCAGGCAAAGTTCACACTCCGCGCCTCGCTTAATACAGTTCGACTTGCGCATTTACCGACCCGGAGTCTACGACCGAATCTCCGTCACATGGACTTTCTCAAGTCTGCCGTGGCTTCGGCCATATCGCAGGGCCCTCCTTTCCCTTACACATTCGGCGACAAGGTCGATGTGGACGAGTCCATCTGGACATTATACAACGGAACAAGGCGGGTAAGCTTAGCTGCGGAAAACTGGCCATGCATTACACCAGCTGATTATCGTGGCTTTAGGAGGACGGATCGAACTGCAGCATCTTCTCATTCGACATCACGGCGAAGAAGAGCCAGCTGCCGCTCGCAAAGAATGCGCTGAGGAAGCTGCGAACATTGCGACATCCAGGCGTTATCAAAGTCCTAGACACGGTTGAGGTATGCGATGCGATGCGATGCGACCACTCTAGCCATCCTTCGTAGCTGATTGTCAAGCAACTAGACAGATACATACATCTACATCGCCACCGAGCGTGTTGTTCCTCTTCGATGGCACGTTAAACGGAAGAGCTTGAGTCCCGAGACGATTAAATGGGGGATATATACAGTCGCTGTAATACCTCACTAGTATTCAGCCTATGAAATACCTAGGTGCTAATTTTATGCAGCAAACTCTCAAGTTTATCAACGATGATGCTTCCTCAAAGCACGGAAGCCTGAAAGTCGGCTCAATATATACGTCAGAAAGCGGAGAGTGGAGACTGGGTGGCTTTGAAGTTCTAAGCAACGTTAAGGAGAGCGAGACTACTCTTGACGTTAGTTTTCAAATTGTCCAAATAAATCATGATTTGCTAATACTTTGCCTAGAGTTACGGAAGCTTGGTTCCTGATTCTGGCCGATATGCGCCGCCTGAAGTGGCTCAAGGAGGATGGGGAGCGACCAAGTCGCATCCTCTTTACGCTTTGGACTCTTTCAACTTTGGAACGCTTATATTTGAAGTCTTCAACGGCGACTTTCTAGGCCCAGATCAAGCTGGCCAAACTAAAAACGTGCCCCCTACAATGCATACTGCCTACAGACGCCTTTGCAACGCCAACCCCAAAGCGCGGATAAGCGCTGCCAATTTCCTTGAGATGGGGCGCCGATCTGGCTCGTTTTTCGATACCCCTTTGATCCATTTGACGGACGGAGTAGACAACTTGGGAATGAAAAACCCTGACGAGCGAGATGAGTTCCTCGAGTAAGCATTCTTCCTGCCATCATTATAATCATGCTCTTCCATCTAACTCACGGGTTTGCCAGCACCTTGGAGCAAGTAACGGATGACTTTCCAGAAGAATTTTTCAAAGCCAAAGTTCTTCCGGAATTAGTAAAGTCTGTTGAATTCGGCGGCGGCGGTTCCAAAGCTCTCACTGTTGTGTTGAAAATAGCTGCTAAACTTCCCTCGGATGATTTCGAATCCAAAATTACACCGTTCATTGTTCGCGCTTTCGCTAATCCTGATCGAGGCATTCGGGTATGCCTGTTGGACGGCCTTCCCCTAATCATTGAACAATTGTCGCAGAGAATTGTCAATGACAAGATATTTCCACAGCTAGTATGTTGCCTGCTGATTGTTTTGAAGAGGTTGGGACGCTAACGAGGATACAAGGCCACCGGTTTTACAGACGCAGCCCCTGTGGTTCGAGAACAGACATTGAAATCAGTGCTGGTCGTCATTGGGAAACTATCAGACCGCACTATTAATGGCGACCTTCTCAAGCAGCTGGCAAAGACGGCAAATGACGAACAACCTGGTATTCGTACGAACACAACAATCTGCCTCGGCAAGATTGCAAAGAATCTCGGTACATCCTCAAGATCAAAAGTCCTAATAGCTGCCTTTACCCGTTCCTTACGGGATCCTTTTGTGCATGCTAGAAATGCCGCGCTTATGGCTTTGGCCGCAACAGCGGAATATTTCACTGAAGATGACTGTGCCATCCGGGTCTTACCAGTGGTCTGCCCAGCTCTGATTGACAAAGAAAAGATGATCCGAGACCAAGCATCCAAAACAATGGACATTTATCTACAAAAAGTTCGCAAAGCTGCTGCTAATATGCCAGAAACCGTTTTGCCGCCACCTCAGTCAGCTGATGCTACCGTTGTGCAAGCAAACTCGGCACAGCCTAGTGCGTCTCCTGGAGCCAGCTGGGCGGGATGGGCCATTTCATCTTTCACAAATAAATTGACTGCCGTTGCTGGAGATATGCAAACAGAAGATGTACCAACTCCGGCTGCTGTTTCTCCATCGTCCAAGCCTGAGATGAAGAGACCAAGCACCTCATCAGCATCGGCTCTTCATCGTCAAGCTGTGGCATCACCTCCTCCTATAACTTCAGGTCCCTCGACTCCTAGCGTTGCCAGTGCAATTGCTGGACAGTTCTTACCAGACGACGACGATGATGCAGGTGATGCGTGGGGCGATCTACCGGATGACGATAGCTTTGATACACCATCTACTGCCGCCAATAAATCTGCATCTGCGTCTGCGTCTGTATCTGCAACGCCATTCGGTGAAGATGAGCCCGATTTCGCTGGGTGGCTGGCGGCGCAAGCCAAAAAGGGACCCAGCAAGCCTCTACCAAAAGGACTTTCAAAACCTAGCACCACCAAAAAGCCTGCAGCAAAAACAGTCGCGAAACCTGCGGCAAAGCCAGCGACAAAGCCTGTGGCTAAGAAGATTGACCTGACACCTAAAGAAACGGAGGAGGATGATGATGGTTGGGGCGACGGCTGGTAAGATTAGGACTATTGTGCCAAAATGATGTTTAAGACATGAACGAATGTATATATAGGTAGGATTTGATAGTCTGCTCCTCAATTATGTAGTGGCACGACATAGAGCCGGCGTTGTGGTTAGAACTGAGATTTGAATATCACTCTTCTTCTTTTTCTCTTCTTATCAACTGCGTACTCTTCAAACAAACTAGCGCAATTTCCGTTTCATTACAATAAATTTCACCCAGGGATATGTATGTATTTGATCCGTCATCTTTCAAAATCATCTTCAGATTCTGGGGTTCAATGATTCAAGATACATGTAGCTATGTCGAATAGAGCTGCACTGCTAGAGCAGCTAAGACTACTAGCGGCCGCCAGCGCTGTCGGCAAAAAGTCGGCGGTGCATAATTGCGTATCTAAGCTTATCGGCGGCTCCAGTCGAAAAAAAATATATCCCACACTACCTAACCCAGAAAACGCTCCTTCGTCCATCTTTTCCCACAGCATTCTCAGATTTAAAGATGGCGCAAGGCACAATCAAAAAATCCAACAAGGCCGCCGCGCCAAAGGCTGTCCACTCGAAGCGCCAGGCTTCTAAGGTCACCAAGCCCAAGAAGTCAAAGCCCAGCGCCGACAAGCTCCTCAAGAAATTCACATCAGGCATGGCAGCCAAGACCGAGGCGCTGCTGGGCGAGAGGGCGGGACATCTTGAGCTGATTGGGCCGGGGAAGAAGGGCAGCAAGAAATTGTCGCAGAAGGGAGGATCCAAGAAGTTTGGTTAAGAGAGGGAGAAAGAAAACTGAAGCGATTTGCGAGACTACAGATGGAAGCAAGATGGATTCTTGGCATGGCATGGGGCAACGCATTCGAATTACCAGCGATGATTCGTTTCTTTTATTGGCATTGAGTTTTTTCTCATTACTCCTTTTTTACGATACCCATATTAGGGGCCGATTTCCTTTCATAATATTTACACTTTTTCAATGTCAAACTCTCTGCCCTCGGCAACGGCGTTCAAAAGCGCTGACACGACTCGAAATTCTCTTTCGATATCGACCATCCAATTCGAGACGGCGACTCTCACAGCCTTTTCGCCTTTCCAGCTCGTACCGCTTACATACATCTGCCTCGTTGCGTTGATCTTCGCCACCAGCTCATCATTCAGCTTCCTATCTTTCGCCCTGAACAAGACAATTATAAAAACTTCTTCAACGTCACCGCTCTCGTCAGGGAGGAGCTCATAATATGGCGACTCTCGCAGGAAGGTGGCCAATTTCCGCGATAGCTGGGCCATGTTGTGGCATAGCTTGGCATAACCAGGGCGACCCTGGCTGAGCAGAGCGGCGTAGGCTGGCAACGCGCGAAAGCGTCTCGAGTTCTCGAGGCCGACATTGAGAGGAGATGGGATACTGGCCACTGCGCCCGAGGCTAGATATGCGGCGTTTGGGTTGACACAGACGGATTGAAGGATAGACGTAGTGCGGGTGAAGAACATGCCGCAGTCATATGGCTTGAGGATTGTCAGCGATATAAAGCGCTTGGTTTCCAAAAGTGGGATGGGAATGAATGGGTTATGCAGATTTACGTACAACGTTGAGCATTTTATGGCCATCAACTGTGATGCTGTCGGCCAAGTCGACTCCTTGAGCGCGAGTATGAAGCAGTCGATATTCATCTCGGTCCTCTTCCAGGGCCCGGCTGAAAATACCAAAGGCTGAAAATAGAGAAATTAGTACCATGAGGATTGCCCCTCTTTGTCTAGCCATCTGTGCTTTTATATTAGTAAATAGGAGGCAACGTACCTCCATCCACATGAATCCAGGCAGCATGTCGATCTGCTAGCTCCCTCAATCTCTTCCACTCGTCGATATTGTCAAGGGCATAGCCACCCGTGTTCACTTCTCCCATACTAACAGCAATGATGCTCGCTGCTCCAGAGCGACCCAATTCTCTTTCCACTGCGTCAAGATCCAACTTCCAAGGCTGGGCTGCGCTTCGAGGAAGCTCCTTGACAGAAGCTCTCCCCAGACCAACTATACTTGCTGCCTTGGAGAGCGAACTGTGGCCTCCGCTAGTAAGGACTTGAATCTCCGTGACTCCTGCTTTGGCGCAAGCGCCTAGCAAGCCCAGCTCACCCACTGACGCACCCTTCTTCTCGAGAACAGCCTCTCGACCACAGGCCAAGCCAAGCACGTTGCTGGCTGTGGCTCCGGTGGTGAAAGTCCGGCCTTTCCAATCTGAATCTCCTAGGCGAAGCAGGCTCAACAGCATCTCCAGAGCAGCATTCTCGACCATTGTGGATACAGTCTGCTCGGGCAAATGGACTTGGACATTTTGATCCATGCGAGAGACAACATTGTCGGCCCATTCAGCCACGGGGAGGACGCCGCCGGTGACGAAGCCGAAATAGCGGCTCGATTGGGATTGGCCGCATAACGCTGGGACGATGTCTTGTGTGATGTGCGAGGCAACTTTGGTGGCAGGCTGGCCGGAAAGGTAGCCTGGGTCAGATGGATTGGGCAAAGAGGCCTCGGCGGCGTGGATGAGATTGAGAGGCGGGAGGGTGTTGTACTGCTGAGATTGCGGAGGAAGGCCTTGCCGCTCGAGGCGTGCGGATTGAGCTTGAATATCGAAGAGGTCTGCCATGATGAGGACTGCGAGTATTATGAAGATTGGAAAGGGCTTAGTAAAGGGTTATAAGTGAGGAATTATATGAGTGAGTCTACTATATAGATGACTGTAAGTTACTGCCCCGCCAATAGTACCTGATAGGTAATAGCAATTGCAGAAGAAGCTGAAAATGGAAATAATAAAACAATAAAAGAAAGAATAAAGAAATCGGGTGGGCATTTATATCAATTGCGTCCATCGTGAGTAGAAAGACTTGGCCATCAGCTTAGTACATGTATTCTCCACTTGGCTGCTCCAGACCGCAGGATGGATTCGCAAAGTCTTTCTCACGAGTGCTGTGCTCGCAAGTTGCTGCCACAGCTCGCCAGCGTAGGCCTATTTTGGGCATAACGTGACGATGCCGGCGTGCTTAGCGCAGGAACCTCACCACGGCTGTATTTTGACCCGAGGTCTCTGAATTCGAGAGATGGTAGAACGAATCAAATAAGGCATTAAACATGTAATATGAATCCACCAATTGTTAGAGAGGAAATTAGTAAACTAGTGGTTTGAGACTTTTTCTAGATGTAGGATTTTTTAATTTGTTCCATACACTTGATGTGGCTTTGCTGGTTATATCATCGGGTATAGATAGGCGAGATCTGTGTTTGGGCATCACAAGCGAAACGCAATAGTATAGACAGATTGGAAATAGGAAGCACGCATTTTCTAATCTTCTAGAGTGGAGAAACATCTCATTTTACATCTACCAAGACATCATAGCACGTGGCACAAAAGAATTATTATAAGTCCTATAAAGCGGTGTAGCAATATCTGATATCCTAGAACGTTTATCTGATTATAAAACCGGGAATCGGATACAAATAGCCTATAAGAAAACTAGTGTTTCCAACATAGTGTTGAATGAAAACAAATATATATTATTTCATAGATCGTTGCTTGTTAAATTGGAAAGCATCAAAAACGTAGTAAGGCCAATACTCGAACCGGTTGTCACAATTAGCTGGCAATTGTCCTTTCCTATGTGAAGTTATCCCTATTCTATAAACATATATGCAATCAATTTCTCCTTGTCGATTAGTCTACTACTATTTTCCTAGGTAGTTCAGCATGCATAGGAATGCTGCTCCCAGTCGTGCAACCCATCTCCGAATGCGGCTACTATCAAACTCTCTGTGCAAGGACTTGCTATTCATTAGTATTCCAGGGAAAAATTGCCTGGTTCAAAATAAAAGAAAAATATTCCGCGTTAATTATCAAATAGTGCTTTTTTGAACTTATGATCACAACTATGAGAAAGCGGCCAACTCTGTTTGTGGCATTGGTATGCTTAGGAATGTCAAAAAACAGCGTTCATACACACTTGCAAGACGATTATTTGACCATTAAATCTACGCGTTACACACGCTTGCAAGACAATCATTTGACCGTTAGATCTACGCAGTGTCATTTTCGTCGTAGTTCTCGTTTCGAGCACGCAAACATCGTGAAATTTCAGCGCATAGGCCAAGGAAAGTGGAAATAGCACCAAGCTCAAGTCAATAGATGTAAGAAAATCGGAAAACCCCAGCTATCGCATGTCTTTGGCTATATCCAATTGTCTATTACCAGAGGTATATATATAAAACGCCCAAATAAAAAAACTCGACAAAAGATTTATGCATACAAAGCAAAGAAGATATGTATATTTCCTTTACAGCTTCGGGGCCTCCTTGACAGTACCAATCTTGTATTTGCCGCCGTACTTCTCCAGCACGCTCTCGTTATGGTATTTCCAGAAAGCCTTGGTCGCGTTCTTGCCGGCGAAGCGCTTCAGGATCTTGGAGCCGCCGGGGTGCTCGTCGAGGAACTCTAGAAGTGGTTGCGCATTTGCGCTTTCGTTAGCTAAAAGCCATTTCTTTCTTTTGCTGTACCCGTTCTCTTACGCGCGCGAGAGAGAGAGTTAGAAGAGAAGAATGGGGGAGAACGCACTGGTGACATCGTAGACGCCGTCTTCGACAATGAGCCAGTAGCCATTGGCATCGTCCTTGTGCGAGCTGACGTCGTTTGTGGTGAAAGACTTGTCGGCCATTTTGTTGGTTTTGTTTCCGTGTTGCGATTTGAGCGTGGCAGTGGAATAAAAAAAAAACTGGCCAAATTCGATCTCTGTTGAAATCTTTCGCTAAGTTTTGTAGAGCAGTATGAAATAACTAGGGGAAACGAAGAAGTAAGATGACAAGTAGAAGAAGAAGATGGCGATCGGTAAAAATGCCGGAGCTCACCACTGGAAAAAGGGCGCCAGGCCCCCAGTTACCTCGGCACGCACAGCGACAGACGAAAGAGGGTCAGCGCTATGCCTGCTTGGTTCAGTGGACAAGCGCCCCGGATTTGGCGGGTTTGGGGTAACCGGGTGGCCTGACGAATGATGAGGGGCGGATTGCAAAGGTCTCGTGAGCCGAGGTTTGTCATATGCTATAAGAGCACGTATATTGATTACATGTAAGTTGAGCCCCGAATTGTAGCTAAATGGGCAAGATTCGTGCAGCAGATGGATTATTTAAATCTGGCACTGCATTTAGAGGTTATATTGTGTTGATACTTGGCAGGCGATATCTAATCAGTTATTCCACCGACTCAGCTCCATCATGTGAGAGTGGCATCATCAATTGTTATTAATCTATGAGTGGATTTGAATTTCCAATATAATTTGTAGTATGTCCCTCCAATCAATCCAATAAATGAAATGCTACCTATCTTATAGCTCAATCACAACCGGCCGACGCTTTCTCAACGCCTCTCTAAACCTGTCTGCAAACGCCGATGTCGCTTTACAGTCGCTCTCCATGCGCTTCTTCATTGCCTCCGGCAGCCACTGCTCAATTTTGGTGATCCGATGCTCGTTCTATATCGCAATATGCTCTGTTAGCTCCCCAATTTTCTGTTTTCTGTTTTGACGTCGAACAATTGTTGGTAGCAACGATTAACACGTACCGATGGATGCGTGCTAAGCATCTCGGGAACCTCGTGCCCGCCCAGCCGCTGTATTGTCTCCATCCTTTGCCAGAACCCAACTGCCTGTCTGGGATCATAGCAGGCCTCTGCCATCATCATCAGCCCAATATAGTCGGCCTCACTCTCCTGCTTGCGGCCCATGGGTAGGTAGAATAGCAAATCTTGTAGATAGTACCCTCCAATTACGTTCCACAGACCGAACAGTGCCAGACCCGGCAGCGCCCCGGCAAGGAAGAAGAGACTGCCAGCCGTGAGGTTGCCTACCCACGCAGCAGAGAGTCGCTCTGCAGCGTGCGAAGCCGTATTATGTGCGATTTCGTGACCGAGGACAGCCGCTAGGGCATCTTCGCTGCGGCAGACGTTGAGGATGCCGCTGTGGACAAACACTTTGCCGCCCGGGATAACGAATGCGTTCGCCGTTCCTATTGTATTGCGCGAACACCATGTATCAGCAGAGAGCAACATAAGAAACCAACAAGAGAAGCAACAGAAACTCACGACTATCCGC
This sequence comes from Trichoderma erinaceum, assembly GCA_026401215.1. NCBI lineage: Eukaryota > Fungi > Ascomycota > Sordariomycetes > Hypocreales > Hypocreaceae > Trichoderma > Trichoderma erinaceum. Next base: position 412,456 of record JALIRY010000015.1, on the reverse strand, counting down.
AATCACTCGGACTTCCCAGTCTAGATTCTCCATCCCGCTGACAGGAATCAGCCTCTTCATGACCCTCTTGACCAGAATCGTCCTCGGATCCCAGTCCGATAAGAAATGCCCTCCTTGCTCTTCCACCTGCCTCACAATCGCCTCGGCCGCTCTCGAATAGGCCTGCGCAACCAGCGTATCCGATAGGAAATTGAAGCGCCTCCGCCCCGTCACCGGCACTGTCTGCGAGTTGTACATGTAGAATGCAATCGCGGCAGCCACTGTGGCGACCACCAGAGTGCGCGAGTTGCGGCCGGTGCCCGCGTTGGTGAACTTGCCCGCCAAGGCATTGGACACGAGAGGCCTTGCGCTGCGCAGGCGCTCGTCTGAGTCCTGATGATATGGGCGACTTTTTCGAGCCGATTGCGACAGGGCGCGCCAATTGCTGCCGAAGTCGACGTTGCCTCTCGGCTTGAGGCTGATATATCGAGTAGAGGCCAGCACCGGCACGATGGCCGTGCGAGGGGCCTGGTCCGATAAACGGACGATGCCGCTGCCCCGGGACAAATGGCGGGGGATCATCTCGCAAGAGAAGACAAATTCCACTACTTCTTTTGCGTGCTGCTCCCCCCAGCCGGTGCCTCTTCCAGGGAAAAGCGGCGTCGCCGGGGGTTACGAGGGTTTCGTTGGACGGTGAGGCGGAAGTAAGGCGATGAAGAAGAAGCAAAGTCGAGATGATTCGGGTTGAGGTTGATGCCTCGCGAGGCACTGCCTAGTTCAGCAGGCATCCTACCATTGGGCTTAGTGCCAGGTTGGAGCTGCATACGTCAGTCCACCGGCTTTGGGAAAGGCTTGTAGCGGCACCTCAGTGGCGTGTTAGTGCGTTCGACTGAAAGCTACAGGGCTAGGATAAGAATTCTCCGATACCTCCAGGCTGTTGCTTGCTGACTGGTGATCTCATCTCCAATGTTAAATAATCAAGTCTTACTGATCATTTTTTTCTAACTCTGTTTGCAATTGCTCCAGCTATTCCTCAAATCCTTCATACTGTGGAAATCAAAGTAGCACCATGACTTTGCTCAAATGAACTCAGTTACAAAAGCAGTAAGGCCCATGCAGCTGTCAAGCTTATTCGGCCGTATATAAAGTCCGCATAATGCAACCTACCCTTCCCAAGATGAAGCTAAATCCTGTAAGCTAAGGCATCAGCGCCTAACTGACTTGTGAATTCACCAATCTTACTCTTCTCCTTTCTTCTTTTCAATCTCCATTCGAGTCTGGCTCTTATCATTGCGTAGGCCATAAGCATTCATCAAGTTCAAGTGTACTCATACAGTTTAGAACTCCTCTCTCTTAAGCTGCTACACTAGTTTCACAACATTCACCCGCCAATATGAGCAACTCCGACGAGGCAAATACTCTCAAACTAATCACTCCCACCTTCACCCCGTCATCCTCTTCTACTACCGAATCTGCCGGTGTCACTTCCATCCTCAAGTCTCTCTCGCTCATTGAGCATGTCGAAGGCGGCTATTTCGCAGTCACCGACGTCAGCAACACCTTCATCCCATCGCCCTATCCCGAGACGCCTCTCTCGCAGCGCACCATTGATCTCGTCAACGGCCTCCCTGCCGACTATGACCCTTCCAAGCGGCGCCTTTCTACTACAATCTTCTACTATTTGACGCCCAACCGGCCCATGGGCTCGTTTCATCGTAACCGAAGCCGCATCATCCACAGCCTTCACCGTGGCCGCGGCCGCTATGTCCTCATCCACAAGGATGGTCGTATTGAATCATTTATCGTTGGCCACAATGTAGAACGTGGAGAAAAGCTGCAGTGGGTAGTGGAAGGGGGCGTCTGGAAAGCGAGCTTCTTACTTGCTGATGATGATGGCCAGTCTAATAGCGATGGCCTGCTCATCTCGGAAACCGTCGTGCCTGGCTTTGAGTACGCCGATCACGAGTTTCTCTCTCAGGAACGCTTGGTCGAAGTGCTCCCTGATAGCAAAGCCAAGGCTCTTCAGTGGCTAGTTAAACACTAGGCTAGATCGTATTATTATAGGTCCGCGGTTCTACAATAGAAATGAAGCTCAAGAGTGAAACATTGGGATTATTTTTGAAATTCTCTCTATTTGAAATATAAAACATTCAGACACAAGAGATAGCTTAGGAATAGCTATAATTAGTCTCTTTTTCTCAACATCAAGACAAAATCCAACGCTATCATAACTTCATGCATGGCGTGACACATCGTTCGATCAACATCAAAAGCTGCAGTCTTTCTTTGCCACGTCCGTTCCGGCGGTGTGCCATTATTTCAAAACTCTCAAGCATTCATGCCAATCGAGTGTTTCCATTATCAACGTATTTTTTTTTTCTTTTGGGGGGGTTATTGGAAAACAACAGACAAAGAGAGGAATGCAACTTCTTTTTGGCTTAATTCACTCTATGTTTCTCCTGGGAATGGTTTTCTGCCCCAAACAACATAAAAGGGCAGATATGCATGAATCGAAGAATTGGATACGTCCCGTCGGACTTCAACAAGGGATACCTGTAGCCACCATACAATTAGTCATGTTTTTGCTTGAAACTTAATTAACATGAAGGATATCTTGCCTCAATCTGTTCGGGAGTTAGGCCGTATACGCGATTAAAAAAGCCCAACGAAAAGGCACTCAACCCCATTTGCATATTCAGCTCCATCATATCACCAACTTCTTTCAGCTTGGCATCTCTAGCCCAGCCATTCAGTGGGATCTTGTACACACGCTCGTGAACGTCAACGAAGCCCACCCGCTCATATATGCTTCGAAGATTGCATGCTTCCGTCAGCGGCCGCCGAGCCTCAGCCGCGGCGTTTAGAAAGTCACGGAACCACAAACCTAGTGCACTGTCTGGCTTGAGGGTGCCGTCATCGCAATGGGGGACGGGATACAGTTCCTGAGACTCGAACCATCCGCCAGGCGTCAGTGTGTCAAAGGCCTGTTGGGCAATCTGAGTTTCAAACGACTCCCAACAAGCACCCGTCGTCTTGGTATGAATGTAATCGAAAGCTTCGCTGTAGTCCCATTGTTCCGATCTATGGATATTGAGAAGATAGAATCAATTAGCAAGGTGATTTAATGAAGCTTTCGGAGCTGCAAAAGAAGAACGGTGATATAAGATGCAACATCTGTGGGAATGGGCCCCTTACGAATCTTCCACATAGAATTCAACATTTGCAGGCACGGTTTCGGGTTGAATTGGTGACAAGTCCGTAGCCACAACTTTGGCATTTGGGAAACGATCGCCCATTGCAATCGCCCAGTCTCCTACGCCAGTAGCAATGTCCAAAACTCGTTTAGGAGGATGGTTATTTAGCGGTGCATAATAGAGCCTGTTGTTCATGATTTTCATGAATACCGCATCTTGTAAAGCCAACCGCTCAATCTCTTGTTTGTCATTGGGAAAAGCATACGCTAAACACCGATTCGAGTCAGTTATAGCTCGCAGTAGCCAAGTTGAGTACATCCGTGGTGCTTGGGAGTTGCTAATCTCTTACATCCTTCTCTATACGCGTGATAGGTACGGCCGAAAAGACGCGGGAAATTGTAAATGCTTTCAGTCAAAGACATGGACGAGTCCATCCTGGAAGTCTCGATTAACTCTTTTCTAATTTAAGATAAACAAAAGGATGGAGAAGACGGGCACATGGGGTAGAATCGGGCGTCGTCTACGTACATGTTTTCGGCCTGGGGCTAGCAAAAGAAGCGTCAACTATTGTCATCAAATCGACCGAAAGAAAGAGAAGAGCAAAAGAGTAGTGGCATACATCAGGTTCAATGCAGCTCTCACCACTTGAACTAGGTGGAGAGTAATGGAAGGTGAATGGATAGCCTTCCAGCTGTGAGGACGTCTGGCCATTATTTGGCAGTGGGTGTGGGTGGTCTCCCATTTTCAATCCGCAGGCCTAGATATCGAAAAAGAAGCTATTAAGAATTATTGCCAGGGTATTCTAGATAATAGCAAAGTTGGGTCGGACAGTTGGAAGGAGTACAAGAGCGTCTCCAGACGAATAGAAGAAGGAGGAGGAGGCGGAGGAGGAGGAGAAGAAATTCGAATATAATAGCGCAACCCAGCCAGGATGTCGTAAAAATAATTATTGGTAAAAATCTGCACTCGATGCTCGCAAAATCAAGAAAAAAAGACGAAGACGCTGAAAATGCTATAAACGATACGGCGCACTAATAACACAAAACAGAGAGCCAAAATATCAAAGACGGAAAAGGCCAGAGGTGGCAGAGACGCCGGGCGGAGCTAGGCCAGGCTGTCTGAGAGCGCAATAGAACAGAACTGAACAGCACGGCAACTGACTGATACCCACACTGACAACACCGAACCAAGCAGGCGGTAACGAAAGGGGGACCCAGAACAAAATAGCCGGGACTACGATGATGCGCACGAAAGAGACATTTCCACTGCGTGCTACATGCTAAGATAGGTACTTGCTGTACGATGGCCGTGCCCTTGTAACAGGGGGGTCGGATAGAGGCCAGTTCTGTTTGCCCTTTTTTAAATCATTTCTTTTCAAAGAGGCCCTTCCTCGATGGCCCTCAGCTGAGCGCTGCTGGGACCCAGAAATTCATGTACGCACGGATGCTTCAGTGCTTCTCTAAAAGGGGTGGTTCAAGGCCGTATACAGGTGTGAAACTACAGAGCCTCAAATTAAACATCCATCTCTGCCGAGAGTGGAGGTAAACGATGGCTGAAACCAGAACTAGACTGGCACGGCAACGCGTAGGCGTAAGCTTTTCCCACGTTGTCTGTGATCCAAACAGAACACTTCAATCCTATTCCAGGTCCCGGGAAGCTGGTTGGGTAAAGTGGGGATGTAAAGGGAATGGAATGGAAGGGAAGGAGGTGAGTCTGATAATGATGACTGGAGCAGGCGAAGAGTCAGACGAGCTTCGACTATCAGAAACTACATATAGGTTACGCCCGTAAGCCATCTTTCCTTGGCTACCATTGCCGTAACCAGAGGCAAGAGAGCTACATACTTGAGGAAGCATTTGCAGAACGCAACGCCTGCATTAGGCCCAATCTCGTAGGCTTCTAGGTCTAGGCAGCCCAAGGGATCCATCCCACGTTATTAGCGAGCGGGTGGCGGCTAAGGCCGACGGCGCCTCTTGGTCCGCAAGAAAGCCAGAATCCCAGACCTCTGGGACCGGTGGAGAACTAGGCAATTATTACCCGCCAACGGCTTGCTTAGCTCGAGTGCGGTATGCCTCTAGTGAGTGACTAGTATCGTCTGTAGGTAGGGAGAGAAGGAGGTGTTGTTAATATCTGGTAGTATTGCATGCACACACTCGTAATACTTATTCGCCGTGCCCCCTCAAAGGGACTGGACTCGAAGAGTGCATATCAACCACGCCATAGCGGCCAAGGATCATGCGACCCAGACCCAGGGAGCGCGTGTGCTCTCCCGGTTGGTTGGGCAGATCTCAGATGTCGGCTCGACACGCCGCACTTTCGCCGCAGTATTTGAAACCGCCGAGGAAATCTCAAATACATAGCAACCCGGCTACATCTAAACATATAGGCTCTAGGAAGGGCAAACAGGGTACTCTCGTTTATAGCTTTGTGAATATGCAGGCCCAGCTTTACGGAGTATAATATTTCATCTCTGGGTTTGCATACAGCCAGTAGGAACAGGCGTAACGGGAAGAGGTGTGCTGCATATATGTACGGAGCCCGACTCGGATAAGAAGAGCGAAAGACTCGGGAGCCGGGAGCTGCATTAGCAGCATGCATAAAGGTAGCATCTCTGATCGCTGCCTGCTTTTTGCTGCGAGTGAACTGTGGTCTTTTCGGTGTATCCTGTGGCTGCTATTGCTTGGATCTGCAAGTCTGTCTTGGAGAAGCCCTCGCGGTGGAAGTACAGGGAGGGTCCAAAATGCGTGCTCTGTTCCGTATTTCTCGTCTGCATGCTATTGCGGCCCCCACGACTTGCAGTAACTGTTAGCATGAGTACCTCATTCCAGCCATATGCGACGGCAAAGAGCCGTCCGCGGCGGCGGGCCGGAAGGGATATTTTGAGCTAGATCCAGGCATTGCCAGCTCCCCGGCACTCCGTATTGCATTCCTAGCAGGTATATGTAGCTGAAGTTTGCCACGGCACGTGTAAACATGACTTTACGTGGTATCAAGCATTTCGTACGGCTTCTTCCTTGTCCGCCCACGTTGAGCAGCCTGGTCAGGTCATGTTACCTGGCCCAGGTAGTTTAAGCGAATGTGCTTATTTGCATAGATAGGTAAACCCTTGATTGCAGGGCGGCTGGAGCAAGGATTCGTAGGCCTTGTTTCTTGTTCAGGGGGTCCACGTTCAAACGCCATGCTCATAACAAAGCTTCTCATTAAGCAATCCCAAATACCTACTAGCAATGTCCTATTACTCACCATAATGTTTTCATTATAGACGTACTGTATAAATCCCCTAAATTGTCCTACATTTATGTCCATACTAAGTGCCCCATAACTAATAGCAGCAATAATCCTGAATTGTATAAATACAGCATAGCGTAACACCGCGTCTCACCTTCTGCACCTCCCCTCCCGAACGATACTTACGGATGAGCTTACAGAAGCTCCCCAAGCACAGCATAATATCACATAGTAAGCACTCAAGCCATTGGAATCCACCGTACTATTGCTGGCCCCCAAATTGACAGATGGCTTTTGTGCGACGACCAAAAAGCAACCAACATCCTGCACATTGCTCTACACACCAACACAAGCACGCATAAACACTAAGACAAGCCACACAAAATATCCCGGCCTCCGCAGCGGCGCTCGCTCTGCGGGTCTCGGACGCAGTAGTAACTTGCTCTTCTCCCTGAAAACCATGATTTCCTGAAACACTGGAGGCCGGCAGAGAAGTGGCTACAACTCGGTGAGCTAGTTCGTACGCGCCAGGCAATCCCCTCTCCCTCACCCAAGAGCCTCGCTCCCGCCGGATTTTTTTTGCTTCTCATGATCTTTGCTCGGATTCGAATTTCTCGGTACGAAACAGAACCCTCTTTTTGCTTTTTCTTACTGTGTGGGACATTGTCAACTCCAAGAGGCCGCTGTCGTGGTTGCCAACAGCTCTTTTGCCGTATCGCCATCTGACTTCCAGACAATGTGGCACGTCTTACTACGGAGAATTATTAAAAGCTCTAGGGCAATGCAAGTAAGAGTTATCAGAATGGGTATAACCATAATGATTACCCTAGCTTACTATCTACCATACTATACACGTATGTGTTGTCGATGAACAGGGTCAGTAGAATATTAGCGAAGATCAGAAATCTCGCGCCGCATCGTGACAGTTAAGCGTCCCGTAACGGATTTGAAGGCTCGTAGCATTAGTAGAAATCCTTTTCTGAACTCCATAGTATCTTATTTTTTCCCCTTCGCACATGAAAAGTCAGATTGATGCCATAGGACGCTACTTATGCACTCGAAAATTGCTTACATTCTCCGGCACGAAGGCTATGCGAAAAATAGAGCCTGCCATCGGCAAAATCGTCATAAAAGCTACTCGTCATAATATAATTGCAAGGGGGTACTTCAGCTGACTCCTCGTTTAGCTCTTCTGTTATGCGGGCTCAGGAAGCAAGGACCACCAAACCATAACGATATATTATAAAAGCTGCAAAAACTTATTACGGGCATGGACTTTCTTGTATAACAAAAGCAGACACTTCTTGCCAGTAAGAGCCCATCCCATGCAAAGAGTAGCAAATTCTGCTGTGCACCCCAACTAATAAATACACTTTGGATTGTACAATCTTACAAGTAGACTTACTCTGAGTACTACCTACTATCGCGTACCTACCTATGTATCAGAGCTCTCTGTTTCCTTGACTGTTAAAATTGTGGCTTCCCTATTGCCTTCCTCCACATGCATTAACGCATTAATAACATTGGGGCATTACTGGCCAACCGAGCCCCTCCATGTTACAAATTGCAATTAGTATTTACAATCTAGTATTTCGGGACTTTCCGCATCAACTTTCGCCCATTAGGAGTCTTCAGTATCAGGACGTAAGATAGTCGGTAACTGTGCTCCCCTCTCCCAAATGGTCTCGTCATCATGGACCAAGGAGGTCGGATTGAGAGATGGAAAATAGTGTTCTCTAGAGCTAGGATGTAAAATATAATATATACAATTACATGAGCTTTCTTCCAACCTTGCTCCTGGGACAGTCCCCCAACAGTTTCTCAGTCGCAACATAGAGTATACAATACCCAATCTTGATCATACGCGCTGTTCAAGACGGCACAAGCATACATACACACATACTCACCGCAAAAATAACAACGACGAAAAGAATCAAAGCCGCCTAACTTTCTTTCAATTTCAATGTAGTATAGCATTATCGTGTTCTCCATCTGAAAAACTTGGCTATCCAAACCCTCACTCCCTCCCTCCGCCTTGATACACAGAGCGGCCCCTTCTATTCTATAAAAAAGATGAATAAATCTGTGTTTCCACAATCTGCGTTTTTTTGTTTTCGTTTGCTGCGTCCATCTGAGGGGGTATAATCTAACTTGTGGCCAACCATGATTGGCCATACAAAAGGAAAGAAATATATATGTATATAAGTATGTAAGGAAAGTAAAAGAAAAAAAAAATCGCAAGTACTTGAAGTTGAAGTTTTCATAAGGCGATAAAGGGGTGTTCAGGGGAGGGGAGAACAAAAGGAAACGCAAAACATCAATCCGTTATACTCTTCACTCATTTCTCATTCTTTCTTTATCTTTAATAGTCGCTGCTTTGGCCGGGACTCATGATTCCGCTGACGGGTGTGTCCTCACCGTTAGAAAGGAACGACTGATCAATTCTAAAGATCCAGTCCGTCTTGTCGCGCTCGCTGCGAGCCGCAAAGAGCCATGTGTTGTCTGTCCCATAGATCGCAAACACAGCCGCTTGCATACGCTCGCTCAGGCGCTGAACTCCCTGTCCTGCAGACGATCCTCCTCCTCCGCTACCGTTGGGTCCGGTCCAAACAGTTGAAATGACCCGCCCTGAAGCCGTCCGTCGGTGACCTGGCGTGAACTCTGGCGAGCTGCTGGAGCCTCGTGCAGGCCTGTCGTAATCATCTGGGCCGTGCAAAAGACCAAGCACGCCGGGCTGGCTATCTACGCGCGAATTACGCAGGCTTACAATGCCTATTTCATCACCATCTGTTGCAGAGTATATGTGGAGATACGGTCTCCTCAATTCCACAAATCTCTTCACCCATCGCGTAGATTCATTGTTTGGCACCAGTAAATACCCGCCTTTTTGTACCTTTGGGTTTTTGGGAACGCGAGTGATGGTTGTGATGAGAGTAGGAGGTGCAGACTCGGTTGCGACTCCGTTCTCCGGAGGCATCGTATTCTCTGGGCTCAAAAGCTTTGCAAATGGATCTGGGTATTTCTGCCAAAGCTTCAAACACAGCTCCAACAAGTCCATTTGTCGTGTGTTGTATTCAGGAATTGGAGCAGCAGGTTCTAGACCCGTAACTTCTTGTGGCACCTGTTGGTCGGCAACGTTGTCTTTCAGAGTTTCGCTACCAGCCTCTTCTGGGCCGAGTTCATCTCCATTGATGGACGGAGCTTGAGACGTCACAGGCGTATCGTTGAGCAAATCATCGTCGTTGGGGACGATCGCTTGCATGATTGGAGACGATTCAGACTCCGGCTCGGCATCTTCCTGTTCCTTTCCATTGACTGTAGGATCAATGCCATACTGCGCAAGGACGCTAGCTACGGCACCAAGCTCAGCGTTGCGGCGCCTCTTCTTCTTTGAGTGAAGGAAATCGCTGACCAGAGACACGCCTCGGGGGGTCCAACTATGAAGATTTTCTTCACCCTTGACGTAATCATGCTGACTGCTCATCCTCCATAAGTCGCCTACCCTCTTGATCGGCGCAGGCTTCATGGTCAAGGTAAAGACCCCGCTCGAGGAGCGAACGAATCGCATGTTCTGCCAGAGTGACGTAAAGACAGAGGTTTGTCGAACAAAGGTACGCGACATCATTTGCAAGTTGACTTTTTGTGAGAATCTCATGGGTTCTGCCAACTTCTCTGAAGAAATCTCCCAGGAGATGGTCATCTGAACCCGGAACTTTTCAGGTGTTACGCGATCAAGAAGAAGTGAATTGTGCTGACTAGAGTCCCATTGGGCATGAACCACGATATTGCGCGTGCCGTTGGGATTCTCGCGGAAGACGGGATTCGACGCAAGCTTGAGAGTGATGTCGCGATCTGTGACCATGTCGGGAGATTTGCCGGCAGTGTCAACAGTTCTAATTTTGCCTACGCGGACAGAGGTAACATCTCCCCATGGCAAGACATCTCCCGAGCTGTGTGAAATTTCAATGCAGATACGCCTCTGCAGACCCTGATGTAGTTGGAATGTTCCGCTGTCAAGCTCGCTGGATTGGGTGACCTCGACAGCGGCGTACTCTCCGTGCTCATTAAGCTCCATAATCTGGATTCGAGAAAGTAAGTCGTGCTTTTCTTGAGTAAAAAACTGAGACTCATTTATGCGAGCTCCTTTTGCATTGTCCGCAGTGGGGCATGCATCTCTCATATCGTCCCAGCTAAGGAGCTTATCAAGATGCATTGTCGAAACTTTTGCAAAGATAGCTGCCCTCAGTGTAACCTCTGGGGTTGCAAACAAGGGCACACTCATGCTATGAACGCTCTCAAAGCGTATTGGGCCTTCATCGAAATTTTGAATCATCTGGGTCGTCGTGATGCCGTCTTCTTCCGAGATTCCGGGAATAAACAGCTGTGCATGCACATCGGTTCCTTCTCGCTCAGCAAAGCCTACCATTTCGTGCATAACGACGTTGAACTTGAGCGTGTTGGTAGGGGCCCGGGCATGGGAAGGCTCAATAGACAGTTTGAGCATGCCAACCTCATGAGAGGTGTAAGGGGAAAGGACATCCAGAGCAAAATCCTGAACCCGGCTCTCAAATACAGCTCTGAGAGGGATATCTACCTCGCCGACAAGGGTATAGGAGGGCATATTTGTCTCCACAAAGGGGTTATCCAGGCTTAGGTGTTGCGCATACTCGGGCTGGTCGAGATATTGGTGCATTTGTCGCATTATACGTACCCGGTCATACAGCTTCTCCAAACTCCACAGACGAACTACGGTGTTCTTATAGTCAATAACGCGGACGCCAATGCAGGGCTTGTAAGCCTCCTCTAGTGCTATATCGTCTCCCTCACTCGTAAGGCCGTTGAGAACCATGTCGTAGGAAGAGCACAAGACATGACCCATGTCCACGGTAGTGAATTGGAAGACGACGCTCTCATTAAGCTCGTTGCTCATAATCTGAGCCTCTTTTAGGATGGATGCATTCTGGAGCACGGTCTCGGCCATTTTGACAAAGTGGCGGCTGCGCCATGCCTTGACCGTCTTTCTTGCAATGTCCATCTCGTGATCGGATAGCCTAGGGCTTGCCTTGGGGCGTTTTAGGGGATCCATCTTTTCGATTTTTTCCTCAAACTGTTTGCGCTGTAGGCTGAGTTGCTTCTGCATATCCTCCTTGAGCTCCATGAGCGCCGCTTCCATGCGAGCTTTTTCTTGCTTGATCTCTTCGACTTCCATATGAGAAACATCTGCACCCCTGAGTCGGTCTCGGAATTCTTCTTTTTGCCTCTCGAACTGGGATTGGAGCTCCTCTCTTACTTCCCTAAACTGGTCATCTTGGTCCCCTTGCCTTGGTGTCGAAGGCATTGTCAGAGCCGTGTCGAGAGAAAAGTTGTCAATAGTTCCTGTCGACATGTATTTTTCTCGAATTGGATACGACGTGGCTGATTCCGAATCGTCTCCATCATCGCGTGTTATAACACGCTCCGCTCTCGCCCTTTGGACCTCTTCGAATAATGCATTCAACTCTTCATCCGTCAGACTGGCAAAGTTATGGTCAGTCCCAAGAATGGCACCGGCAGCCTCTCTCCGCGCCAAGGACCAGTCAGAGTCTTTGCCGTTACGCTGGAAGAAAGCGGGTGAGTCTGGCCGGGACTCGCCGCTGTCCGAAACTTTGCTAAACGATCTTTCGTGCCCGGGCGTTCGGGGGGTCGATGGTGTAGGGCTCAGCGCTTGCAGCTGACTGGCGGTGATGGACTGCCGCAGCAAGCTTTGGCGATTACCGGTATCTTCAGCTCGTTCGGCTCTAGCCTCCATGGGGTGGTTGAAGCGGAAGATGTGGAAGTCTCCGAGGATAACACGGAATCCCGAATGGAGCTGCTTGGGCTCTGTGATTCGCTTGCCGTTGACCATGACCGATGCTCCTTCTCTCGGTACAACGGTAACGACCCCGTCAGTATTTTCAAAGATACAGTGATCATGCAATATCCTGGTGCCATTCAAGCGGATGTTGGCCTGATTTTCTGCGTTTGTGTCAACATTGCCTACGGTGGTTGTACCAGGTTTGAGATTGTAGACCAGACACTCTGCTAGAAGAGGGTCATCAGATAAGTTGACAAGATGGGGCATTTTCTTTGGCGTGTGCAGGCCCACGAATCCCTTTTCGATGCTGATACCGAGTTCTTCTAAAGCTGCTTCACGCTCTTTATGAATTTCCTCCGTCTTCGTTAACTTCTCTTCCCAGGTCTGGTTCAAGTCTGTGAGTAGCTTCTCGCTTTGGCTCAGTTGTTCCGCAATCTCTGCCTTGGAAACCTTCTTGACCGTGCCATCCGATGCCGTGATGCTCACAATCTGCTTCTCCAACGGAGTACCCTCGTCGTAAACTTCGTCTGGGGGAACGCCAGCACCTCCGGTTGCACCAAGACTTCCTCCGCCACCAAGCTTGCTTCTCAAGACAGCCAGCTCCTCCTTTAGCTCTCTGATCATACGAGCGTTTGCGTCTTCGTTGACCACGGCGTGGTTCTTGATTCGCTTTGCAGAGTCAGCGTATCGAAGCGTGCTTATTGTTTCATCGTAGTTGATATCGGCAGGACTGATGGCTGCAATCATAGCAGTCATACTGTTTCCACCCAAAGAGTCTTTCAGCAGCCAGGTGAGTACACTGTCACGGTACGGCACCTGAGAGCCACCCTTCTTTTTCTTGCCGGTAGACAAATCCGCCAGAGCGGCAATAACACGACCAAGTGTGGAAAGCGATCTGTTGATTTCAGCACCTTCCTTGAGTCGCGCTCCAGTTGCACCAGTCGAGTTAGCTCTTTCGGAACCGGCCAAATCGACCAGACTAATCTTGGCAACCTTTTCCATCTCCATCTTTGTTTCAGCATCATACTTCTTCTGCGTCAGCATAAGCGTGAAAACAGCATGACTTCGACTGGATGTTTCGTTCATGTTGGTTGCGGCAACAGTTCTGGCCTTGTTTCCCTCATCCATGAGGTGTTCGATTTCTGCAAAACTCGTAACAACGAGCTTCGCAAGGTCCTCGACATACGGACCGGTGGACGGGTGTTCTCGAACTTTCAAGTTGCCCTTTGTTGAGGGGTTGAGCAGATCACGGACTCGTTCGTTATAAATCTCAAGATATGAAACTTCGACTGTGCACTTGCTCGGCGAGTCGCCTTGTATCTTTCCTATTCTCTGAAACATTTCCTGGCAAATCATAGGAATAATACCGATTTCTTTGCCGTATCCCATCATGGAGTATGACTTTCCAGAACCAGTCTGGCCATAGGCGAAAATACAGTTGTTGTATCCCTCAAAGGCGTTGTCTAGGAGCGGCGCGCCCAGATCTTCAAACAGGTTGTGCTGGCCGGCATAGTTGGAGTCCTCCTTGTTGAACGACCAGTACGATCTATCAAAGGCAAAGGTCTTGGGAGCGCTATCTTTCGTCCCCTTGGCCAAATGTCCTTCGGGCGGCGTGATGACGGTTTGGTTCCCCTGCATATCCACGATACGCTTCGATCCGCGGTCGATTTCTGCATTCCAGCCGTTAACTCTTGATTCACCCATCCATATCTGCCATCGCGCGCCAGCTTGACGGCTATGTTCATGTAGACCCACCTCTGCCATTGAACGGCCGGACTCTCACCACCACCTTAATATTTCCTCCCCCAGCTGGCGCCATGGCTGCTCGAATACGTGCGGGGACCTAGGCTGGTCCCCTCGAATGCCGCGCGGTTTTACAGGCAATGCGCCCCGGGTCGGTGAAGGGCAAAAATCGTCCAAGGATATATGCGCGGGGAAAAAGCTTCAGTGAAACCGAGTCCCCATGCGCTTCCAAACAAACAAACGAAACAAAGCAAAGTAAACAGCAAGTGTATGTAGCCGTCAAGGCTTCCTGGCCATACTCAAGCCAAAGGCCTCCCTCGTGGCGGCGGTGGGAGCGCCCCGATTTTCCCGAGGTCGAGGGTTCGCAAGCGGTCGCAAGAATTTCCGCCCTGTCTAAGTTGCGCCGACTCGATGGCGCTCGGCCGCTGCGTGTGCGATGAGCTCAGGACAGTCGCCGGAGCCGCTATTCGTGCCGTCGTCAATCGTCACCAGATGATGCAGCTTCAGCTTCGGCGGGCAGCACAAAAGTCGACAGGAGAAACGCGGTCGCGCTGATGGTGCACCTCCTTGCGGACCGACCCTCTCTATCTCTTCGGCGGTCACTGTGATTGGGGGTGGAGGTGCAGCTGTCAGGGGAGGTTCACGTGTGGGTTGTTGATGCGGTCTGCGCTTGTGACGCAGGTGGCATGGCGGGCTCCGCGGATTAGCCGCTGCATTCATTGCGAGCGTCCATGTTATCATCACTGCAATTTATAGGGGACAAGCAGCCTGCACGTTGGCCCCTAAGGAGCGCATCCTGCTGCTGCGTCTCCATCACTAAGCTGGATGCTAACGACTCTTAGGGGCTTCACCTTGATTTGCACATGCACGCGGAGGCACCAAAGGAGCAGTCGCCCAATATATGCGTTTATGCGCCCCACCGCGTCTCGTGGCCTGACATTCCTCTGTCCGCCTGCTGGCAGCCGCTGGTTTGTTTTGTTTGCCGTCAAGTGTTGACACAAAGTAGTACCTGGCTAATTGACGGGATCAATGCGTCAGGACTTCCCCTCCTCCACTAAGGCTTAGGCTGTCGTTTGCTTGAATCTCCCCAGACTTTACAGGTGCCCACTAGATCTGACGGGTTTCAGATGAGGCAGCGCGTATCAAGGCCGAGCCGCTGCATCTTCCAGGCTCTTCTCATATCTCCCAATATCCAAAGGTCCCGTCGGCCATATCAGCAGCGCTTGAACGTGTCTGGGAGACGCCTTTGTTCCTGATTTTCTCTGTGTGCCCGACTTCTTCCCCTCCACGATATACCCCACGACATTAACCCAGTGCCCGACCTGCGTTATTCCCGGCTGGATAGTCTCAAGAACGAGCTCAATGTCCACCAGTACAGTCTCGTTGGTTCCGGGCGGGTACATGTGTCCCAGAGCAAGGCATGCCGTAGAAGTATCGTATGAGATAACACTGCCGTGAACTTGTTTAAGCATAAGATACCAAAGCGCTTAGTAGAGTTCATCCCGTTATGATCATACGTACCACCCCAGGAATCTTACTTTGTCGCCAACTGAGCGATCTCTCAGCTGCGATAACAGGCAGAGCTGCGAGGCCACCGGACCCCACTCCCACGACATGATTTTATTGTTCTTAAGAAGCTTTCATTAGAAACGGCAGAGCCAGTCATAAGCTGACTAGCATCTGACATGTGAGCTTGAGCTCAGCTCCTCGTTATCCGGGCCGTATGACATTTGCGGCGAGGATTCGGTGACTGGAAATTGCCCCGCGCTAGCACAAGGCTCAGTTACAGCTACTGTGTACATATGAAAGCTATACACTGTGCGGATATTCTGTTAAAGCGTAGCTGCCCTGTTACACAACGTGATACTACCAGGTGCCTTATCCTCAGCAAATAAATTTCCTCAGCTAGCTTTCATCTCCCGTCATACAACTCAAGCTCTCAAAAGCATTCATATAGAGCCTCGCTGCTTCTGCCTTGAAAATGTCGTCTTCGCCGGAGCCTCGCCCGACATATCTCTACAAAATACTCTCTTCACCTCCTATCGAACCTTTTCCCATTGAGTATCCTCTCTCGGCGCTCGACGCAAAGGATGGATTCGTTCACTTGAGCACGGCAATGCAGGTAATACAAGAATTTCATTGCCGCCAAGCTTCCTCTAGACCTAGCTAGAATTACCTCATCTAATATTTAAAAAAACCAGGTTCCCAACACGGCCGATTTGTTCTTCACTGAAACTCCTACCCTATGGATCATCAAGTTTAAGCTGTCAAAGTTAGCAGATCCGATCAAGTGGGAGAATGGGTTCCCGCATTTGTACGGCAACTTTGGCGCCAGAGATGTCGTGAGCTTTGCGAAATTTGAACGAAGAGAGGGGCAGAGATGGGTTGAGTGGATGCTCGACATGGAATGGCTTGAATGGTAATTACTGCGTAGCGTCAATATAGTATCTCTACATGGCACTGTATGAAATTTTTTTACATGCTTCTTTTGCTTCATTTTATTTTTGTTTAAAGGTTATATATGAAAAGTCCCCCTAGACGCCAAGATCCTTTTCCACCATACCCCTGCAGATGGGGTGATAGAAGTCCTTGTACTTGGCAAAAGTTTCCAGGGCGAGGTTTCGATCAACCTTGTTCAGAGATCGGAACAAGGGTCGGACGAACTTCATGCGACCGACCTTGCCAAGCAGATCGGCTGTGTTCTGGTAGCTTGTGCTGTCATTGGCCTTGAGAGCGATCTGCAGATAGGCAAACTGGAGCTCAACGTTCTGGGTATCGAGGAGACTGTAGACTTTGCCGAGAAGCTGGGCCCGCTCGGCGCTCAGAGCACCATGCTGCTGCAGCTTTTCAAGGAAAACAATCTTCTGGTTGGAGGAGAATGATTCAACATCCTTGGCATTCGGCTCATAAGACTAAACATTCCAAACCGTTAGATAGTGATGCAACCAAGCGTCTAGAGCTTGCTAATCGACATGATAGGAGGTAGGGAGGAAAGGCAACTTACATCATTTTCCCACTTCGCAGCCAATTCGTAGCATTGACCAGCAAGGGTCCTGTCAAACTCGGGCTTAGGAGGCAGGCCTGGAGTATAAAGTTTACCTTCCCAGTCAATGGTGGCAACCTTCTTCTTGATCTCCTCATCGCCCAGGCCGTTGAAGAAGTCGACAAACGTATCCCTGAACTCAAAAGAGTCGAGAGACTTTCCGGCCCATTTGGTGAAGTAGTGAGGAATGAACTTGTCAAAGTTCTCACGGCCAACGAGACGATCCAGGTAGTAAAGGAAGTGGAATCCCTTCTCGTAAGCAACGGTGCTGTAAACATCCTCGGGGTCCACGTTATCGTGGCTGATGATGAGTTTTGTGTATTCGTGGTCCTTGCCAAAATGAGCAACGGCATCCTCTGATATCGATATTAGATCAGCCTGCACAGTTGATGACTTTTATCACTGCGTATGCACATTTGTATGCGATTACTTACCGAGAGCCTTCCATCCGATGATGGATGAGAAATCAAATTGAGGCTCGCCGTGGACGGCAGCCTCAATTCGTCGCTCCAGATACACAGTCCAGCCTTCGTTCAGCCAGCTATTCCAGTGTTAGCTCGTCTATGCTCACCAGGTGATTAGGGTCAAACGTGAAGAGGGAGATACGTACAAATGCTCCCAGCTGGCATTGGAAACCAGGTTGCCACTCCAACTATGGGCAAGCTCATGAGCAATCACATCGACATTTTGCCTGTCGCCGCTAATGATGGTAGGGGTAGCGAAAGTGTAGATGGGGTTCTCCATGCCTGAGATTATGGTTAGAATAGGCATTGAAGCTCATTTCATGGGTATTTCTAACCTCCATAGGGGAAGCTGGGGGGCAGCACAAGCACATTGTACTCTCCCCACTTGTACGGGAAGACAATGCTCTCAGCAATTTCCAGGAACTTCTCCATGTCTCGCTCGAGCTCCCATTTGCAGCCCTCCAGCTCATTGGGACCGGTGACAACCTTGCTACGGGAACCAATGGGAGCAGAGACGATGTCACCAGAGGCCACAGCAAAGAGATATGAGGGGATGGGGACCTTTTGCTCAAACTCATAGACCTTCTCCACGCCGGGAGTAGCTGTGTGGTCGCCAACAGCAACACCAGAAGCAACGACCGGGAGGGTAGAAGTGAACTTGAAGCTGATGGTAGACTTGACATCAGGAGTATCCTGGCAAGGGAAGATAGAGCGAGCATTAATGGCCTGGCACTGAGAAAACATGTACGGATGCTTCTTGTTAGAGGTCTGGGCGGGCGTCAACCACTGCAGCGCCGTGCACTTGCTTGTCGTCTCCAGCTCAATGGCCAGGTTGACGATCTCGCCCTTGCCTGCGCCATCAGGAACCTGCACATGCAGCGGCGCGCCAAAGGGATCCGAGTGCGGCTTCAGCTCCCACTTGGACTCTGCAGAGTTGACATTGACTGACGACACCTTGACGAACCGTGAGTCGAGAATGATCTCCTTGCTCTGCTTGTCCGTCTGGCTCTCGAGCTGCAGCACCACCGAGCCCTTCAGGCGCTTGTTCTCAAAGTCAATGCTGAAGCTAGCGGTGGTGTGCTTGGTGCGCCAAGCGTCATAGTTGGACAGCGTAGTGGGATCCCGTTTGGCCATGGTGGTGATCGTAGCAAAGCCCCGCCTGGAGTTGGAGTACAGGTAGCTCGTGGATGTGCGATTCGTGCTGCTGCGCAAAATACCGACTCTCTTGAAAATCGAGAACCACGACATGTGCTCAAGCTGGAGTTTTTTTTTTTCTGACAGCCAGACGGAGCGGGCAGCAAAAGGACCGACTCAAGCCGAGTTCAACGTGCCCGTCAAGCTTCACTGAAAACCACTTGCAAAAGGTCCTCGCAATTGTGAGCTCCCATTTGAGGGCCGTCACGTGCGGAACCACTTGCGGCATCTCCAGTTCCCACTGTGGGCTTTTTTCGGCTCAGCTCATCGTGGAGGGGTTGATGCTTTGATGCTTCAACTCTGTAACGGTGTTTTCTTCTTCTTCTTCTTCTTTTTTTTTCTTCTTTTTCCAAATTCTCGACTTTAATTTTGCTAGCTTTTTCAGCTTCCTGTTTCTCGGCGGCATCGAATCGATCTAGATGGCGCTGGTGGCTAAAGCAGTTCATGAAACCATCGGCTTCTGGACCGTTCCCCGCTAAAAGCTTGAACGAGGAGCCAGGGTCAGTACCTGTCGTGGACCTGAAACGACGGCCAAGAGTCCATACGAGGGACAAAAGATCCCATCTGTTTCTGGCTTCATTATTCAATTATCTGGCGTTCAGCTGAGCCAGCACAAAGACCCCAGGGTCGCCCTAGTTTAGTCCATCGTCTCGATAAGATTGATCACTTGAAAGAATGGTGATGGAATAGCTAGTAGAAGACTGCGGAAGCGGAGCTCGCCTAACGCCGCTATACATATTGCACTTTTTTTTTGAGGAGGAGGAGGAGGAATCATTGTGTAAGTGTTGGATTAGACAATCATGTGGCTAATATCTGCATCCTCACGGTAGGTGCATATATGAACATCGCTTCACCAAAAGTCGAAGAAAGGGCAGCTTTAATTCCATACAGCTCTTCAAAGTACTCCGCCATAAGCGACATATATGACAATTTGTTACGTATGAGACTGTGATGAAACCAAATTCTTCATGGAGGAAGACGTACCAGTATGAGGCATATTAGGTTTTGAGAAAAATAGCCGCAAGAGAAGTACTAAGCATTAGTGACACGAGTACATAAAACCTTTATCAGTCGATCTCGTTCGTATGCTGCTGTAGATGAATAGGGACCACAAAAGCAGAGTCATATTTGCGAGTCAGATCTGTCATAGACATATTCTGCACGTTTTTCTAAGGCTTTATTGCTGTATCAAATGTAAATTTCCTGAACTTAGGCATGATGAAAACTTGTTCCTGGCCAAGTACCTCTCAGTGTACCAAGAGATTAGCAGTACTTGCCACTACTTACAGAAGATTATGAAAGCATGGCAAAGCAATAACTCATAGGAGTCTTCGCTTTTTATATGCTATTGGTACTAACACCCCAAGTACGTGCTATCGAACTATCAAAATATGTTTTGCAAAACACAATTATCATTAGACACTGATAATATGGCTTATTTTACCCTGATTTCAAGTACTTTATCCAAGTCTAGAGTGATAAACTACCTACCTATGTACACCACTAGATAATACGGTACAGCCTTATCTACACTTGGTATTTCCATGTACCTTCTAAGGTATCGAATGTATTTGGCTTATAGTACTATCTGAACAGCCGGTGATTGCAGAGTGTAAGAAGAATATATCGTATACCTGTAATTGATGGTCATTTGACAAATAGATATATACCCTACATAAGATGATCTCTGCCAAAACATTTATAGCAAACTGCTTGGTTACTGTTTAGCTATCTCGATGTGTCATGTCGAAAGTATAACCAAGTACATGTACATACTCGGCATTTGGCCATCACCAGGTACTTCTATACCAACAGAGGGGCACGAAGGCGGAACTTTAGCGACGAATCGATGCCAGGTCTCCCTCATCTTTTCACTGTTTAGCTTTCATTCCGAAAGAAAACTTGGTTAGCGCTCATCGCACACTCATTGCATCATTTATAGTCTCCATTCTACAAAATATCTGTCCAATCTCCAATATTCCTATAAACATCTAAGCTGTAGAACACTTCTTAGCCAAAAGGTTAAGTATTTCGAAAGTGCCGTTAAGTTGGATAAAACGGCTATTGCATTTACCCAAAATGCCTTGCAAGTGCCAGAACAGCATGGCTCCTCCAGCGACAGACATAACTAGATGGAAAAGACACTCGAGCACCGGGAAAAGAAAATCTTCCAAGCGCCATAACCAAGAAGCCGGGCAGACGAGCAAGTGGGCCGCATAATGGAGAATATGGATACATAGGTTAACGCAAAGCCGTGGCATCAACGTGGCTGAAATACTAACGGCTCAGCTCTTAGAGAGACCCTCAGATAATGGAGTAAGTGTTTTTCATTGTTTCCGGGCCTCCGGGCAGTCCGAAGAAAAAAAGCCATCTCCATTATACTCAGAAGCAAATATCGGTTAATGACAGAGTCAGAGACGAGGTATTTTTGATCGATCCACGAACGAGACAAGAAGCACAGTATAATGGAGCCTTTCTGTTTCAAGGAATGGAGACTTGCTTGACTACAGATGCTCAAAGGAGTCAGTAATCAATGGGGCATAGGTAGTACCTTTGAGCAAGAATTTTTTTGGCTGGAAGATGGCTACACTTGTATGTTTGCCACTCCGTAGCCACCTTTTTGAGGAGTAAACATACAGTCTCATGGCACTAACGTTCAACGTAAGAAGAAAAATGGAAATGAAGGCGGAATATATGTCTCTTGTTAAGAGTCTAACGTACCATTTGATTGCAAGATTAGAACTGCCATCAGCAGTTGATACACAAAGATGAAGTTATAAATCACATATGATTTCCATTATGTCACTTTCCCTAAGACCGTGCTCTATTTCTTGCATATACCACTAATTTTAAGCACGGACTCTGGAGCACGCATCGAGGTGACTCGTGCAAAATCTTCGCAGAGCCGCAAGCCACTGCGCTGTGGAGTTTAGTTATGTAGATAGAGCTACAGATACGTTGAGTTATATCCAAGTTTTGAAACGTAGTATGATATGGGTCAAGCTATGGGACTTCTGTAAAGCGGATATTCTGGCATCTAGTAGCGACGCTGCTGTGCTTGGATTCAGAATGTGTAAAATTCGAATATTGGAAGTTTGAGATTCTCTTCTCCTCGCTACGCTATCATTATATAGCTATGCCACAGCTAACATAGATAACCAATGAATAGTAATCAGCCACCTGCTACTAACACATGGAATCTCACCACTTGTGTCTTTTCAATGTTGGTAGTCCATGGGAATATCAGCATGTGAAAAGAAGAACTGTGGTTCTGAAGAAGTTGAGTTTAGCGAGCTACAGACGCTGAATAGCCTCCACATTATGACCGGAGAGTGGGGCCGAGTCCACAGTTGGATATCAGATTCAAGGTGGATCCTTGAATGATGGCACGGACATGCCAGTGTCCATGTCAAAGATATATTCTTTTCTTATTCTTCATTTCTCCAAAAGGAGAACAAGAGAAATCAAGGCGAGCAGAGAGAAAATTACATGTAACCCCTAGAGTGTTTGCGGAATAACTTCCCCCGCAGATAGTAAGCAGGAGTTGTTTCAGGGTTGAAACAAACCTGTTCAGCCCGCAAACCAAACCCGCCTGCGCAGGCACAAGCAGGCAGAATCCCATGAGCAATGCAGAAAATTTTCATCGTCCACGATAATTCATTTCAAAAAGGAGAGATAGGAGGGCATTAAGTTAATTTTCTTGACTGTGTCTAATAAAAGCTTTATTGCTCCCCGCAGATGACGAAGTCGCATAGCAGTAATCAGCAGTCGGAGATATCCGAGTGGAATCTCTCAACGGAAGACGACCTATCCGGCTTGGAAAAGGACAAAGTCATTTCGTTTGTTATTAAATCGATAAAAGAAAAGATATTACTGCTAGAGGCAAAGCTCCGAATTGATCTTGGGGTAGCTGCTCGCCGTTTCGTGGAACTGTCTCAGATTTTCTCCACCCCTGTTTTGCTTGGTCTTTGCGCAACGGCGATGGGAAGGTGGAGAAAATGCCAAAGCTTGATTATTGTTTAGAAACAACACAAACTTGTTTAGCTAAAGAATAAATCAACATGTATCTTGGGAATTAACGTCATCGAGCCTTGACTTGAGATGGAAGCAGCTCCTGATGATCTGCGCATCCGAAACCGGGATGTAGTAGGTGTAGCATTGAATAACTTGGAAGTGTGATAGCACCTGCTTAGACTCACCTAATCACAAAGAACCCCACGAACGTTGTTTTAGAGATCTGGGAGGGTGTGCATCAGACGCTGAGCGTAAAGTTTTAGGTTGACGAGAGATGTGACAAAGCTGTGGCGGCATACCGTACTGGACGTTGATATCTGTCACTATGGCGGTGAAGCGCAACATGTTCCTTTGAAACAAGTGGTCCACGTCCAATGCAACCAGACGCCTATAGCTCTTATCGAGAGTATAAACGGTATATTCACTTATAGCAATACTGAGCGAGGAGACACATAGCTGCGAAGCGCGACTCCTCAAGCCTGCTCGGACCGTAAAAGCCCTTGGAAGGATTTTGTATAGGAAACATAAGCTCAGTGGTCTTGTTGTCTCGTATGCGGAGTATACATGTCTATTATGACATGGTATCATTCGGTGGCTAAATCTGCTAAGAAAGCCTAGTTCCGCAATATGATAGTTAGCCTGATGTTGTTTGAAGAGAATCATAATGCCTAGCCGAGTCAATATTAGAAATGCTCATCGGAGAAGAATCACCTCCAAGGCCGAGTAGCTGATGGGGGCGATGTGGGAGAGAGACCCTATATTATACATATATATATATTCTTAATATTCTTAAAAAAAAAAAAGGGGGCTTGAAATAGCGCAATAGGGTAGCCTTGAGACTGTAAAGGAGGCAAATCCAACGGAGGATACAAAGGCAAGATGCACAAGTAGGCTGCAGCCGTCTCCAGCGGTGCGTCTTTGGGGCCAAAAGAATATCACATCGCAGCCTTTCCCAATAACAAGGCAGTGCCCGCCTCTGCAACAAAGACCGGATGAAATGTGAATCATTTGCTGCCGCCGCCATGCAGGTACGAGCACACGCGCATTGGCCTGATCGAACGCACGGCAGATCTGTTCCGGTGACTCGCGCTCGTAACACCTGCGGTGCAAGTGTGTTGCAGTAGGAGCCGTGTTACGAGAAGGCTGAGTCTGCGACACGCTAACGCGGTGATGGACAAGGCGGGAGTGGAGATTGGCCAGACGCCTAGAACGCCTAGATTCTGATGGCACACAATACACGCCTACTCGTATTCTTCGTCCGATATTTGCTGTCCCGTAGGTGATGATGCTATACAATCTTGGGAAGGTCATCAAGCAAGCGTCACCGGAACGGCTCCCTAGGGGCTCGCGCACGTGCAGCCTGAAGCCTTGTTCACCCCATGCCTGAGGATCATTCCCTCTCATTCTGCTTTGCACCAACTGTGCGTGTATTGCGTCCCTGTTCATCTCGCCAGCCTTGTCGTTTCTGTGCCGTTGCTATCTTTGACGATGCGTGTTCGCAATTGCACTGCAAGGCATACTTTTGCTGTCCTGCTGAGCCTTTGAGGATGCTCGTTGGCGTCGGTATCTCACTCTTGGCCTCCCCAAAGCCCGTCTCTTCTCACCAAGCACCGGCGTCTGAAACTAAACCCCCACTAACCAACCCATCGGCAGGGCCTTATCTCTCCGTATTCCTGCTCTCCTCTTCTTCTCGCTGATTGCAATCTTTTCCCCTCGCTATTGCTGTCCCCGAATACCGGTGCTAAAACGCAATCGCCCGACAGATCGGATTCGTGCGGGCGAACATCATGGCAGGCAAGGATATCCTGGACCGGCCAAGTTTGGTGGGGAAGACGCTTCAACCTGAAGAACGGGTCGACGTCGCCTAGGGGCTAGCGTTTTACTTCTAGCTGCCATGCAGCAGCTCCTCACAATATTTTCTGGCCCTGTCCATGTACCAGGGCCCGGCCGTCTAACCCTCTTTTGAAGCTTCCGCCGGAGCCTACGGAGTGCTATACAGTACTCGAGATTTTACCCCCCTGTGGGAACATGACATGGCACCTGTACAGCCACCGGGCCCCAGCAAGGTCCGGTGCTGTCCTATTTGCATCCGTGTCACAGAAGGGAGCCCCTCAAGCATATCCATATCCTTGACACTCGAGCTAGAACTCTTCGGGTCCGCAGGCCTTCTCCTGGCCACTGTGGATAGCCCCTTCTAGTCGGGTGCAAGCGAGGAGGAACTGGTAGACATCCATGCTTCCTGCGCTAGCCTAGGCCTCATCTGAATTACAATGCATCTTTCTTTCAGGCTCCATCTTGCCGGGAGTGCAGATATATATCCTCATCGCCTGGTTCCAACGCCCGCCTGCCTTCTTACTGGATGGTAGAAAGGTTGGGGATGTTATTTCATAGCGCGCTCGTCCAAGACGAATTGCTAATTGTATCTCACCCAGAGCTGGATGACTGTGTCCTCCCTCTTACACGGTGACATTGAACGCTGAGGTGTCCGTCTCGTTGAAGCTGATTCATACGAGTAATGAATCACATTGCTGGCTGCATTTCTGGGACTGATCAGGGTGCATCGTCAAGGCCTTTCTCGCCAGCATTTCGAATGGTTTCCGTTGTAAGAAGCCAACTTTCTATTTGATCGGATAATCATGACTGACTTATACATGTCTCTAGTCTACGCCGCTGGCGGCTCTACCAGAAGAAAA
Source organism: Trichoderma erinaceum (assembly GCA_026401215.1). Taxonomy (NCBI): domain Eukaryota; kingdom Fungi; phylum Ascomycota; class Sordariomycetes; order Hypocreales; family Hypocreaceae; genus Trichoderma; species Trichoderma erinaceum. Next base: position 387,071 of record JALIRY010000015.1, on the reverse strand, counting down.
ACCGACCTCTAGAAAGATGCAGCAGGACGGACAAGGCAAATATCAGCTCTTTCCCAAGGGAAGGCAATCACCTTGCTTTAGTAATAACACATCGGTGGACCCCGAGACCGCCTTTGCTCTCGCCATGAACAAGACGTCCGAACGCAACGACAGGTCAGGTGCTACGACTCCAACACTGAAAGTCAAAGCGAGCCTGCCAAATCTTGTCCGACGTCGAAAGGCCACCATCCCGGATCTTGGCCCAATGACCACGGTCCAAGAGGCTGCCATGGACTCTCGTAAGCCTTGTATCCATTGACAAACAAATTCATCACTAACTGTGCAAAGCGACAATACCGGGCCGACCACCGGTGCGAGAACGATCCATCAGCGCTCCTGAGGACGGACCCAAACAGGATATGGCTCCACCACAGGTATACAACTTGACGCATGGCAGAGCGATATATGCACCTCCGAAGCAGATTGAGGTGAAGAGACGACCCAAGAACACTCAACCTCCTCGTCTGCCCTCGCCGAAACGACTGGCACCACTGGTTATCCCCGAGCCGGACACGCAGACTTTTGTGCGGGAAGTCAAGCGCAGCGCTTCACATACGCATCTCAGAGCTGACAGCACACCACCACTGAACACAGGTGTCCACCAGTATCTGAGCCCTCTTAGTTCCACATCCGATAGCAGCGATCGCCTCAATTCAGGAAGCACGGAAGCTACATCAGCCACAACTCTGCCGACTCCTGCTTCAGCTCCAATTATGGAGAAAAAGCCAGCCATTAAACAGTGGGAACCTCGATGCCGTACACCATTGAGTGCTACTCCAGCCGAAGGGAGTTCATATAGCCATGGCCATAGACGAATTGCTTCCGAATCACACAGTATCATGCACAGAGGCAGGCCAAGGAAACGAGCCGAATCGCACCAGAAGAATGACTCCCACGCCCAACCGAGCTGCGGCGAAAAGAAGCGATCTAAGAGTGCCGAGCAGCGCGCATTTGAGGAGCTTCCCCAGGGCATTAGACCGGCCAAGGCTGTTGCTCAAATGAGCGCCAACAGTTTAGCTATTCTTCATCAGCAGGCTCTTGGCCAGGTTGAGAGATTTGAGGTGCTACAGGTTGAAGATGTCGAAAGCTTATCCAAGGAACTTCACCGGCTAGATCAAAGAGCAGAATATCTTCGACGCACTTACAACTCTTTGCGGGCTGGTCGACGTAGCCTGCACTCTCGGATCTGCCAATATCTTCGATCCCCACACAGAGGAGCCCGATTCAGCCCCGAGCCACTGCTTAGACAGGAGGAGGCGCTGGCAGAGCTCGATGCTTCGATTGATGAATGGATCGATAAGCTGGAGAGAGCTGAGAACAGACGTACTCGCGTTCGGCAGAAGCTCCTTGAGCACATCGCCGCAGCCGCGACCCTTTCTGTTGGTCGGGAGACACCATCACCAGTGCAACTACCCGTTATTCAAGACATCGCCACACCACCTCGAAGTCCGGTCAAGGCCGCCTTCACTAGCCGTCCTGAAAGTACCTCACCGCCGCCGCTGCGCGTGGTGGCTCAAGTACCAAGCATGATTTTCGAGCTGCCAGCCGTTGAGGAGGCTGAAGAGGAAGACAAAGACAAGGACGGCCTCGCTCGAACAGCTACTGTGAAGAGCTCTGCTGGAGAGAGTATCCGCATCTACGCTGGCGATGAGCTCTTTGCTCTCTTGACCGACGTGGAAGATGAGATCTACAAGATGAACAATGCCATGCCAGAGCCTGATGCAGATCAGCCTGGATCTCTACTACAGCCTGGGGATGAGCAACAGAGGAGCTATCTGAGGCGTAGCGCCCAACCAGATTCTCCAACCCTTGCCCCCTCGCCAATGTTACAATTCTTCAACCCAGCCGCTACCTCGAAATTCTCTGCCATGTCTGCTGCTCCCTCTCCGCTCGCACCAGTCCCTCCTCTCAAAGACCTGCCACCGAAGGAAACGGAAATTTTCTTAACGAGTGCAGTCTTCAAACCGAATTAAGCCCTATTCTTCCTACCAATACTATTTCGAGTGTTTCGCCCTTTCGCCTCGCCATGTATTAATCTTCCTGTCGCTCTTTTACATGAATGCATCTTGGTTACGAGCCTAGACCTTTTGATACCCGGCCATGAACCTGTTTTCTCTCGTTATTACACCAGTCGCTCGTTTACAGCCTCCATACCTAGCGTTGCATGAGAATCCGGAGTATCAACTCATTATTTGTTTTCTGCATAGTTGAAACGGTATGCATCAGTGGCTGGCCGATTGACGCCATCATCGCTATGCGATTGCGACCTGTCTGTCATGCATGGCTAGACGCTGTCCGGGGCAAGCGGAATTGCATTGCGGAATTTTACCTATCATATTTTGCCCATCTTCAGGCTGCCACTCGCTCTACCTGGACAACTCTTGTTCACTTTCTTTCTTTCATGTTCACTTCTTTTCTCTTCACTTCTTTCATTTGTTACTTAATCTTTTCTTTAACTTCCTTCCTTTTACTACTTTTTTTTTTCTTCCTTTCGCCGTTCATAATTTTTAGTTTATATTAAGCCCTCGTGGCTGGGGGGAAAATCTCCGATTTGTTTGTTGGGCATTACAGCTGGTTTGTTTGAGGCAGCCTAGCAGGGATTGTCTGGTTCTCGAATACGCCAAGGAGGGGACCGTGATGGTACCTTCAAGGCTCTGAAACGAGCGAAGTCTAGGCATGCGAAACGAAACAACCAGCGGGGCGGCTGACGGCTGAAGCGGTAACAAAAGCATTGGTATTTTGATGCATAAAAGTAATGTATGGATACTTGTAACTTTTTACGATTAGATAGACAGTAGCAGACAATGCCAGACAGAGCTTTCTATCAAATCAAAACACTGGAATCCACTTTGAGCGGTGATAGGGATCTGCATCATGACTAATGCATCTGCAGACACGGCGGCGGTAGTCTTGCTTCAGGTCGGCCGACGAAGGGTTAAACTCAACCGCATGTCTTGAGATTCAGATTTGTGTCTATCTGTAGGAAGTAGGTGGGTGGTACAATACTGACGCCATCACGTCAAGCTTCAAGCTCCCGGCCTGTCAAACTATACTCTATAACGCTGTCGCGTCCTCGCTTCGAGTTTCACCCCTCTCTCCGCGTGTTTGCCGTGACGGTAGGCACTCGAATCCTCCGGAGCATGCCCGAATATCACGCTTGATGAAGCCGGAACTGCACTGAACCGAATCGAAGGGTCGTAAATATTAACAGAAAGCGTTTAGCAAGAGGGGGAACGGGACGGGGAACAAGGTAAGCGCAGCACCATGTTCGCTAGCAGCATAGGGAGAGTCAAGCGAGGCGCCACGATGAAGCATATAGACGAGCAAGTCTGGTTCATGATGCTGCATTGACTTTGCGGTATTTGGTGTTGTGGCGCCTGTCAAGTGACAAGCTTGGCCTGCGTAGCCTTGCATTGCTTCAGATGCTACTGTACCTAGATATGCAGGCATTGATACTACTAGTATCCGATACTATTTGCTGCTAACCCCGTACTAGATACCAAATAAGAATAAGCTGTACGATGGCTGGGGAGTTTTGGAACGGTAATGCTACCTGAACGAGGGGAAATGCCATATCTAGGTAGGTACCTACTGCCGGCATGAGTGGTGCTGGTTTGTATGCACATACCTAGATGTAAGTACGCCTATTAAACGTATATGCATGTACATGCATGCAAGCGAAGCGAGGCATCATTTCTCACAGAAAGCGATAGCAGTGGCTACTATTACTTACAGGAGGTACCTACATTAGTGCTCTGTTGACTGCAAGGGGTAGGTGGCTAGCTACCGGACACTAATACTACGGGGCTGGCTATTGACAACTCGGATATTGAGTATGTAGTAGCCTAGATGAGTTGCTGGGTGGGAGATAGTGAGCAGAGGCTCTAGAACGCTCTCCCCGCATACACGACTGTACTGTTATAGGCACTAGGCGCCGTGATACTATTCCTTAGATATACAGGCGCCAAGGAATTATAGAGAGAAGCGAGGCGTCAACGTGGCGGTTTCAACGGTAGGCCGGGAGTGGTGGAGTGGAGGATCTGATGCCGGAAGGGGCCAGAGCTCCGGGGGGCCGGTGTACGAGGACGGGTTAGCGGGATAATCAGGTAGGGAGAGAGAGAGGAGAAAGAGCTGTTGCTAGTGGAGGATAAAGTGTAATAGTAGTGGCAGTGTATAGATGGTGAGTGCTGTATGATGCTGATCATCCTGAGTACGCGTGGTAGGGAAATGAAACCGTATACTGCTTACATGTAGGTAGTATGCAGTAGAGGGCCATGATGAGGGAGGTTCAGACGAAGATGGAAGAAGTGAGCGAAGACGGAGATAACGATAGACAGGGGATTAACTGATTGTGATGGCATCCTGCATTAGCTTAATTGTGCTTCGTGCAGGCACGGATGGAGATGGTGATTTGATTATTCGTGGGAGGTTGTCGTCTTGAGTAGTAGCAGTGCTTGGTAATTGGTCAGCTTAGCATGGGCGAGAGAATGCCGGGTATGTAGGGAAAACAGGGTAAATGCAGGGCACAGAGATTTGAGCTGACCAGGGGATTAAGCAAGGGGGAGAAATATTTAAAATAAGAAATAAAAAAGCTGGGGAAAGAAAGATAATTTAAAAAAAGAACGAGAAAAGAAAAAGGGAAAAAAAAAACTAAAAACTAAAATAAAACGGTCGGAATGTGGCCGGGATGACCCCCCATTAGCAGCTACAAGTATATGGGGCTTTGACAGGGAGGTGCATAATATTGATGGGCCAGGCGAGAAATTGACAGAAAATGACATGTACCTCTTGCTGCTTGTTTCCTAGTATTTTATTGCAAAGTAGTACATGCGTATGGCGACTAGGATATGGATTTTCAGTAGTGTCCTTTTTTTTAATCCCTTTTTACTCTTTTTTTTTTTGGGTGGTTTTCTTAGGCGAATATGGAGAACCCCTGGATTGGAGGGATAAGAGAGATAAATGAAATATAGATGGCTACATATGAACCTTGAGGGTTTGACGGACAAGCATTTGGCATTGTCAATATGGCCTGCATTGCAAGAAGCTTCCTATTTTGCCCTTCTTTCTCCTCTTTATCTGGCCCACTCCCCAAAAAGGACTATATATACCAAAGGGGGACTTTTTCATCTTAATCTTGGACACTGGGGCTCGTAATGCATGACGCAGCAAAACGTCGTTGACGATCATCGCTTTACCAAGGCAGGGCCCTCTCGTTCTGGCAGGTTTTCTAATTTCTCCATAGAAGCCTGCACTTTGCCCATGTCAGGTAACGGATATAGAAACTTGGAAGAAGTCTTACAAATTGCTGGCTACTGGCACAGTTGCAGCATGAGATAAATGCCCTTCCCCCCCCTGAAGAAGTGATCAGTTGCCGATCCGCGGATACAAGGAACCCGACGAATGATCCAGACCCCGAAAGTTCGGCATGCATTCGGTATATGAACAGACGAGGTCTTGTTTACTTGCCCCCTCTTTTCGCGCGTATACTCGAGTTGCATTCCGCGGGCCCCAAAATATCGCAGCTAGTAAGCGAAGAATCACACCTCGCTGGGTTAAGGAGGATGAAAGGAAAAAGTCCCGCACGCGCGGGATGACTGATTGCGAGCGATACGACAACTTTTCTTTCTTTGACAAGGTAAAATGTGAAAACATGGTGTGCAGGTAGGATGAAAATGGAATAGAAGAAGGCGTGGAAGAAGAGTTTCGTCTGCCCATCTAATGATATTACAACTATTCTCTCTAAAACGATTAAGATAATGGAATAGAAAGAGCAAGACCACACTAATTCTACATGATTGCTTCAAAAGTGATATTGCAAGTAAGTATGTTGAAGAGAATAAAACAAGCACACACGCCTCATCCCATCGTGAAAGAGTCCGTCTACACCCAAGGCCAAAAAAAAAAAAGGGGGGGGGGGGGGCAGTAGCAAAAACGGCATCCCATTCATTCATCCAATACTCTTCCGGGGGGAACACTACTGAAAAGCAACCAAGGGTTAATTATGTTTCCGCCCTCTTTTATTCCCATCATGTATATAACGAAAGAAGCAATTGTCCCCGGATATCCCTCCCAGTGGTTTCTCCGTTATCAGAAATCTTTCATATGCCGCGTTATAATCTCCGTCCCGCTTCCGTTGTCAATCAGCTTCAGGTGGCGTAGTTCCATACTTCGTATTTTCGTACCAAAAAGAATAAAGAATGCATAATCAATGCGTTAGAACCCTCACTGCCTGCAGTATTAGGCCAAAAATCAATCCCCTGGCAATCTCTTCGATCTGCAAACAGTCAAACACACGCCCGAGGGCCTCGCCCGTGGCCGACTGCCCCATCACGCCCATCAGCGCGGCCGGCACCCCGCTCTGTATTAGCAGCCTACGCGCCTTTACGGCCAGCTCTCTCTTCTCTTCTTCCGTCAACTGTGCCGGCCAGGATTCTTGCTCCTGCTCCGTGGGCATGGTATTCTCGCGTATTTTGCGCAGCCCTGTCGCGATCCCTGCGTCGGACGTGTTGGCGTCTATCACTGATGACTGTATAAGAGACTGCACGGTCAGCAGTGAAGGGTTTCCGGGGCGTAGCAGGAACGATTTTGCAGCCGTCAGGAGTGTTCGCCGGATGTTCCAAGCCGAAGAAAGAGTGTACATCTCATTTATGACAGCAAAGAGGAGCTCAACAGCCACCCGAGTTTCAGGTTCCGTAAGCTGGGTATATTGCCGGGCAGGCTTCGCTGGGCTCTTCTTTCCCGATAACGCCGGCGCGGACGCCGACGGGTTCAGTCCTTGCAAGTTGTTGTTACGGTTCTGATCCTCCAGGAAACTCGCATTTCTACGCAACTTGGCTTCAAAGTCGTTTGCCTGCGATTCATAGTCATCGCTAATCTCATCTGGCGGCGGCGGAAGCTTTGTAAAGTCCAGACTTATCGACGACGGTGAACGGAGAGCGGCCAAACTAGAAGCCCTGCTATGCTCTCTGCTCTGTCGAGCACTTACTGACGTAGAAATTGAGTCGACTCTACCTCTTTGGCCCAGCCGTAAATCTGTCTCGCTGTTGTTGGGGGACTGGACGAAACTTGGCATTCGCTCTACTCTACCCGGCTGCGTAGCAATGACGGACGATCTCTGGCTATCGAGACTAGCGCGTTCCGACCGCACAGGTGATCGTGCAATGCTGTCGACTCGGCTGCCCGTTATCGATGATGTGGATAAGCGGTTTGGATTCGGGGGAGTAAGGTCGATGGATTGCGTGGTCGACTTTCGACCAAGGCCGCCAAAGTGACCAAAGACACCGCTGACGCCGCCGACAAGGGTCTTTCCACCCTCTACAGCTCCCTTGGGGCCAATGGATAGCACCTCAAGCATGTTCTTGCCCACTGTCTCCCAGCCAAATGATTTAGAGTTGCCATGCGTGTGTCCCTGTGATTTTTCGAGAAATCGCTTCATTCCCTCGCTTTCTGCCAAAGCTTGATACCAACAAGCATCTCGTAGGTATCTCTCCAATTCACCCCGAAGAGACTCTCGGGTGTGAACCTTCCAGCTTGGTAGTTCTTTGTGAAGCTCCATGAAGGCAGTGGCACCGGATACGGCAGCAATTCGTCTCAAGATCTCGTGAAGCGTCTCAAAATCTGAATACCGCCTCACAATCATCCAACCAGGATAGTGAGAAGATGATGGCTCCACCTGGATCAGATAGTCTATAGTAGGCTTGCTTCGAATCTTCCCCGTGTCGCCCGAGCCATCATCGTTTAGTGTGAATGAAGCGTTGTGCAAAGTAAGAGGTTCCTTTTTCGGTGCCTCTTCTTCATCTACTATCGGTTGGCCTGGTGGAACAATCTGATCGAAACTTGTAAATGACTGTTGATCTTTGTTTTCCTGAGGGGATGACTCTTGGCTGGCAGAATCAGCTGTGGATCGCGGTGTATGGGGCGTGTAAACAGTATCGCTCTTGGATGAAACGTCGTCTACTGATGCTCCTCGAGGTGAGAATCTATTAGATGTTGGCGACAATGCTTCCTCGTTCTTCTGAGTTTCCGTATCTCGAGATGCCATATCCATGCTCTGTTTTGACCGTTCAGATGCCTCAGTTAGCGTGGAGGTCCTTTTCCGTCGCAATTCGTCTTCTGCAATCATGGCGTTCATTCGTTTCATTTCCTCCATGGCTCCCTCTAGTTCCTCGTCTGCTTTGCTTAGTTTTTTCTTATGTGAGGTTTCCTTGCGACGACTTTGGCCTTGATCGTTGCTACCACGTCGCGGTTTCGCAATGCCAATATTACCAACGTTGCCATCCAAGTCGGCAAATACATTGTTGGCCACATCGCGGCCAGTCTGCATACCAACATCAATTGCCTGATTGAGATTCGGCTCGCCTGCTTCTAATAAATATACGATCCAACCGTTGATCCACTCGGCTCTGCTGCATTGCTGTAGAGTCTGCTCGAATACTGAATTGGCGAGAATCTCCCGCAAGAAAATTCGCGCCGGATCGCAGTTATAGGCATTCTTGTCGAGAAATCCAAGCAAGTCTTCGGATATCATTTTGAATTTTGTTGCTTGTTGCCTTTGGTTTAGCAGATTCGCAAGACGAGAGTCGGGATTCTCGGCAAGATAGTTGTATATGGTATCAGCAGCGGTCAAATTCGCATCGGGCGGGAGGGCGGAAAATGCAGCCGCCAGTTCAGAAAGAAAAACAATTATCATGGAAGTTGAGTTGGTCAGGAGGTCCAGGAAAGCGTCGGCCGGTCGCTTACGAGTCATCCGGTTCGATATCGCCAAGATAAAAGACGTGATGGACTTGCGGCAAGCGAGAGGAAAAGCGTGATCCGAAGGCACAATCGGACTGTACCACCACTTGATGTAGTTTTGGATAATAGCGTCAACTAAACCACTCAGCGCTTCTTTTGTCTCTGGGCGAAATTCATCGAAGCTTTTAATACGACTCTGGTCTTCCTCTTCATCGTCTGGTGTCTCCAGCGACCGCACAGCTGTCAGATCCGCCCAAACTCTGTCTAGCACCTTGTTACTTTCCTCGCCGCGAATAGCCTTTGCCAGCTCTGGGTTCTTCGATTCCCAGATGATAAAAGAGACCACACCACCGAATGCTCCTATCAGCACAAGCCCGAGCCGCCCAAGAACAGCGTAGGTCACTGCCGACACTCCCACGCCTAACCCCGCGAGGGTTGACGGCGTTGCTGTCGCAAAGAACTGGATGGCTCGCGAGGCAAAGGTGACTTCGGGGGCCGCCTGATTGCCCCCATTGGCGTCGGCAAATAAAGGCTTAGACTCGCATTCTGGACTCTTGGACTCGTAATCATCGTCATTATTATTATTATTGTAGTCTGGCGGCGCGACGTCGCTTGCGTTTGTCGTTTCGACTCGACTCGTGGCTTCGGCCGAGGCCTGCTCGGCGGAGTCGTCGCGACGCTGCGCAAGATCAGTTGCGATTGAGCTCATTGGGGTTGAGCTCCTCTGCTGGCCTGACCCCAACAAGCCGGTGTCTCTATGTCGTCAGCGTGTCGTGATTTGGTGTCGGAGGGCAGCAGAAAACATATCAAGTAAGCGCCAATCCCGCCGTAAGAGATAAAAGAGAGAGGGTATAAGGAGATGAAATGCACGATAGACGCCACTATTACCCAGTGTTGGCAATTGTAGCAGCAGCAGCAGCAGTATTATGTATATGGCGTGGTGCAAGGGAAAGACTTGGAAATGCTCCGCCGACTCCGTATATCGTATGCACCGGTATGGAGGATAAGATTCAATCTGATGAGGCTGCTCCCACATTTCTCCTTTTAGGGGACAAATGCGGGTCGATGTCGCATCTACCTCTAAATTTGGAGCTCCGGCCTCCACTGGTACTCAACCCCTGGTTTCTAGCACGCGCTCTGCATTCTTTTAAGCAGAGTTGGAGGAGCAGCGCCTGTTAGGGGGAATAGGAGGATGTAAAAATTGAAAATAGGCCATTACCGAACCAATTGCTCGATTTTTTGATTGTTACATGTGAATAATGAATGATTTAGCTAGGAAAATTAATAGACTTGTCCAGCTTAACGCAAGCTCTTGAATGCAGTGTGAAGTCCTCACGTGAGCTGGCGTGCCCTTTAGAGTCGCTGCCCCGCCTGAAGCTCTCCAGCTCCTAAAGTGCCCATTAATCACGCCTAAACGAAACGCGTCTGGCCCGCTTCAGTTGCTCCACGCGCCGTAGCGAGCATTCCTCAACTCCCGTCCCTGGCCTGGGCTGATCTGATCTGGGTCGCAAACGCAAGTACGATCTCTCGATTACGATTAAGCTTCTGGGTTAGAGATATTTCGATTATATCGCCCAAAGACATGCCTCCAACGACGAAGAAGCGACGAGCGAGCAGCGACAGCGAAGACGAGGTCCCCAGAACCTCTGCCTCGAAGAAGAACAAGAGCGCCGCCGCTGCCAGTGCGCCTGATGGCAAAGATGACGATGGAAATCCGTTTTGGGAGGTGCGATAGGATCGCTGGTCAAATTGTTGTGCGCTCTAGCTTACTCATTGACCTGGAACAGTTGTCAAACAAACGACGTGTAGGAGTCTCCGAGTTCAAGAATCTATGTTTCGTCAACATCCGTGAGTATTACGAAAAGGATGGGAAAACGCTCCCAGGCAAAAAGGTAAGCCTGTCGCGTTCTAGCGAAACCAAAGCAGCTATGCTGGGCCGCACAAACGCTAACTTACGGCGCAAGGGCATTTCTCTATCCGTCGAACAGTATCTTGCACTCCTCAAGGCGGCTCCCGGTATCAACGCGGCCCTGCGGGCCAAAGGCCAAGATGTCGAGGATCCGGACGAAATGGACATTGAAGAGCCCAGCGTCTCTACCAAGAAAAGGTCCAAGTCCGATAAGTCCAACATCGAAGCAACCAGCGACGAAGATAATGATGAAGATTAGGAGATGCTCCTAGGTGGAGAGTTCTAAGATTTCGTGTGTAAGATGGCCTTTTTTGGGCATCTTGGTTTAACGTTGGAGTTAAGATATATACCCGAGCACCGCAGGCTGGTGTTTCAACACGGGCAGAGAGCTCGCAAATTCGGGACTGCGACTTGTTATGGTGAACACAAGCTCAATGTTATGCGTAATGATTTATTGCCTTGGATTTGGTGGAGGGGATCATATCCCTCCCAAGAGATATCTGATAATGGCAAACATTCAAAATGAGAACAGGAAACATATACCGAATAGCTCACGCCGTGAATCCTAAAGTACACTCACATGTAACGTCTGTCTAATGACGCCACATAGGACGATGACTTATACGCAGGGGTGCGGATCCAGGTCTTACAACACTGGTTGCTTGTTCAAACCCAAATTTAAACCTGCCAAAGCCTGTAGTGGTGTTTTACTACTGAAGGCTTTGAAGAAAACGAAATGGTATCTGCATCCACCCAAGGCCTGACCAGACATGGTCAATATCAATAATCCTCGTATATTATGGGAGTCTCGGGATCTATATAGAGTTGCAGTGAGATCTCGTGTGACGCATCTGCGCTGTATGGGGCACGACTCTGAAGACATCCCCGGTTCGCTAGCAACGACTAAAATAGCGCTCAAGCCCACTGTGATTGGCGCGGCGAGCGGCAGGACCGAGTGCACGGGGGCGCCTTGCTTCGCTATTCATGCTCCCCTAATGACTAAATTGTCATCTGGTGTCGATCACGTCAATCTCATCTTCATCCACGCTCGTTCGTTGCGCCTCGCTCTTCTTTTTTTCTCTTCCCCGTTCTTTCGGATACTTTTTCTTGTTTTTCAGGGGTCTTTGGTTCACTACTGACGACTTGGCCAAAAACAATAGGGCCACGTGTTGCTTGAGACTCACTGGATGCCATCACAGTGTCTTATTACACCGTTCTCGGCCTCCACCGTCGTCAAAAACGCCCCTTGCGTCGGATTACGGATTACCTAACCCGACATCAAATCGGAAGCGTGATTCCACATCATCCAGCCGTGATTCTGGATCGCTTTTATCTCTACGCTCTCCCAACCTTTACGGGCTTTTTCTCTTTTCTTTATCCCATCGGATGGCCGTGTAACATACAGTTGACAACCGGTGCTTTTTAAATGAGTTAACGGTATAATAATTTGGGTCTTTTCACATCTCGGTTGCGCCGGCGCGACTGATTCTCTACTCTAATCATGGTCTCATGGCGGTTTGGGCTGGGGCGCACCGAGTCGGTGGACAACTACGACGGAGTCCTGGTTCCCCTGGAACAGGCGCATCTTCACAGCCATTCGGCGCGGGTTGGGCGAGTCGAATTTGAGGCGCAGGACGAAAGTGCGGACGATGAGGATGATGTTGGCTCGGCAAAGGACGATCAGGGGGAGGGCATGTTGCTGATGAATGCGGCCGAGTACACCATTGAGGGATTGAGGGCACAGATGAGGCGAGGCAAACGAGGGGAATGGACAGATTATGAGAGTGAGTGTTGATGATGAAACTAGAAGGGAACCGCCGCTAAACCAATAATAGTAAAATCTAAGCTCATCAACAAGGCGATTCAAGATATTGGCATGGGACGGTATAATTGGCAGCTTTTTATTCTTTGTGGCTTCGGATGGTTTGCTGATAAGTAAGGAAGACCCAGTCTCTCATCTTATATATATGACCTTCGCTAACATGCAACGCATAGTTTATGGCTACAGGTATGCAGGATGAGATTTAAAAAATCGCCACTAGTTTACTAACATCACTAACAATGATATAGGGCGTTTCACTGACTCTACCGTCACTGTCAGCGGAGTTTGAAATACCAGAAAAGACAGTCAGGTATACGACAAGCTCCTGCTTCGTAGGTCTCTCCCTCGGCAGTTTCCTGTGGGGGATAGGATCAGACGTCTTTGGTCGTCGAATCGCATTCAACATGACGCTGCTCATTACAAGTATCTTCGGCATTCTAGCTGCGTATGGCAGAAGCTGGGGGGCCGTATGCTTCTTATACGCTGCATTTGGCTTTGGTGTTGGTGGAAATTTACCTGTTGATGGAGCCTTGTTTCTCGAGTTTCTGCCGGACGCCTCCAGCTCTCTGCTCACGCTGCTCTCCGTGTGGTGGCCTATTGGACAACTGGTGTCTTCACTTGCTGCGTGGTTCTTCATTGCGCAATGGCCTGTAAACCTCGGGTGGCGTTACTTCATCATGACCATTGGCATCATCACATTTGCCATGTTCTGTATCCGATTCTTTCTCTTTCACATGTTCGAGTCGCCAAAATTCCTTCTCAACAAGGGACGCCAGAATGAAGCCGTTGCAGTCGTCCACGGTATCGCCTATCGGAATGGTGCGAAGACGTGGCTCACTTCAGAAATTCTGGATCAAGTCGCGGCAGAGGATCCTGAGCAATCCAGTCATAACAACCAACGATACTCGATGTCCTCCGCTCCGCGATCTAGTCTCATCAAAGAGAAGCTCAAGGGGTTCTCGGGCGAGAGGATACGGCCACTCTTTCAGACCAAGACGCTGGCTTTGGCTACCACTCTTATCTGGATTTGCTGGGCCACTATAGGAATGGGTAAATATTTAATTCTCGGGTTAAAAGAAAACAACTAATCATAATCATGCATAGGATACCCGCTTTTCAACGCCTTTTTACCCCAGTACCTTTCTCATCACAGCGATGACTCGCAAGCTGAGGCCATGCAAGACGAGACATCAGCCATATCCGGCACCACATATCGTAATTATGCCATCACATCAGTAATGGGTATCCCAGGGAGTCTCCTCGCCGCTTACCTGGTCGACCATTCATCTCCTTTCTTGGGCCGCCGCGGCACTTTGGCCGGCTCTACTGTCATCTCAGCAATATTTCTTTTTGTCTTTGCCGCATACGGCACCACATCTACCGCCCAGCTCGTTTTTTCCTGCATCGAGGCCTTTGCGCAGAACATCATGTATGGCGTCCTGTATGCCTTCACGCCGGAGATTTTTCCAGCTCCTGTTAGAGGTGCTGGCACTGGAGTTGCCAGCTTTCTGAATAGACTAACGGGTTTGATGGCACCGCTTATTGCAGCGAACATTCCTGGAGACGGGTCGACGACACCGATCTACATGTCCGCCGTTTTGATCCTAGCAGCCTTTGTAGCCATGTGTTTAATTCCGATTGAAACACGTGGGGCACAACGTTTATAGGCGTTTTTGGTCTTTATTAGAATCTTGGATTACACTTGTAAAAAGGGAGGTATAGATACGCTGCTTCCTCAGCATAAACATTTACATACACAAGCACATACTGAATTTTGGAAAGAGAAGACGGCTACTACTTACCTAGGTAGGTAGTTAAAGTCTCAAGTATTATTGACTAATCGAGTCAAAACTCATTTTGGGTCGTTGGATAGAAGTTCCGTTTTTTGAAATTTGAAATACACTACGCTTATTCTACATATTTCCAACATGTAAAGTCTATCGGTTTCCTCTTGCGCCAGCTGGAACGTCTACTCGCCGCTTTCTCAATGACATGCCCAGGGCGTCGCGGACCATGGGATCAGCTCGAATTGTGTTTTGCACCAGCCACTCTCTCATCTTTCCTTGCAGGTTGGATGTAGCCTCAGGATCTCCCTTGAAAGGTGCCATTTCCATGTCCATGAGCCTCGTCGCATCGACGTCGAACTGGCCGGCGATGGCTTCTAGACGAGTCAGTCCCTGTCGGAGTAATTCGTCTTCGTCTCCGAGAGATCGCTTCGATGGCGATGCATCCATTACCAACAGCGGGCCGATTTGCGACAGGGCGATGTATATAGTGATAGTGAGTTTCCGTGTAAGCTGTATCAGTTGGTAAGGTAGGTACGGCGGGTGAGTAGCCGTCTGGGAGAAGATAAAGTTGAGGCCGTCAAGCAGCCTCGGGAAGTGTGGTCGAGTAACAGCGTGAATCTCGAAGACGCAGAGCGTCAAGAGTATGAGCCAGCGGTAGAACTTGCCAAAGTCCATGTATCCCAACAGGCCCAAGACATATATCGACCCAGCCGCAACGCCGTAGTGCGGAAGGATGCCCGAGAAGACGCCCCTCGTGACAAAGTCTCTGATGGTGACGCACTTCTGCCAGGCTACCGTCTCGGGACCGAAGCGCTCGTAGGCGAAGCGCTTCGCGGCATCCTGCAGCGTGTCGCTCGCGGCCTTGAGGTGGATGAAGTAAGCGGCCGAGTCGGCGGCGACGCTGCCGGTTTTGTCCGGATGGTGGAGGGCCGCGAGCCGGCGGAAACGAGACTTGACGTCGCGGTCGGTGGCGGAGAAGGGCACGCCCAGGTCTGTGTAGAAGGATCCCTGGCGGCGAAGCTCGTAGTCGGCCTCGTAGATGGTGTAGGCGAGGTAGAGCGCTACGACGAGGACGTGGATGTTGCGGCGGTGGTTGTTGAACCGCGGGCTGCCGGGAGCCGGTTTCGGGTCGCCAGCGCGGATTGTGAGACCATAGTAGATGGTTTGGATCCACGATGTGGCAATCTATGGTTTCACGTTTTTTGGAGTTAGCTGCCTGCTTTTTGGGTCTCGTGCGCAGTCAAAGTGCTGCATGAATTGCATTTAGTAAAGAGGCCAGTGACTTACGTTTGGGAGGAAGGACCACCCTATAATTGACAGGAACTGCGACATGGTCTATTGTCTAGCATTATGATATTGCAGTGTGTAAATTTCAGGAATGATGTCGGCTATAAAAAGTCCTGGTGTTGAGGACAAGCTGGCCGACCATCTTATCGATAAAGTCTGATGTAATTTTTGACAGGGGTTGTGGATTGCCGTTTCTAGCGACCGCTGCACTATTATAGATGCCGTGCCTAGGTGCAACATGGAGGCAACTAACGTTTATGCGTGGCAGTTGGTCTATTATTAGCTTATATGCATGTAATTAGTCCTGTTGCTTGAAGAATAGGTACATGTTTCTGGGCATTGTTATGGCTAATTGAGACCTCTCTCTTTGTTCATTGATTGCGTATTGTTTAAAGGACTATTTTAGATAAGCTCCAACTTTATGTGCTTGCATTTGCTATATCACCAATAGAATTAACTGCATGGCGCCTAAAAGAAAAATTCTCAATCAACACTAGAAGTGATGCAATAGGTAAAGCTAGTTTTGTGATGCCGGTATTTTTTATTTTATTTACATATAGGTGTTTAATAGATGCAGTCACAGGTGGTAGTTGAACAGGGTAAGGGTTTTGAACAAGAGTTGTTTAGGCAAAACACCTGACTACCAAGTCAACAATGCACAGTTTGGGCAAATGTTTCGAGATTGGGTACAGTCAAAATGATTACAAGCTACCGACACTGTTAAGGCCTATCCGTGGGCACGGACAGTTTATATCAATTCTCGAAATACGACCTACTACTTATTCAAATAGATGACGCCTTTCTAGCAATGGGAAGTAAAGAGCGAAGATGGTGTAGGCTTCTTCGGCGAGTAAAATTTTGAGTATAGCATAGTGATTGTCAGAATTGTAAGTTCATTCAGACGTTGGTGACTGATAATAACAAAATCTAATGATGCTATCCTTATAGTACATATGCCAAATCTACAGTTAAAGTTATATACGAGAGGAAATTCCATGTACAAGCTCTCGATGCCAGCGGAGTAAATATTCCATAAAGAATTTACAAGAAAACAAGAAACAATGGGTCTTGAGATCTCATAGAGAAACACCCACTTGCTTTGTGGTCCGAAGGGCCTTACAGCCTGCAAGCCTTTTAGAAGATATCAGTCTGGGCACCGGCGGTAAATCCCATCCTGGAGGTGTAGGTGGGCACTTTCTGGCCATTCTTCCATTGAACGTTGTTTCCGCTGGCCTGGAAAGCAGCAATCATCTGCTTGGGTCCCCTAACATTAGGGCCAGGCACCAGAGAAGGAGTCTTGGGCTGCTGGCCTCCCTTGGGGTTGATAATCTTGCACTTGTGGGGAGCTTGGTACATGTTCTGCTGACCGTAGCCGTCGGGAATCCAACTAGATAAAACTGTTAGGAGAATGGTCGTTAATCCATATTGCATATATATAACTTACACAGTGGCGCAGAGGCACTCCTCACAGGCCTTCAGGTTGGGAATATCGTAGGTCACCAGACGCTCAAAGGGAGTCTGAGGAGCGGTGGTAAAGACAACAAAGTCCTCCATCTTCACATCGTAAATGTTGGACTTGTAGGCGATGGCAACAGCAGTACCAGCGGCAGTAGACTTGTTACCGGCGTGCAGATTTGGGGAGTTGATGCCTCCAGAGGATGAGACTAGACCGGCGGCAACGACGGCAGGGTTCGTGACTGAGAAAGGCTGGGGGCGCTGGTCTTGCTCCTTTCCGTCGGCGTAGAAGCCCGTAGAGTTTTGCCAGTTGGCCCATGGGACCTGGATGACGGAGTTGGCCTGGATTTCCCAAACACCAGTTGGTGGTGCGAGCCAGCAGTTACGGCCTTTAGACAGGAACCAGCTGTCCTGCTGCAGATCGAAGAGAGGGTCGAAAACAACGTGGTTTGGGTCGGTGAAGTTTGTGAGAGGACCCTTGTAAGAGTTCTGTGGAATTTGTGAGCCTTTTTCAGCCATATAAAAGCATATTCATGATAGATACATACCTCAGGGCAGAACATTCCAGGAGTATATGCAGCAAGGTGAGCAGTAACAACTTGGAGAGTAGCCAAGCCGAACAGAGCGGCGGCTCGAATGGACATTTGAGATTGCTGCATTGTGGTGGTGAGAATAGCAGATGTGTTCGACGGATCAATGGATTGGAAGCTGGAGTATATCTGTCGTGGGAGACTGCAGCGTTTATATATCGAGTGTGTGGGTGGTCAGTGTCCCCCAATACCAGGTGAAATCTTGCCCGGGGAATCTCGCACGAACTTCTATGTTCCTAGGCTCATTAAGCATATTGTGGATCTGCAATAGGCAAAGGAGATCTGTGCCGTCAACCTAAAACACATTCATTAAGGAGCTGCCGCCATCAGGGGCACGGGTTCACGATTACTAACCAGTATTCACATAGTAATCAACCCTTTGTGTAATGTCAGAATTAACAAAACATTCGCCAGAGTAAGTTAGAAGGACTTGGTGCCAAGTTGGCCATCCCATGTAATCATCGTCATCCGAATGATTCTGCTTTTGGAAGCTATCTGATGCTATCGTCTTCCGTTATGGTAGGTGTCTTCCAGCTAATCGGTCAAGCCCGAGGCTGAAAAGCGAACGTGATGACTGTATAATCAACATATTGTAAGCTCTCATCCTGATTTGTATGTATTCAGCAGGTAATATCACCTTCCCTAAGTGTTAGATGGCCGAAAATTAGCAATCCTAGTTTAGACGATACTGGCTGATCTGTTGATCTCGAACCTGAGATACCATGCCCCTGCGCAAGGCTTTCGGCCCTCGGCACACTCTAATTCTGTATCAGCCGCCAATTAGTTTATTATGAAACGCACAAGCGCAAAAACGCGGAGCATTTGGTGCAGACTCCTCACAAAATTGCTAGATGGGGCGCCTAATTGTTTCTACATCTCAGCTAGCCCCCCTTTTTTTATGGGCCACCTACTCTCCTATTTGTGAAACGTTTTGGCACTTTAAGGTCCGTATATGTCCAACCTAAAGGTGGCGCCAAGTGTAATTGTATTGCTCAAATAGGAAATTTGCGACTGCCAAAAAGATCTGTCAGCACTATGAGATGCTCGATCTGGAAGCGTTGCTCCCCATATATAGAAATGTTATCGCGATTTCGATGTGAAGCCAAGGCCGCAAATGTCTAGCTTAGCAACGATTTATTCTTGATGGTAACCCTGTCTGACAATTCGCTAGTTGTTCTCGGCTAGTCGTGCACACAGGCCATCAGCGTTCCGTAGCCTACTCCGAGTTAGAAATATGGAACACACAGCGCGCCTTTCAACATCTGGACCATTTTCAGTAGTAGTTTAATATGTTGCGGGAATTAATCCTGATTGATGAAGCAAATCCAGAGCTCAATTTCGAATGGAGACAACTTTTAGAGCACTGCTTATTAACAGCGTGCCATCTTATAGGGGGGTTCCTGGCTTCATAAGACAAAAAATGCCAGGGAACTAGCTACAGACAACTTCTCTTTACAGAGTTGGATTATTATTAGCCGATACGATGCAAGGCATAGCCGTAATGCCAACAAAGTTATGAAGCACAACAGTAAGGTGCGGTGTTCTTTATCGTTACATGCAGGACCTCCTCCTATTGTGTGGCACCAGGGGCAAAACAACGACTTAATGAGAAAATGCTGATACAATGAGCCCAAAGTGGACCAAAACAAATACTCTAGCGCTGATCATGATGTGGACTTAATAAAAAGGTAGCTAGGTGGATTTTGGTACAGCCATTGAAAGCTAGCCTCCTTCCAAGACCGGCAATATCCTCGGGTGGCTATGAGCCGTACGATAAACGAGCTCGTATTTTGATTGAAAGGACTTCAGCCGCTGTAGAAGAACATCCAGTCTTAGAACACTTGGAGATGAAATGAAGGAATAAATCAACTTTACTCCACTATTATACCTACTAAAGGCGTGTATTGGGTTGTATGATATCAATGAATTCGAATGATGTCGAGATGCAGATATGTGCCTGCTCTCTGTATTATTTCAGCCTACGGTCTTGTTTCTACACATCTTTCTGAAGCTGTGTTTTTGTCGGTGAAGTGAAAGCTTGCGTAGATAGAGCACACGGTTGGATCGGTTGCTTTATCACGATTCATGTGGTCTCATTGTCAGTGATAGCTCGGTAATTTAAATTTAGAATGCCTAGTAGCTTGTTCAATGTTCAAATAACTAAAATGTCAATGGTAGCAATGTTGCCATACAATAGACACATGTAATACGCAAATATTCGATGTCGCTATTAACTTATTACAACATGTACGGTAGCATGTCAGAGCTACATGCTTCCCAGTGCAAATGCGACGTTCACATGAAAGTCCAACGGTCCTCAATTTCAGATCATGATAAAGTGGCTATGTAGCTATGAAAATACAAACACAATCTTCATATTGGTATGTTAGAATGAAACAATACAAATCTGTAGAATAAAAGTAATTGGCATTGCCAGTTGGATTACACGCACACGGTCAAGTGAAGTGGGTAGCTTTTCACTTTTCACTGTTTCTTTTTTCTTGTTTAACTATGCCTTTAAACAATAATTCCTATGAAAAAGGTATAGAAAAGGAAGGTCATGATTGTTTCGACTCGTATGTGCAAATACGAGACGGGGTGCTCGGAAATTTCTACCCAGCCCACTATTTAAGCTACCACAAATTTGAAGCTTAGCACGCGGGGCGAAATCGTGGATCACTGGCAACTGCCCAGCCGTCATCCTGTAATATAACGAGGAGAAAAAGCTAGAAGTAGCTGGAGCTATGCGTGAGCAAATCCACCAGTAGAAGAAAAGAGGGCAATCCGACAAGGGCATCTGGTTATAATATATACGGCTTAACACAGACTTTAGTGGAAGAAGAGAAGAGATATAGGGGCTTTCATAAGTACTCTGCTGTTAGTATGATCAATATGTATGTAGGTAGGTAGCACATATATCTTCTGCATCCCTCCTCTAGAAATAGCTAATCGAGTCGATCCCTAACCCACGGGAAAAGAAAATCCCACCAATGGCTCCACGGAGATGGGTACTGCTACCTGAAAATCTGTTTGAGACAGTTGCCCTACCAAGCAGTGATAGCTGTGATAGCTTTTCCCCGAGTTGCTAAATAATTAATGCTATTGCATCTGACTATGATCATAATGCTAAATTAACTAATCTTTCTGCACAGAATCATACCCACCTCAGCGATCAGATCCAGCCACCTTTCTTGGTCATATCTCTCCTTCTCTTCGACCTTCTTTCCGAAAACCTCCCATACCTCAATGAACTTGTGATTACTCTCCTCCGTGGTACCAATGTCTTTGAGGGCTTTCATCATATAGTCGTGCTGCTTCAAAAGCTGGAAATCTCGCCGCGCCTTTTGCTTTTCCTGGTCGGTCGCCACTAGCAGGCGTACTTGAACGCAATACAATACCAGCCCTGCAAGACCTGCGGCCAAAGCGGTGGCAATGGACGAACCACTGACCTCTCGTGATGACGAGTCATCAGTTCGTGGTCCATCCATCTCAACCTTGGTGCCTGGGAATGTAAAGTTGATATTTCCTAGATTGCCAACCCAAGGATCGGCCATTCCCGATGATGTCGCCGCTCCAATGGTGAAAATCTTTTTAGTTGCTTTGGAGGGATAAGTTTCGCTGCTCTTGGCCCCCTTATCGCTCGCCGAACAGAAAAGAAGAATGTTTTCGTTCGCCGCCGTTCCTATGGCCAAATCAAGGAGCCGCCTCTCTTCCTCGTCCTCGGGAGGATCGATGGTCCAAGACATCGAAATGATGTGAACCTTCTTTCTCACAGCCGCCAGAATCGCCTGATCACTATTAGCTTCTCTTGAATCAAGTGTTGGAGGTGGTACAAAAAGTAGGACTTACTTGAGCTGCACTCTTAGCTGTTATCTGTCGACCGCCCTCTTCTGAAGCATGATCCTCCAGCCTTAAGACATAGAACTGCGCTCGAGGACACAGTAAGTGAATCTGCTTCGCCATGATGGTCCCGTGTCCCGTACTAGACACATAGTAAGGGTCGTTCAGATTATGCTCCTCGTCTCGCGTGCAAAACGTTCTACCTCCGATGAAGCTAAACTCTAGATCCTTGACGTCTACACCGTCATCAATGAGAGCAATTTTAATGGGCTCTTCAATGGTCTCCTCAACTTTTCCGCGCTCGTAGTAGCGTTCCGCATCGAAGAGCAGTCGTCGGAAGTCCTTCATGCACTGAATCCATTCGTGTTTAGTTGTATGCTCGGCTTGATCTCCAGACATGAGCGCATTGAGATCCATCAGTTCTCTCTGTACAATCGGCCACTCCTTCAAGACGTTGACTTCGGGACATAGCTTCTTCATGCGGTCACAGAAGTCTTCAACATTCTGCTTGGTTCGCTGACTTGTTTCAAGACCCTGTTCCCGAAAATTGTTTTGTTAGTAAAGGCTGTACTTCTTCGATTCGGGTATCATGCGACCATACCTGTTGGATGTGCAAATGGACTGTTTTCAGCTGACTTAACCTCTTCAATCCGCCTTCCTCGCTCCATCCTCTAAGAACTGCATTATTGCCGCTCCAGTATAGGTTAACTTCGCGTGCTTTAGATGCTACCCTGTGTATGACTTCCGAGCATAGATCCGTCCTTTTCCAATCCCAAATCTCTACGTCCATGAACTTCAAGGCATCTTCAATTGCCTCATCGCTGTGAGCAGGCATCGTTGAATCGTCAATGATGACCTTGAGAACTGTCTTGACACCTTTCTTTCTCAAGCGATCGAAGATGTAGCACAAGTCTCTTCGACCATCTCCATCTTGTTTTGAGGAACGCCCAGATCCTCGGGCTCGCTTGCTGTTTGCTGTATTCACGTTCACCTCCACACTGATTCTCGGAATAGCGACATATTGGAGAATATCTTCAAACTTGAGCTTCGATAGTAAGTTCTCAAGCCCAGTCTGGGTAATGTTCACATGTCCCGATAAGTCAAAATACAGTTCTAAATCTGTCATTGTTGTAAGCACAAAAGTTTGGTGCTCCAAATCCAAATATTTCGCTTAGATGAAGATGGTTTTCCTTACCTGAAGTCGTATTGCGTCCATACAATATTTCCATGGCCTCATTGTAGCTGCGGGATCGAAGATAGTGTAATTTCAGAAGGCGCTCTACATCTTTGAGAACGGTTTCATCGATTTTGGACTTATGGCCGCTGTCAGTAACAGATCTTGCGTCTGCAGACTGCTTTACTGATGAATCGGGTACGTGTAGGGCCATCTTCCTCAGATCGTCTTTATTCATAAGGGGTGGCGCTGTGCCCGTCGCTGGAGAGTTTATGTTCATTGCAGGTTGCGCCCGCCCTCCATACTTAGTACGAGAGTCGGTCTGAACGGTCGGTCGCTTATCTGGGCGGCTGCTTGGATCCGTACCTTGCCCACTAGGATTTGCAGGTCCCCCAGGCCCTCTAGGTTCTTGAGATCTTGGTGCTGAATCTTGATTTTGCGCGGAAGAATCGACTTCGACACCGTCAGGCCGAACACGGGTATTGCCCTTATCACGTTCCTTATCCTCTTTCAATTTTTTCTTTTCTTTTTCTTTCTCTCTTGCCTGGGCTTTCCTGACGTTTTCTTTGTGATGAAGATATGGCGACAGCCCGTTGTCGTTGAAGTCGCCATTCTCATTATGCTGAACAACGATGTCGCTCTTGGCAATTATCTTTTGTATAATATCCAGCTGTTCCCTTTTACATTTCTTATACTCCACAGCGAGATGAAGCGGTGTGTTCCCATCTCCATCTTTAGCTGCCAAGGTCTCAGGATCTGCTCTTTCGATGAGGAGATCTAGAAACTTGACTCTTTTATCAATACCAATGTGAAGGCAGTTCATCTTATCTTTGTCGTTGCTGGTGATGGCCAAGATGGCACTGATGTTTGGATGAGAATCACACATCCACTGCACCATCTTCTCCTTCTTCGCCTCAATGGCGAGGAACAGAGGTGTGTGTCCTGATCGATCCAGAGAGCTAAGAATATCATTTTCGTGTTCCACTAGATGCTTGATAAGTGGTTCCATCTTGCTGTCTAGTTTTGGTAACTCTTTCTTGTCCATTGCCGCCATGATGTGCAAAGCTGTCGGCTGGCGTAGGTCTCCTGTGTTAGAGGCCAAGAGGTTGCCATCGCCAGCTTTGAATGCCTTCAGTTGGCTGCTATTGGTAAGATCTTTATCTCCATTTTTGATTGCTTTCAAGACCTTTTCAAGAAGATCTTTGACGGATATTTTGCCATTTCGGTTGTCAACTTCTCCATCTTCTTCGTCACTGTCGGATTCTTCCTCGCTTGATTCATCGCCAGCTTTGGACTCTGCTTTCTCAACTTCTTCACCCACTGCTAGGGAGGCAGTCTCCCTCTCTTCGTCATCAATTAGCGGGCTCATGGTTGGAATATTAGAGGTGGGTTGATAGTAGAAAGTTTGAAGACAAGAATGCTGCTAGACTTGTTTGCAAGACTACATGAGCTTTCCCATCCACCCCGGCATGGTATTGGCGTGGTCTTCAGCCGCGATTACCACCAAATTTAGCCCCCAGTCGCGCGGCCCCTCTCTTCTGCCGCCTCAAAACTGCCAGGATTTACTGGAATAAGCGTGAACTCCAAGGAGACCATTGCTACTCCACATGATCATTCAGAGCTACCAAAGTTGTGCGCAAAGTAGACTCAACGTACCTATACCTCTCATGTTCCCAAAATAGTAGTTTTGCATCCATTTTGGATAGCAGAAGTTAACACTAATTGACAAGCTAGCGAGACTGCCAGAAAGAGCCTCGAGCGTG
This sequence comes from Trichoderma erinaceum, assembly GCA_026401215.1. NCBI lineage: Eukaryota > Fungi > Ascomycota > Sordariomycetes > Hypocreales > Hypocreaceae > Trichoderma > Trichoderma erinaceum. Next base: position 362,672 of record JALIRY010000015.1, on the reverse strand, counting down.
GTTGCGTGAATTTCGGCCTTCATGTTGCAAGTTGCCGTCATTCAGTACGCCTAGCGAAACACGACAAGAATCCATTGCAGGGATTCTCATCAGCCAATTTTGCCCTCTACAGTTTGAATAGCAACAGTTTGTACGGACCCGTAGACTAATCACGATGCCCCTGTTAACGTAGCCAGTTTTTCCGAGCTTGGTTTTTGGCTGATTGGCCACAAAATGGTATCCCGTGGACGACAATCCGCCGTACTAGTTAGTATTCGCGCCCTGCAGATGACCGCCCAGACCTAGGTAGGGAATTCCTGACGAAATAGTCTGTGCTCTGCAATTCAGGTTTGGTGGTCTATGGCATGGCGTATCATAGCAGTGATCTTCATTCTCTGCCTGTGTTTAGTTTGTCAGCCCAAAAGACTTGGCACTAGCGACATCCCAGCTAAACTTGACGGATCTGTGGAGACAGCGGTATAGTAATCGTTTAATTAATCAAGCTGCGTTGTTGAGTTGCTGAACACTACGCCCTTGAGCTTTGTTGATTCTACCCAAGCTGTCCAGTCATTCTACCAAACCTCAATATGCCCGCACGTCACCTCTCCTCACTAAGCTTCCTCCTTCTTCTTCAATTTCTTGTCAAAAATTATGTCTGTAAATTCGTCCAAGTCGATAGAGCCCAGGTTTTCTGTATCGTATTTCCGTAGCTTGTTAGTGGAGGGCATCTCAGGGTCGAACAAAACCGGGTCATCTGGAGGGGTCGAGCCAAACAATCGACCCATTTCAGATTTCCAATCCGCTTCCACCTTGATCCTCACTTTGCACTGAAACTTGTTGTCGTCGAATCCGCGATTGAGCAAGATGGCACAGCGCAAAAAGCTTGGTACGCCGGACTTGAGCATGGCATTCTCGTGGAGGACCCAGCTTGCACCAACGCCTTTGCCGTAGTCATCGCTGAAGATGTGCCCCGTCACTCTGGCATCGTCGCTCGCCGTATAGCTCACAGTCTTCTCCCACTTGAGGGTCCCGCCAGCGTTTGCGCCTAGTTCACTCACGCCTGCGTTCATTTCGGCCCCATGAGTCACTGACTCCTCTTGAGTTGAAGGCAGTAAAGTCACACGCCCTGAAGGCGCAATAGCCTGAACTTGAGGCGCGGGAACTCCAGGAACAACATTGGCAAACTCGAATTCCAGCGACGCAGAGACAATCCGCCGTGATCTCCGAGTTGTATCGAGGTAAAAGTCGTAGACAACCAGCGTTCCGTTTTCTCCCGTCTCTTCTGACAGGACTCCATGAATAACATCTCGTGACTTGCAACGAACTTCAATAATGCCTCGACGCTCCGTCACTGTTTGTCGCTGGTAGGGTGCAGAGGGGTCATTGCGAGTATGATAGCCGCTGCCACGCTCTCCCGTCTTGTTTAGCCCGATGCTCACAGAAGTGTCCTCGAGATCTGAATCGAGATCTGAGTCGACGAAGGCGTCCACATTTTCCTCATCTGGGAGTTGGTCGTCATTGATGTCGCGGTCCATGGTTTGAGCTGGTTGCTTGCCGTGCAGTATGTTGTATAGAAACAGAAAAACAAGTTGTCTCGTAGTTGGCCACGAACTTGAAAGATCAGCCCCCTTCTAGCTAGAACTTGAGATTACAAGACATAGATAGTTGCTGCCGGCATATGTACCTGCGGCTGCATCACGAGGCTGCAGTCAAAACATAGTATATACAGTAGTGCCTCGAATTTAGCATCGTCCCACCATCTTTGTCTAATCCTACCCACTCCCGTCGCATGTGCCTAATATGTACCCATATGTATGAGTTGCGGAGAGAATTCGGAGAGTTCGTCAGCCTATCAGCCCTATCTTTTACCCTTCCTTGTGTTACCCTTGCTTGTGTGAATAGCCCTGAGTTAGTTGATTAGTTGGCAGTAATCAGCATGTGAAGTTTTGCAGAGCTTCCTGCTTTAGCAGCTGGCTTTTTCGCGGTAGAGCTACCTACTTGATCTCATAGTTGTCACCAGAGAGGCTATTGACGCAGCTCGATACTCTCTCCTCACTAGTGTTTATCCTATTGGCTCTTCTATTCCCATGGGCTGAGTTCGAAACAAGTAGGGTTCCGGACTTGCTATTTAGCGCCCACTCTTCCTGTTCCTTCGCATGGAACGGCCCGGCTAAGGCTACAGTGCGCAAAAACGATGCGGCTCTGCCGCGCAACAAAGTGCACAGCCCCTCTTGTCACAGGAGGATGATGCCTCTCTAGGTGCTGCGTGCATGGAGCATCAGGTAACATCAGAGGTCGTCTAATCAACGCGTAGGAACGAACTATGAGCCCCGTACTCCTTATGCATGTCAGATCTTCGGGAGAGTACCTTCGTGGTACTTGCGACAACTTGACCAGGGTCGAGTTCCAGCTCCGCCGCTTCAGCTCTGCTCACCTTTCTGAGGAGCTGTCTGACTATGGAGGGGAAGTTGAGCGTCATAGGACCCCGCGGTCAAGCCTTTCAGTAAAATATTTTCGTCTCTGGTCAAGCTGGCCTAGCTGGATAATGCCTCGGTGCGAGGCCGCTTGATCGTCGAGTAACAAGGGTTCGCTATATTTGGAGTGGATATCTCGTGGCATCGCTCTATTGCAGTGCGCTAAACCAACAACTCGATTGATGTCGGTGAGCCCTCTTAACCACGCTTTGCTTCACTGTGGTTTTTCAGGTTGTGATGATCCTCATCGTTTCTCCTGCAACTTATAGTGGCTTAAAGCAAGTACCAGCATGCTGATCGTTTGCGTGTAGTGACATTCATTTTTATCTTTTACGCTTACTCAACCATTCAAGCTAGCAACAAACGGCTGCTCTCCAGACTTGTGTATATAACACAGGCAGCCTTGGCTGTCTATGCTTAATACCTAGGCTAGGCTACTTGAACAGGTCTTGTCACACTGAAAATGTCAGATTCAGATTCTTCATCTGCTTCTAGCGCTTCCGATTCACGGGGCGGTTCGCCAGAGCCTGAATTAGCGCCCACGGCAGAACAGGAGCAAAACACGCAGCCAGCTGCTGCTGGCGAGAATCAGGATGAATCAACTCCTGATGAGAATTCAAGTGGGACTCCACAGAGCGAGGCGAATCCGCCAGAAGAAGAAGAAGAGCCAGACCCAGATGCTGAGCCCCTCCATTTTACATGGAAAGGCGAAGGGAGCTCTGAGCCTTCCGACGTAGCTGTAGAGTAAGTATCTACCCATGTTCAAGTAAATGATTCATATGGCTAATCTGTAACCACCAACACAGCTTCGTAGTGATCCATGGTGTTTATGGAGGCTGGGAAAACGAATCCCTGGCAGGACCCGGCTCTGGTAACAGTGAATGGGTCGCAACTTATGCCGCATCACTAGATTCACCATCTAGGATTCTCCGTTTTGAGTACGAGCCACTTCAGCTGTTTTGTGGAAGAAGAAGTCGCCAGGCCATCCGAAACTGCGCTCTGAAATTGTTACGAGCACTGGTTGCCAGGAGAAGAAACCAAAGCCAGGTTTGTGAACTCAACATATATTGTGCTGTCAAACGAGTCTCTTCGATTAATCTGACCAAACTTTTTGTTCTTTTAGAAGCGGCTGATCGTGTTTGTTGCGCATGACGTTGGAGGTCTCATAGTAAAAGATGTGTGTTTGAGTTCAGTCACTTCATTTTTCGAGATCGGTCGCTAAATCTCTAAACTTTAGGCCTTGTCTGCGGCGGCGGCCGATATAAGTTCTTGGGTAGACATTGCGGAAATGAGTCGTATTCTGGTATAGTTATAGATCGATCATTATATGGGATGATCCGAACATTTGTTCCTAACGTGCCGCAGGTTTTTCTCGGCACTCCTCACCGAAGTGTTGACCACTTTGGTATGGAAGACACACTTTCTCGATTTCTTTTTGGTTCGTATGATTCAGAAATTGCGGAAATTCGACCTTCTGCGTCTGCAATTCCTGGATTTTCAGCAGCTGCTATGGAGATCAACGGTCTGTTTGTTGAGTCGAAAATCCTTTTACGCAGCCGAGCAGTTAGTGTCTATCATCAAGAAGGATCTTACTCAAAGATAAATAAGGTAAGGCTTGAATCAGTTATGAATCAACATAAAACGATGCGCTCTAACAACTTCTCAAAGGCGTTTGACACTTACAGCGCAACACTTGGTATACCCATGGAGAAACGAATTGCCGAACCAAGCGATTCCAGCGACGACTACTCATCTATTACAAGCTGTCTTGGAGAACTGCTAAAGAGTGGGATCATCTAACCTTTTGTTATCCGAGAAGTTGGCTAACGTTAATTGCTCCAGCCTTCAACACACAAGTGCCCGCAGACCAGCTTCGTTACGAAAGAACAATCCTCACTCTTGCTTCGCCCATATTTCCTCTACAGAGCAGTAAACGTGACAATGGAGTTGTTGAAAACTCCCCAGAAATCAAGTCATGGCTTAAACACCGTGGCCCGCAAATGCTCTATCTTCACGGTACGGAACACGTCCGCGAAACAGCAGAGCAGCTTTTCTACGTCATGGAAGAGCACGCTGCCAAAAGCGCAACTACAATCGTCCTCTACTTTTCTTTTGATCGATACGATGTCAGGTGTGACTCTCTTAGAGACATGCTTGCCACTTTTCTGGCTCAAATTATGTGTCTCTACCCTGCTAGCGGAGATCGCATCAGAAGCACTTTTGCTCGTCTCGAGCAGGAACGTGGATGGACAGAGGCAGACCTGATCTATCTGTTCGAGCGCTTCAGATTTACCGACCAGGTCGACCATGTCATGTTTGTAATAAATCATTTGGATGAGTGCACCAAGGGCTCGCGAAAACAGTTTCTCGACAACTTTGCATACCTTTCGCAGGCGAGTGAGAATTCGTGGAAAGTCGTCGTCACAAGCCATAAACCTGGAGCCCTTTCAGAAGAGCTTTCTGGGCCTTGGTGTATCAATCTGGATCTTGATGCGTCTGAAGAAAAATTGATAAGCGTCATTGATACGGATTCCAAAGACGGCATGGCACGACTGCTCACAGCACGCCCAGAGCTTCATTTTGAGTCCCGTGTCATTGAAGATCAGCAGCAGTACATTGACAAATTTGATCCTCTGTCCAAACATATCATTTGGGAGCAAGCGTCTGTACGAGAAGAATGGCCATACAAGACTACGATTGAAGACTTACTCAAATCGTTGAAGTTTGATCGCAAGGCAGCGGCTAACGAGGATCAAATCCTGGAGCAGCTACTATCTTGGGTCCTTGAAAATTCTCCTGAGCCAGCAGTTCTACGTCAGCTCCTAACGTGGCTCCTCTATGCTGTACGACCACTCACCATCTGGGAACTCGCAACTGTGGTTTACCTTGGAACTGAATCTGACGAGGGTCACGCATCTCCCGATTCAGCGGCGATAGAAAGCCTCATTTCCAAAATCAAGGTGTGGCTCGCTGGCGTTGTTGTGATACAGCACAACGAAGTCAAGTTTTGGCATCCGAGACTACGAAATATTCTCATGGGCAAAAGTGAAGGTGGAGCAAAATCCGATGGTTCTCAATTCTTATGGAATGAAATCAAGGAAACCGCTCATTTGGATATAGTAAACTTCTGTTTAAGATATCTTTCTCAGCCAACGGTAAAAGAATACATCAGCAAAACTTTCCCGGCCACAGATGCAGAATCTTTCGAGTCACCTACCTTTGCGGATCGGGGAAATTTATGCTCTTACGCTCTCCAAGCCTGGACGTATCACTATCTGCTTAGCTCTCCTAAGCCCGACCTGTCCAAGTTTCTACCTCAGTCGTCAGCTTCCGAATTGGCAAGCAGCTGGGCGAAGGGCTATTGGGCCCTCTCAAATCCAATTACTAGGAGTACTACCTGTTTGGACACTCTGTTCCCAGTTTTCGCAAGCTTGGGTCTAGTTGATGCCATTGAAGCACGAGATGACACAGATACACGCCGAGGCTTGCTTGAAGCTGCCTCAAAAGGTCAATCGGAAGTTGTTCAGGCACTTATGAAGAAAATTGACATATCCGAATCCACTCTGATGGACATTATTGTGGCCGCTGCGGCATACGGAAATGAGGAAATGATGATAGAAATGCTTGATCGCATTCTCTCCAATAACCCTAAGCCTGATGTCACTACCTGGTCACCAGTGCTACTTCATCGATCAGCGTGGATTGGTTTGGATCGGTTCGCAGACCGAATACTTGACCTGGGATATCCTCCAGATATTGAAAGCAGCTGGTCGTCAATCCTTAAAGCCTCTCCACTCTCTCAAGCAGCCCGCAATTTCCATGTTGGCATGGTTCGAACCCTCATTAAGCACAATGCGGATATGACCTCTCGCCATTTATTCAACAGAGTCCCCATCCATCATGTCGCCGGGCAAGGCCATGCTGAGATTGCCAAAATCTTAGCCGAGGAAGGGAAAACTGACATAGAAGTTACCGATGAGGATAATAAGACAACGCTCTATTTCGGGTCTTTATGGGGACATAATCACGTCGTTGAGGTGCTATTGGAGCTGGGAGCAGATCCCAATATGGGTATCAAAGCAGATGACACCCCCCAAAGCTGGTCGCCACTTACGGTGGCTGTTGATGACGGCTATGAGAAATGCGTGAAGCTTCTGCTTGACAAGAACGCCAACCCAAATCTTCCTGGACCTTCAATGTGGGGCACAGCTCTACGATATGCTGCTGTGAAGGGTCATTTGAAGATTTGTCAGATGTTGATTGCCAGCGGCGCAGATCCCAATAGCCAATTTATTTCGCCTCCAATCCTTACTCAGATGATTAATGACTACGAGGCGAGCGAGAATCGCCTCGAAATCTTCGACCTCCTTCTTTCAATCAATGCCGATGCCAACGCAAAGGATGCCGAGGGCACGCCTGTTCTGATTCATGCCTGCAGAAGCGATCTCTGCATGGATCTCGTCCCGAAGCTTCTGGAGCACGGCGCAGAGGTCAACGGCTTGAATTCAAGCGACCAGTCTGCATTGTATTTTTCCGCGCTGGACAAGAAAGAAGATCTTACCAAGCTATTGATAGAGAAAGGCGCAAAAGTCAACGAAGTTAACTCAGAAACCATTACTCCTTTATACTTCGCCGTTCCCGATGCCGATATAGTTCGCATACTGCTCGAGAATGGCGCGGACCCAAACATTGGAAAGAATGCAGGATTCACACCCCTTATGCATGCGGCTTGGTTCGGCTACGATGAAACTATAACACTTCTCTTAGAGCACGGAGCAGCTCTGGAAGAAGTTTATACTGGAGATGACGAGAACCAGAGAGGGTGGACAGCTTTACAATGCGCGGCATCGCATGCTCCCAAGGAGACAATTCGATTACTGGCTGAACATGGAGCCAACATCAAACACGTATCAGACAAAGGAGTACCTATTTTGCACATGGCTGCTCAGGAAGACGATGCACTCTCTGTCCTTATAGAGTATCCATCAAGAATTGATGTTAACCAACTCGACGGGGACGGAAAGTCAGCTCTTCATTATACCAATGTGCCTTTTAACAATGTGAAACTCCTTGTCAATTCTGGAACAAAACTAGATATCCAGGAAAAAACAAGGGGCGATACACCGGTTTCTCTGGCAGGATATACGGGAGATCTGGAGCGCCTCAAATATTTTCTAAAGCATGGCGCCAATATCCACCTCGGATCACCTTGTGATGGCGCTGCTATCCATCAGGCATGCCGATTAAGTCACATGGATGTTGTAAAATTCCTTGTGGAAAATGGAGCCAATGTTGATCAGGTCATCAACAACGGCTCCTGTGGAACTCCTCTTCAAGCGGCATGTTTACAATTCGCAGTTGGTGAAAACCGAATTGTAGACGAGGTAGTCGACTATCTTCTGGATCATGGAGCAGATGTCAACGTAGAAGGTGGCTTTGTTGGTTCCGCCCTCCATGCAGCGTCGTATGCAGCTACGCCGAAGACGATCAAGACACTCTTGGATAAAGGAGCGAAAGTTGATATCAAGGATTCAATAAGTCGTATGCCTATACACGTCGCAGCATTGAATGGTATCGAAAACTTCAAGGCGATCCTCGAGGCTGGTGGGGACATCAATGCGAAAGATATCATCGGACGGACTGCATTGAGCTGGGCAGCGCAGCCTGGAAGAGTACAAGCCGTGGAGAAAATCATATCACTCTTACCTAATAAAGAGGCTATCGACGAGGCAGATATCGACGGCTGGACGCCGCTATGCTGGGCAGCTCGCGGCACGGATTGTTGGCTGTCTGCAGATCATGCTAGCGAGCCAGAAGAGCAGATCAAGACGATGAGGCTCTTAATCGAGAAGGGGGCTAACCGTTCTGTAAAAGCCTCAGTTGGTAAGGAGAAGTGGACACCACTGAAGATTGCTAGATTTACTGGGCAGCCAGAAGAAATCATTGAGCTATTGAAGCATGGCCTCGTTTCTGAGGAAGAAAAGGAGAAGGAGAAGGAGAAGGATGATAAGGAGGCCCCCGAAGAAGAATCTGAAGACGATAAATCTAGAAAGGGAGTCTTCAGCTCAGCAACTTGTGATAGTTGCAGATGTGTAAGTACCATTCACTGTGATAAGCGATCCTTTGCACATGTCGCTAACCCAACGATGCAGCGTATCTACGGCTTTTGCTATCATTGCAAGGAATGTACTGATTACGACATATGCTGGAAATGCTATACTCATAAAGAGCTGATCCATTTCTCAGATCATATTTTAGAGGAAAACGGTCCAGAGTTTGAAGACTCACCAGACGATGAGGAACATCATGATGCATCGTCAGACTCGTCGGACTCAACGGACTCAGACTCAGATTGAGGTGTCAGTGTATAGTTAAAAGAAGTTATTAGTTAGAGCGCTGCTCGGGTTAGAGTTAGATATAATAAATAGGTTAGCGAAGCCATACCGTGAAGCGCGTACGCAGTGCAATAAAGAGCATAGATTTAATCTTATTTATCGCCGCGATTGCTTCTGCGACATCTTTCTTACTTTCACTAGCGGAATTCATGTCCATAGCACTCATAGCACATAATACTTAGCATATTGAAATAACATGCGAAACAAATATAGGAAATAGAGGAATGAAAGACGAGAAAATGAGAAAGACAATGTTTATTATGCAGACACTGGAAACTACTCAGTTGACGCAAAGGAGCCTCTATCTCATTTTCGCATATTCTTGTAACGATCCACAGCCAAAAATTCCCAGCCTCTGCTTGTAAGATTCCACAGTATACATTGATTGAGACTGTAATGCGACGCTAACAACTTTCATACCGTACTGGTGGAGCGGGACGTAGTTGTGGCGCGGGATGTTGTTGGGCGAGACGTGGTTGTTGCACGAGATGTCGTTGTTTCACGAGACGTTGTTGTTTCTCGTGACGTTGTTGTTTCTCGTGACGTTGTTGTTTCTCGTGACGTTGTTGTTTCTCGTGACGTAGTTGTTGCACGCGATGTACTCGTCTGATGCGTCGATGTAGATCTACGCGATGTTGTTGAAGTAGACCCACGCGACGTAGTCGTGTGTGAGGAAGTTGGCCTTGACGTAGAAACCTGATGGGTGGAGGTGGATCTATGCGACGTACTTGTCCCATGTGTTGAAATAGATCGCTGTGATGTGCTTGCCCCATGGGTAGAGGTAGACCTGTGTGTTGTAGCTATATTCGTTCCATGAGATGTACCTGTTGAGTGGGTCGAGGTAGATCTGCGTGATGTACTTGTTCCATGAGTTGAAATTGACCTAAGTGATGTGGTTGTGTTGGGGGAAATTGACGTTGATGTGTTAGTTCCATGAGTAGAGGTAGATCTACGTGATGTACTTGTTCCATGGGCAGTAGTTGAACTAGATCTAACTGATATTGTATGGGGAGAAGTTGACCTTGATGTGCTAGTTCTATGGGTGGAGGTAAATCTATGTGATGTGGTCGTATGAGGAGAAGTTGACCTTGACGTATTGGTCCCATGAGCAGAGGTAGATCTACGTGATGTACTTGTTCCATGAGAGGTAGTTGAAGTAGATCTATGCGATATACCTGTCTCATGTGTTGAAGTCGACCTGCGAGATGACGGAGAAGTCGATCTCGAAGTTTCATGAGTTGAAGATGATCTATGAGATGAAGTGGTACCGTGAGACATGCTCGATCTACGAGAAGTAGTAGTCTCATGGCGAGAGCTGGTATGAGACGTGCCCGTACTTTGCGATGTTGCATGAATTGATGTTCCCCTTGATGTAGATACGCCGCGTGTGCTAGTCGATCTGTGAGAGCTCGTCGTTGAATGAGAGGCAGTTCCAGAGTGTGATGTAATATGCAAGCTACTTCTATGCAATGAAGATGACACATGGGACGATGTTAACCTATGCGAAGTGTTGGGGGATTTGCTGTGTGATGTAGTAGATATATGCGATGAGATCCTTCCACGGGAAGTATTTGTATGTGGCAAGGTACTAGACCCGTGAGATGTAGATCTACGCGTTATAATAGACTCATGAGAAGACGTAGTTGGATGAGACGATGTTCCACGCGAAGTGCTGTGCGATGAGCTGAACTCATGGGATGAAGTAGAGCGGTGGGATCTAGTCGGATCATGAGATTGGGAGGTACTGAATCCATGTGAATGGGAAGTAGCCGGATCATGGGAGCGGGAGGCAGCCGATCCTTTTGATGAAGAGCTCCTATGAGATGAGGAAGCTCCGTGCGACGATAATGGCCTCTGAGTTTCGGTTCTGATGGATGTAGATATATGTGATGCAGAGACTCCATGAGTCGACATGAATCTATGAGATGTACTGATTCCATGAGAGGAAAAATGACCATGGGTAGATGTAGACTTATACGAGACTGTATGATGCGAAGATGTCGGCTTCGACGAATGAGTCTCGTGCGAAGAAGTTGGCTTATAAGAAGTATAGTGCTTCGACAAAATAGTAGGCTTGTCTCCATAGGTAGCCAAAGCAGGCACCTTTATGACAACAGTACCAGGTCTATCTCCAAACCCCGGTATGGTGTACGTCTCCGTCTTGGAGCCAGTCCAGTAAATGGTCTCTGTAAGGTATTGGACAGGATTCTTTATGATGACTTCGCCGCAATCAGTTCCTTTGGGAGGCACAGTATATGTGACTGTCTTGCTGCCACCCCAAGGAACAGTCTTGGTGACATGTCCGCTATGAGGCGTCTTGATCACAACACACCCAGGCTCGCCTCTATGGGGAGGGATCGTGAAAGTAGTAGCAGTATTTCCGGCCCAGGGGGTAGTTTTGGTAACATATTTAGACTCTTCGCAAGGAGTCTTCACGATGATGGTGCTGGGTCCTTTACTATGAGCCGGGGGGACCGTCACCGTCTTAGTCGTAGTGCCAGTCCAAGACATGGTAGTCGTGATGCAGTCTGGATTCCATCCTGGGATCTTCACAATCTTGGTAGTTGGACCCCAGCCAGAAGGAGGAATTGTTATCGTCTCAGTCGTAGGGCCATCCCACGACTTTGTAGTGGTCACACAATTTCCTTCTGGGATGGGAACTCCAGGCGTCACGTAAGCTGGGACTCCTGAGCACTCCATCGTAGTTCTATGTAACGTGTCAGCAACAGTGTATAAGCGTATAATTAACAAAACAGCCAAGACTCACTGAGTATACGTGGTGGAAGTAGTTTTACCACAACAGACATATTCCGCTGGGTGGTGTATCACGATCTCCGCGGGATGAGGGCACTCCGCTCCATGGGCATTAGCAAGCTGCAGGAAGATGCCTGCGCCCAAAACGGCCGCAGACCGAACACCGAGCCAGCTCTTCATCCTCAACGATTCTTAATGACAACAGATGGTCTTGCAAAAGAATGACACAAGTTAAAGAGAGTAATGTTGCTTGCTATTCAGTAAAGGGGACGGACTATCACTGTCTATTTAAGATTCTACGGGTCTAGCTTCAATCTCAGATACGTGTGTCTAATCACCATAGAGTTCGCGTCGGATTGCTTTCAAAGCGTTATGATGAGCTCATCCTTTCCGTTCGCGTCAGGAGGAATTTCCTATACGATGAGCGTTGGTGATTTTTCGTTGGCTTGCATGTATGCGGAATGCTGTCCTGACGCTTGTCAAGAAGGCTAGCAACAGCACAACTGATCGACACATTCTTCACAGAGTATATGGAAAAGCTATCTATGAGGCTATCTCATATGAGAACGTAGTGATTGATTAGTACACGTAGAGTGTAGAATGATATTGATTGGAGAATTGTGCTATTGTAATCTGCTTCGACATTTGCTTCTCACTCTACAAGCCATAGCGACCCAGTTATATGAAATTATGCCTTTACAATGGCCCATACTAAATCTTATCTTACAAGACCAGTAATTTTCTCATATTATTCCAGAAAACCGGAATCGGAGTCAGCCTGGAGCTGTTGCATAGGGCAAGGCGAGTGAGACGATGGTTCCACCCTCCCTCAGATCGACAAGTGTGTTGGGACTAATATAAGACAGTAGGCTCAGCTAGTATGACTAGTCCCAGCCTCATATCTCGCCCATAACAAGATAGTGCGCCGATTTCATGTAGTTGATGCTACTATGCATCAACTCCCTTCGCACGATCTTCAGCGCAATGCTGTTAGTTTGTGCAATGCAAAATCTCCGAAATGAGGCATTCTAGGCGATGGCGCCGGCGAAGGAAATTTTATACCACGGGACTGGTGTAACATACCAGCCAAATTGAACTGTAGATTCCAGATTACAATATTTTCATTTAGAGGACGAACGTCATGGTTCTGATCTGTTCGCGTTGGCGGGCTTCCAGGAACGCATGGGCAAGTCTACACTCCATCGTTATATGGAAGGAAAGGACGGAAGAGAGAGCGAGAAATTATCGTAGGCATCGCGTCCTGAGAGACAATAAAAACCAATCTATATTGCAAAGCAATTAGTATAATATTTAATCGGCCGTATGTAATATACGGCTACTTTCAGTTGCGCGGCAATAAATCGGCGGCTATCTCTGCTTCGAAGCAAGCGCACTCTCCCTAGTTATATTATTATTTCACTGTTGGCGATGACATTTCCTACCCTATAATTCTTCTATAATAATGATTTTACATATATTTTGATCTAAATCGAAGTTATCTCATATTGCTATTGTACACTCTGCCAAATTACGGATTTTCCGTTTCCTATATGACAAGTTGCTTTCATACGAACCACAATTCTTAGGCTATTTCGCCTGCTGCTGAAGTTCCATAAGCTTCTGAAGCAGCTCAGGAGGAATCATGGGGTTAGGATCCTTTTCAGATAGCCCTTCAATTCCAACCTTGAGGAAGTTGGGCTCTTCCGAAATCTGCTTGCCCAGAACAGCCTTCACTTCGTCGACATCCCAGTTCGCCCAGACAAATCGGCCATGCAGATATTCGGCCTCTCGGCTAGCCGCCCAGACTGCAAATTGGCCTGGAAGGTTTTCTGGAAAAATTGAAAGTCAGTATAGAAGATCTATAGCGAGAAATACATGGATAAGGTGGCCATACCATCATCAAAAGGAATTCCCATGTCCTCACTTGCACCAGAACTGCGAGCCATGTCGGTGAGAACGCCGCCTGGGTGGAAGCATATGATCTGCATGTCGTTGACTTTGGTGTCTTTGGCAATCTGCTGAACCAAGAGCGTAGCGGTATTCTTGGTCATGCCGTAACTTGGACGTTCTGGAGCCATTGACTGCCACATATAACCGGCAATAGACGAGATGTTCACCAAGAACTACAAAAACGTCAGTCTTGCTACGATTTTGATACGGCTTCATTCGGAGAATAGATATAATCTTACCTTGCGGGAGCCTTGTTTGCCCGTCTGCTTATAGAATCGCTCGGTAAAGTCCAACGTAGAGCGTACATTGGCCTCAAAATTCGCCCAGACGTTGCGAAGGCCATTTTCGAGAATGGGAGCTGTCTCGGTATGCGCCGCCGCATTGAGGACCAAAACATCGACATAAACTCCATTGCGTTGGAGATCTTCCCAGAATGATGCGGTAGACTCAAGACTTGCAACGTCGCAGACTTTGCCCTCAATCACGGTGGACGACCCAAAGCCGTCTGCTTCTTTGGAGAGCTTCTCGGCGGCAGACTTTACAACTTCCTGACGGCGACCCAAGATGATGACATGTTTCGCCGAGGATTTGATGAAGTTGCGGGCGATGGCATATCCAATTCCACTGTTGCCTCCGGTAACTACAACGGTTTTGCCTGCTTGGCTGAGTTCTGGGCGTGAGGGAGAGATGGCCGCATACGGCTTTCGGTGGTACTGCTTCAGGGATGGGAGACTCATGGTTGCTCGAGAAGTATTGCTGCTAAGATTTTGTTTGTTTCGGTAGTGGTGTTTGTTACTGTATCGTTGCAATGGCTGTTGAAACTGTTGAGATTTTGCCGTTCTTTGTCTGCTTCTTATACACAACACCTGCTCCTCCATTCTCCCACACAAAACAAAGTCGCAAGGCCTAAAACCAAGATATTAGGCCAACTCTCTCTCCTGATTCTCCATTGTTCTGATCCGCAACTCCAAGTCCGCCTCCAAATCAGCGGAGTTCAGCATCAGGGAAATAGTTTATTAATATCAAATAACTTCAGACTCTATCACTTACATGGCATGATTTGTCTTTCTCGTGCTTTCCGAAGTGGCGTCTACAAAATGCGTGACCGGCGGCGGGTTCTCCGTCCGCAAGTGGAAAATTCCCCGCCGGCGTCGCCTATAAAACCCCATGAGGCCCCGAGACCCGGCTCCGCCTGGCGGAAGAAAGCCCGCCGGGATGACAAATTTCGGCTCCGGGCCTCAGGAGAAATAAGAGGATCAGTCGGTAGGCAAACCTCGAATCTGATATCCAAAAGAAAGTCTCCAGTCCCCTGATCGGCCGCCATGTCGGGTTTTCCTCCGCAGAAGCGCTTAGCCTGTATCGCCTGCACTAAGGCGAAGCGCGCCTGTAGCAAGCAGACGCCTTCATGCCGGCGCTGTCTGGAGAAGAACGTCATCTGTCGCTATCCAGCTCCGCGCATCACGCCGCCGTACGATCTCGTCTTTGCGGAAAATGGCGCCGTATCTGCCGTCCCAGCGGCGACGAGCGAGAGGAGCTTGCTTCTGAGCCCGGCGTCTCACGTTAGTAGCGAGCAGCAGCAGCAACTGCACCAGCACGAGATCCACAAGCCGGCCCGCCTGTCGGTAACAGCAGAGGATCTGCGGCATCCGTGGTTTCTATCACCGTCGTCGTGGACCATAGACCATAACACGAGCTCTATCCCCTCTCAAATCACCTTTAGCGATGAGGCCCTCACATACTTCATCGGCCAGCTTCACACCTGGCTGAGGCAATTCGCAAGCGAGGGCCATTGTCCCTTTATTCACCCCCAGTTATGGAAGATTCATCTGCCAGACTGTATCCAAGATGCGTTTGCTTCCCTTGCAGCGTACCAATCCAAGACTCCCGCAACCGAACGGATGGTTATGCGTATTGTTGAGAATCGCGCCAATAATCTAGTCGGGGGCTATAGTCCCAGCGCCAATGAAGATTTTGGGGTCGTCATGCTTGACTCTGCGTGCCACCTCGCAAGGACCCAGGCGTTGCTAATTTATAAGATCATTCGTCTCTTCGACGGCGACATTCGCGCCCGCGCCCAGGCTGAGAAGCACATTGATACTCTCTCGCTGTGGGCTCGACAGATGTGGCAGAGCGCCAACCTCGCTCTCTCTTCGGATCACGCCAACGCATCAATTGAAGGTGGGAATAGCAACGGGCCGGTGGATACGCAGCTACGAACAGATGGTTCCATCACGTCTACATGGCAGGCATGGATATTCTCTGAGTCCATCCGCCGCACATATTTGGCCGCGACCCTCACAGAGGCAGTGTACCTGACCCTAAAGCAGAGCTGGGCTCCCTGCCCTGGCGGCATCATATTCTCCGGCGGTGCGGGCTTGTGGGAAGCAGCTTCACCATCCTCTTGGTTCAACCAGTATCAACAGAATCTCGTCAATGCCGTGCGCTGTATTGATGGAGACCAATTGTTTACCAGCGCCAAGCCATCGGACGTGGATGAATTCTGCCATGCCACTCTCATTGTATCATATGGGCTGGAGAGGTTTGATCGATGGCATAATGAGAGCATGTAACTGAGTGTTTCTTGTTTTGCAATATTCCAGAATTGTACGATTCTACAGTTGTCTGTATTATGTATATGCAGCCTTTATTTTGTAGTTCATGTTGTTTATAGTAAGCCGAATAGTATAAGGCTATATATATATATATATATATTTTTGCAAATTCGCGCCTTGGGCCTTACCACGTGCCTAGCATATATAAAATGAACAACAGAAACATTTATACTCCTTGCTTGGAAGAATACGCGTATATATAGCCATCATTCTGCCAGTCATACTGTGAAATATATAGTAGTTCCCGCCATCACTCTCAATTACGATGCTAAATGAATCAATCAATCGTGTACGTCAGATCGCGGCATAGTTGCTCAGTATTGGCTAGATAAACCAGAGCTTCGTATTCGCGACTCCACACAGATTCGCTTCTCCTTGCATGTGACGGCAGCAAGACTAAATGGTTACCATAACTTGCGCTATTTGAGGAATCGCGCGTTGCCAAAAGAGCCAATCACAAGCTAGCAATTGGCTCCCTCCGCAGCCTATCCTCGACCTAAACTGGGGAGTTCGCGAAAGGATCCATGCTAAGAAAATCGAGATCGAGGCCCATGCTGAGCCAAACACGCGCAAAGACAAACTGGAGTGAAAGATGAGTACTTCCAGTTGGTGTTTTTATCAGAAAGGAAATATGGGAATCAGAAGATGTATGAGTTATTGAGAAAAAGCAGCAAATTGATACGCGTATGTAGTGTGTACATGAAGCGACTTCATCATAAGCACATGCAGATGCATCAGTCCCTGCTCTGCCCTAAATGGATGCGTAACCAGTTTTCAGCACTCAGTACAGGGCTGGGACCTCGAACAGGGACAGAGAAGCAGTTGAGCCGCCTCATTCCACTAAAAGATAAGGTAGGTACCTGTACCTGTGCCGCTCTGCATGGCACTATCCACCACTCTGGATCGCTTTAGTGGTACGACGCAGCCTTATAATCCATCGAGCTGCTGCTTTCGTCGTAGCAGCAGCTGAACTTCTCCAAGCTCGCCAAATCACATTCCTTTCTTCCCATTCAGCTGCGCTGGTAGCGATACCGAGTCGCAGCAAGTTGGAGTGCTGGGAGCTGAGCCTTGCATCATCGTTATTTGCGGTTTGTTTACTTGCTTGTTATTGAAAGCGTTGCCCGCTTCGCATCTGCAGGAAACCACAAAAAAGAAACCATTTCTTGCAACAGGATGCTGCTGAAGAATCTGTGGCGCGCCGCGTTGACGGCTGCTGGTGAGCATTTCCCATGCGTTTGCGTCCTGTACTTATTATGATATTCGCTTGCTGCCCTCTTTCGCCGCTGTGCCCATACAAAATCGCTGACCAACGATCAACGTTATGCATAATCTATAGCCTTTGCAGCAGGCTCGGCTCGCGCCGACGACTCTGACAACCCCACGGGACAATCAACCTTCATCAGCCCTGATGGCAGCCTCGCCTTTGCCTTCACCGTCCCCGACAATGGCAACACAGACATCTACTTCAGCTTACGCGTGTCGACAGAGCGCTCCTGGGGCGCCATTGGCCTCGGCAGCAACGAAATGGCCGGCGCGTTGTTCCTGATCCTCTACCGCAGCGACAACAACGAAAAGAACGTCACCTTCTCTCCCCGCCTGGCGTACGGCAACTACGAGCCCAAATACTATCCCGACCTCAAGTTCCAGACATTCAACGGCACCGGCGTCAAAGACGGCTACATGACTTTTAATGCCGTCTGCAACGAGCACTGTCGAAGCTGGCCCGCCGGCGGAACTAACAAAGGCTATATCGACGTGTCATCGCCCAACCAACAGGCAATTTACGCTCTGGGCCCCAAGGAGAGGTTTACTGGTGACGACCCAAACGCAGGCCTCAAGATGCATAGCGAACATGGCACCTTTACAATCGACATGAAACGGACCCAAGGCCGAGCTGATCTGCCAGTCTTGACCAAGGACTCAGTTAGTGAGGGTACGACGCTCAACAGCCGGTCAACGGGCAATTACGACTGGAAGGCCGCTGCGCACGCTTCGTTCATGGTATTTAGCTTCATGTTTCTGATTCCCTTGGGTTCGATCCTCATTAGGACGGAAAAATGGGCCAAGCTTCACAAGTTTAACCAAACTTTTGCTCTCTGCCTTGTGTTGGCGGGCCTGGCCTTTGGCATCCTGACAAGCTTCAACTATCGACGGGTAAGCTTCCTTCAATTTCTATTTGGCTTCCTATTCTAATACACACATCGCTAATATTGACTCCTCTTTTGATTCTAGTCTCGTGGATTTCACTCCCTGCATCAGATCCTTGGTTTTATCACCATTTTTCTTATGCTTAACCAGGTCGTACTTGGCGTTCTTCATCACCTTAAATGGCGAAAGACGCAGCAGGCCACTCGATTCGGCAAAATCCATGTCTGGAATGGAAGAGTCGTCATGATATTTGGCGCTGCCAACGGCTACATGTAAGACTTCTATTCCCCCTTCCTGGCACTCTGCACTTCAAGTTTGCTAACCTGATATTTCAGTGGCTTTGGCTATGCCCTCGATCGCAAATACGCCCTCGTTGTCCTCGGTATCGTCTTCCTCTTGGTTCTTTGCTTCTTAGGATACGTCATCTGGGCCGCCAAGCGCCAGATGCCGCGCCGCCAACAGGGGCCCTCTGGATTTGAAGGCCTCAACCACAGCTACCAGCAGCAACAGCCACAACCATGGCGAAATACTGCCTACTCAGCTGGCGCCTACTCAGGCGCTGCTGCGGCCCCAGTATATCCCGATCATCCTCCTCCAGGATACGAGCCTCCGTCATCGCAGAGTGAGCTCCAGAACGCTGCATCATGGGGCGCGAACACCCGTGATGGAAGGAGCAGCTATGAAGACGAGCCTCTTGATTTAGGTTCAAGCCAGAAACCAAGGGAGTTTACCTAAAGCTGTTTCTAGTAGTCTACAAGTATGGCGTTGAGGGAGCATGGGAACAATAACGATTATTAATGAAGTGGATAATAGGGGATAGGATCATGGTCACAATTTTCTATAATTTCTTTCTCTTTCAATCATTCAAGAGACTTGCTCGCATAATGTGCGTCTTCGTACATAAATCTCTAATGTCTAATGATGAATCTCTCGACGCTGCTTTCGATGAGCAGTATAAAAACATCAATCTGTACTCGGCTCATCTTCTATATCGCCTTCCAGCCAAATGTCATGGCCATCACCCTCCTTCACCACTAGACTCGTCAAGCACGCACAAACAGCAACACTGCTCAGTGCCCACCACACCAAGCCAATAATGCCCTTGTTCAAGCCAAAACCATACACAACACCACCCACCATCGGTCCAATCGTCCGGGCCGCGCTACTAACACTCTGCCCAAGCCCGTGAACAGTGCCCAGCACGCTCGGGTGCGGTGAGCAGTTATTGACGAGGATCGCCTGGCTGGGCAGCGCAAACGTCCGGCCCGTGACTTGGAAGAATAACACGCCGCAAATGGCAATCCATATCAGAATGCCCGCCTTTGCCTCCGGAGGCGGCGCGGTGCTCGGCACGACGGAGAGATAGGGCACAAGGAAGTAGGCCACGGGGAAGAAGAGCAGGAAGAATCGCCACGATTTGATGGTGCCGAGGCGGGCTGATATTGTCGGGTAGAGGAACAGCTGCATGTTGATGCCGATGAAGCCCAAGATAGCCATAGCCATGCCGACAGATCGCGGCTGGAGGCCAAGACCGCCGGTGAACCAAAACGGCAGACGAGTCTCTCGCTCCGAGGTTGGCGTCGAGAGGAACACGAACCAGAGCGAGTTGAACGTGCCAACGTGGAAGGTGAGGAAGAACTGCGCAACCAGCGTAACGAGCACGTTGCGTGTGAATATGCGTCGAAAGGGCAGTCTTTGCGTGTACCGCTTCGTCGATTTTCTCCTAGCTGTGTCCTCTTCGCCCGCCCTCAGCTCAACGTCAGATGCCGGAACTGCCGAGTATCCCTCCGCCTCGGGAGAACTTCCAAAGCGTTTTCGGTAATGTATGAAGAGCCTCTTCCCTAGTCTGGTGCCCAGGTCAGGCGGTCCGTCTCTCAGGACATCGTGAGTTTCCTCGAGGCCCAGCCAAACGGCCACGGCGGCAAAGAATAAGAAAAAAGAGCTGACGATGTTGGGGGTTGCATAGGGGAATTTCACAAAGAATGGAATGTTGCCAAAGAGATTTGGATAGCTGCCAGCTGGATCAGAGAGGATGCCGCCGAGGATAGGGCCTATGATGACACCGATGTTGAAAGTCATGGGGAGGAGGAGAAAGGCTCTTGGCTGATACTTTTTTTCGCGGATGATTTCGCTAATCCTATTTTAAATTTGTTTAGCATCCAACTTCACTCACCATCACGCATTTCGAGGTAGAAGTCTCATAGATAGAATTGTGAAACAAGCACTTACATCGTCCTCATCACGCCAATGTTGCCATTCGTAGCACCGCCAACCGTCCGAAATAGTAGCGCCTGCCAAAACGTCGTCGAGAATCCGAAGCCCAAACAAGAGATGCTCGTCCCCAATAAACCGATGAGCAGAACTGTTTTGCGTCCCACGCGCTTCGAGTCGGCGATGCGACCCCACATCATCGCAGTGAGGAACTGTGAGGCCGTGAAGCTGGCGTGGAGAACGCCCGCCTGGCTGGAGATTGTGGAATCGGGGAGCGATGGATCGAACCATTTAAGCTGGTAGAACATGTAGGCCTTTTTTTGTCGAGCGACAGACAAAAAATGTCCCAGTATAAGTTACAACGTTCTGAAAACATATTCCTTCTTCAAGTGAGAAGTCTGAGAAAGAGGGGTGTTTAGATCCTGGTTTGGCCAAACGGCTTTGAATGTCGTAAAGCCACCAAGTTCTGTTCAAGTCTCACCTGTAGTGACGTCTGAACAAGCGGTTCGCTCATCCTCGCCATGGTAATAATAAAAAGCTGGTCTTTCCGGGGTAATTCGCTCCATGATACCGGTCTCTTGCTCTCGTTCTGGCTCACAGATGGAGCGGTAGTGGGTGAAAGCGGGCCATTTTCCGCATAACTGCTCACAGATTCGGCATCTAGAGAGCTTCTAAGTTGAGTATCGACAGCAACTTCGCTGACCGAATCGTCATCATCGTTGTCGGATTTGTTGTGCCTCATCTATTTCGCTTTTCCTGAGGTCACGCAGCCTCGACAGAGCAACAGGGAAAAAAAAAAAAAGTGGGCGGTATCGTCGTGCTTGTGAATAACACTCTCGGCGTCAACTACTCGTAGGTATCTGGAGGTAAAGCAATAACACAAGATTTCAAGCCTGAGTATCAGGTCCAAGATCAACAACTACTACGGAAATAATTGTGCGAGGGGAGAGAAAGAAAAAGAGAAAAACATAATTTTAGACATCTCAGTCGATGATGTTACCCAAATCAACTTTTTCGCCATCCTTCCCAGTCGCTCGGCATAGACGAGCCGTCTCTCCCGCCCAAAAACTGCGGCCCTCCCACCAACTGAAGCTGCAGGTACTTTTTAGAAAGAAAAAAACAGATCAAAAGGCAGCCAATCTCTTTGCTTCTCACGCGCAAGGGCTAGGCGACAAGAGGTTTGGGTCGTGGGGCCGCGGGGGTAGGATGGGAACAAGAGCTGGCCGCGTATCCGCGCGATAACGGAGTTTTGCTGCTGATCCCAAAAAAGATAAAAGATTTGAGTGTTAGCCTCAGAAAGGCGGTAACATTGGATGATGTAGATAGAGGAGCTAGAGATATACTTCTATTTTCGTTAAAGATTGAATACGTATAACCACGGATCGACTCTAATGCAACTGAGACGCACAAGTCGATCCGGAAGGTAGCATTACAGCTGGTAGATCAAGTCTGCCATTCCAAACATTGGGAAAAAGGCGCCGCCACCCGCTTCAGGCGCCGGGCGGGTCCGGCACCGGAGCCCAAAGCCCGCATCGTGGTCGGCAGCTTCCGTGATACATACCTGATCCATGTACATGAATGAGATACAGACCGCAGATTCATCTTCACAGCTCAAATATGGGGTTTTAAAACTCAGTCATATGTGCTTCTTATCTTTAAGTTGAATATCGATAATACTTGGGATCCTTTCGTGCGTACATGTATATAGCCTGAGATTTCTCAACAACATTCACCTCTACCCAGTCACCTTCTATATCTCGAACTCTCGCCAACTACACCCAGCGCAATGGCGATTCCACTCAATATTGGCACTCTCGATATACAAATCACAGCAGAGCCACTTACTCACGAAGCCTTCTCATCCTTCGGAGATGTCGTCTCCAACCCCCGACCCGACGTCCACCCCTCCTCTTTCGACGCCCATGCTCAATCCCTTCCGCCCAACGCCTTCTCAGCGAACCAAGGGTCCGCAATCCAGTATCGAAATGTAAGCCGCCTCAAGAATCTCTATGAACAAGCACCCAGCGGCAAAGGCGAACCCATCATGAGCATCTTCGTCTGCGCTGCAAGAGGCGGCGCCGACAGCTCTTCCTCCGGGGCAAACACATTCACGGTGCGACATCTCGAGCGACACCCATTCACAGCACAGACATTTACACCAATGAAATCTACTGCATCATCGTACCTGGTCATTGTCGCTCCGAGCCTCCCGTCTGGCTCTAAAGACGAGGGTTTACCTGTACCGACTGGTGAGGGGCTACCCGGGAGAGGGTTTCCGGATCTCAAGCGCCTACGCGCTTTTATCGCTACAAGCAGCCAGGCTGTCACTTACGGCGCAGGGACTTGGCATTCTCCAATGGTAGTATTAGGACAGACGGGAACTCAGTTGGATTTTGTGGTATCGCAGTTTGCTAGTGGCGTTGCTGTTGAGGACTGTCAACTGCTTGAGTTTGTTTCAGACGGCAGAGATGAGCCTAGCATTCGGGTTAAGATACCCCAGAGAGATTGGTCAATTAAGCTATAAGCTTCAATGTTCACGTTAATCAGGGAGATACATGACCCTTAATATCCTCTAGTGCCGCACCGGAAATTTATTTGCTGCCCGGCCGACTCGTATTCATGAACTCGCAACCTGGGGTTGGACATATCTGGTTGCTTAGTCATAGCCCATTCGCTTGTGAGCTGCGAGAGGTGGGGAGTTACCTGATGGCCCAAGGGCGTAGCACGACTCAATAAATACTACTCAATACTGATGATAATAGACGCGTGTTGTAGAACTGCAGATTGGTGATTCATGAATCATTTCTAAAAGAGGAAAGATAAAAGTTTTCGCAATCATGGGAAGTGTTATGTACTCCACAGATGCCAAAAATAAGCTCGAAGACCTCTCTGGCATCGTCTTGAAGCCGGGCGAGAACCCCTACGAGGCTTTCATCCGAGCCTGCAATAACAAGCCTGTAAGTGCTCATTTATTAATATTACATAGGCCTCAAATATCTTCAAAATTGCTTTCATAAACGATGTGCTCATGGTTCATCTTCTATAGCAAGAAATCCAGGCGTTATATCATGCTCACCGCACCAAGCGCAACGCTCTTCAGAAGGAAAAGTTCCTATCTCCAGACTACAAGGAGCTCGTAATTGATCAATGCCTCCTTCGCCTTGAAAATCCGGAAATAGAGCCCGGCTTCGTCGATGAGCGCAATTGCTTGACGGTTTGGGCTCGCCCTCCAATCCACGTTATTGAGTTGGCAGCAGAGATTCAAGCACGTCTCCAGCAGGCTTCGCCAAGTGAGTACTTACTTCTTGGAGGCCAATTCGCAGTATCATGGATCCAATATTAATTCGTATATTCTTGCAGAGCTCTGGCTCATGCCCACTCACAGGATGCACTTGACCACCCTTGAAGTCGCCTTCTCAAAGACTCCCTCAGAAATTGGGGCCCTCGTCTCTACTTTACGCCCTGCTGTTCCCTCTATTGCTTCCTATACCCACACCCATCGGACTCGTCTTGTCAAACCCATGGTATCATATGATCTCTCTGCTTTTGCTCTTTCGTTTCTCCCAGCTTCTGGCGAAACTACTCTTTCACCGGCTCCAGTCACGCCCGATGTTTCTGCCGGCGCTGTTATACAGGGAGACGACTACACATATCACCACCTCCGACAAGACATCTTTGACAAGGTCAAGGATGCAGGCGTCGAGATCGGATCCCGATACCAGGTTCCCAGCGCTCATATTACACTGGGCAGATACCTGACAGACGAAGAGCATGATACTCCTGAAAAGAGAGAGAAGTGGGTCAAGGCCATTGATGACATCAATAGTTGGCTAGAGAATGAGGTGTGGGATCAGAAAGATGCCCAGTTTATTGGCGAGTGGATTGTCGGACAAGAAAGAGGACTCGACATTCGTAATGGCCCTGTGTGGTATGGACATGGCCGCACTGTTTTGCTGGGCGAGGGTTTTTAGACAAATGATTTTTTTGTTTAGACACATCTAGAATCGGATAGACAAGACGTAGACACTGATACAAAAGACAAACGGGAATACAAATGCCATAGGATCATCTGTTCTTGAATCGATTGACTTTCATCTTTTCATGTTCGCTAGTCTGAGTCTTTGTCCCGTGAACTAGAGGTTGCCCAGCAAGAGACACCAGGTCGTAGTGAATTAGAATACTATCTCGGCTTGGCTTTTTCCAACCTTAAACACTGCGAGGCATATCCCAGTACAATCGCATGAATGCGGTCATGAAGAAATCTTTTGTATTTCGTTTCCTATGAGCCGCCGTCCTCTAATCAAGGACCAGTAACCCCCCTTCGCCAAGTTCCATGATGCCCATATGCCGCGAGGAGAAGCATGAGAATTGGTAAGACCGGAAAACAACGCATTTAGAACACCAGAGCAGCACCCTTCGTCTTCTTGTCACCACTGTAGCCATAAGTCAGTAAACCGTCACGCACAAAGGGAGGAGTTCCCGCTGATCATCACATACCCGAGCTCGAAGTGCTTGCATCGCTTCAGGGCCAGCTGCAACTTGGTCTTGCACTTGACGCACTCCAACCGCAGGACGACCTTCTTGGTGGTCTTGGCCTTCTTGTGGAAGACGGGCTTTGTCTGACCACCATAACCGCTCTGCTTCCGGTCATAACGTCTCTTACCCTGGGCGAACAGGGAGGCCTTGCCAGCCTTGTACTGGGTGACCTTGTGCTGGGTGTGCTTGCGGCACTCCTTGCCCTTGCAGTAGGTGTTTCGGGTCTTGGGAATGTTGACCTAATCCGAGAATATGTCAGCCATCTGTTGGGTCGTAGTGGTTGCTCAAAGGCGACGGTGCAAGTCGAAGCGATCGCGTATCCGGCACAAGGCAGTCTTCGTCGATTGATCAATATTCCAACATCTAGTAAATAGAGCGCTCCGATTTCAACGATGGGAATTGTTCATGTTTCGGAATATTCTTCGATATGGCGACACAGTAATTTTCCCCAGTTCCCTCCCCCCGCAGAGATTCGATGCACGGAAAATTGTCGTTCATAATCGCGAAGACTGCCATCGTGCGGACGCAAACATTCGAAAGGATCGTTTTCGTAAATCGGATATCAAAGGGGTCGACTGAGCATCGATGGTGACAGCAGCCAATAACGTACCATTTTGACGACGGTGTGCGGTGTCGTTACTTGAGTGTTTGGTGATGCAAAGTTCCGGGAGTAAAGCGAAATTTGGGAGAGTTTGGTGATTTCTCGCTTTGTGGGCGATAGGGTCAACGCTATTCCTGATTGGGGCTTCGATAACGAAAGCGTGGCTTGCTGGGGCGAGTCAGAATCCATGCCTCATTTATTGGGCAGAAAAAAAAATCCCACCAGCCACTCGAGTGTGGCGCATGCCAAGTCCCTTTCAGGGGACCCCACCATTGGAGCGATTGAGCTGGAAGGCCAGTTATGGTTGATGATGGTATCCTCCTCTTAGAGACAGCAAGACGCAACATCGCCAGAAATCGCCAATCGCCAAAATGGACCCATATTCTGCCGAAGGTGAATTGATCAACATTCACACCCACTTCTACCAGTCACAATACCAGGAGGTCATCGATTTCGACACATCATCTTTCTCCGCTGAGAATGAGCTGCCCGTGCGAGTACTGAAGCTGCGAGCCCGCATCGCCCTTGGCCAAGCCGAAGATGTTCTTGCAGATGTCGCGGGCGAGGCTGTTCCCGACCTGGAAGCTGTTGGCGCTCTCACCGAGTATACTCTTGGAAAGACCGATTCGGCATTGAAGACGATTGAGAAGCTGGCCTCATCAGCGGCCGATAACGTTACCGTCCAGGTTGTTGGCGGCACGGTTCTACAAGCTGCTGGAAAGTCTGAGGAGGCACTTGCGCTGCTTTCGCAACACCAAGGAAGCTGTGAGGCATAATTTCCATTGCGCGATGAGACCCAGGGGTACTAATGGCTTGCTATAGTGGACGCTGTCGCCTTAATAGTCCAGATCCACCTACAACAGAACCGAACCGATTTAGCCCTGAAGGAAGTAACTGCTGCACGAAGATGGGCGCAAGATAGTCTCTTGGTGAACCTGGCTGAGGCTTGGGTTGGAGTCCGAGTGGTAAGAGCAATTTGAAAAACGAGTGGAGGGGATAAATGCTAAGGCTCAATAGGGCGGCGAGAAGTACCAGCAGGCATTCTACGTTTATGAGGAGCTTGCACAGGGCTCTTCAACTTTCTCAGTACCCAGCCTCATCGCGCAGGCTGTTTGCGAGATACATCTTGGCCGTCTCGAGGAGGCACAGTCTGCCCTGGAGCAGGCCGTAGAAAAGGACCCAAAGAATGCTGAAGGCATTGCAAACTTACTGGTTTTGAAGTCCATTTCCGGAAACAGCACCGACGAGCTTGTCGAGTATGTATTCATTGTTCCTTGTCGCAGAAGACACTGCTAACATGCTTCAGATCACTAAAGCAGGCCAACCCCAACCACCAGCTGTTATTGGACTTGGAGGAGAAGAGCAGCCTATTCGACAAGGCGGCAGCCAAGTACTCAGCCAAGGCGTAATCATAGACGAGATTCAATTTATACAGCGAGTTATTATGTTACAATGGGGCGACACGATAGACCATCGGTCACGACAAGGATACGAGCCAAAGCCTTTCGCACACAAAGTGCTTTATAACCCAATCCAGCATCAGTCTTAGCCTGCTAGGGTTGAACGGCCGCCTTAATATCTAGAAAGAGAATTAACGTCTAGAGACTATCTGATACTGGTGGCGCAGTTAGTATTTAATTTTTGAAAGTTTCAATTTACAGCTGGGTGGCTGAATAACAATAGCAACTTGAAGCTCAGAAACCGCTACTAGTCCCATAGTCCCACAGCTTCTAGTTCTAGTTCTAGTTCACCAACACTTATGTCTACCCTGCACTTAGATAGTAAAAGCAAAACTATTATAGCATGCCTGAGCTTATATCATTATGTAGAAATGATAGAGTTGTTCACTATTTTGTAAATGAAAAATTTATGGAGAGGTAAGTTCTCCTATTTGCTTTTGATGCACTAGAAGCATATCAATCCAATTAATCTTCCAGCTCGTCCTCCGAAACCTCAAGCTGCGATCGAACATTTTTCTAAAATGCCGAGACCTCTTGGGGACTTCGAAGACGAAGATGACCATCAATTCCACCGAGACTCATACCATTCGGCTCCTCGCCATCCACCAGCATCGAGTCTATATAGCGGCTTGGCCTCGAGACCTGTTCTGTCGAAGCTGAGAATATGTCAAAATCCGGAGTATCATCTTGCGATCCCTCCAACAGGCTAGCCTCCTCGGATGCATTCTTCACATGTACATTGCTCGATGTTGCTGCTGCACTATCCTGTTCTTGAGCGTCTAGACATCTCCCTAATGGGACATCGGTATAGTACTGCTTGTACTTCAATAACGTCAAAGAATATTCCTCCACATCTACTGCCCCAGGCATGGTCTGTCGACTGAGCAGCGAGGAATTGGAACCCGTTGATGATATTGTATCGACTGAGTGGACTGATTTGATATCGCTTCCATAATGTCTTGATGTGCCATTATTGGCTGATGCCTCTTCGAGCCAAGCTATGATGGATTTGACAGAACGATTCTTACTTTTTTGCGATGTGTTGACGTTGTCTTGGAGGTTGGAAGGCGAAATGTGCTGGCCAATGTTGGATGAGAAGCTGCCAGCCAACCCCTTTAATGGTCTCTTTCGATGTATGATGCTTTCTTGAATGTCTTCGAATTGGAAGTTGTCGGTCGCCATCTTGTAAAATTATAAGTGCGCTTTGTGTGTGATGGTTCACTTCAAGTATGGAAGAGGATAAATTCATGAATCGAAATGCAGAAAGTCTGTTGGCTTGTATGTCAAATAGATTATTAAACCACAGTCAATCTCAAACAGGGCACATGGTCAAAAAGACGAATGAAGCAAAAGTGAAGCAAAAGTGAACCTGCAGGCAAAAATGGGTGTTTGTCCACATTCTGAATTCTAAATTCTTGATCATCCAACGTAAAACGCCAAAAATCCTGCGCGAACCGGACCAATACATCCTGTTTCTCTGCTATACGAGCAGGAATGCACCATAACCCATCTATTGAAACAGCTTTGTACTCCTTTTGTGTTCGTGGTTTATGCGCACCGCGTACGCAACAGCCACCAGACAACAGAGCCACGCGATTTGTCGCAGCATCTTGCCTTGTGCCATATTACTTCTCCCTTCTCCCTTCAGATGCCCTTCGATTATTTCTTCTTGGGGCCTAGGCGCGGGGCGCCAATGTTAGCGCCCCGCAGCTTGACATTGAGCACTCTCTCCATCTTGGAGAGAATGGTCTGGTCAGGCGTAGCAGTTCCACGCTCGTATGTGGCGACAGTTGCTGATGTCTCGCCAATCTTCTTGCCCAGTTCGGCCTGGGTCATGGTGGGCTCGAACTTCTGGCGGGCCTGCTCGATAGCCTTGCCGACTTCCTTTCCGACTGTCTTGGGCTTGATAATGTCATCGGAGCGGTCGACCTTGGTCAGACGCTGGCCTTCACTGCTGGCGCCCTATTAAATCTATTGTTAGCTTCGCTTTCCACAGACAACTGCTGTCAATCTGGATGGTTGCATGACATACTGAGTTGGTGCTGGCGTATTTCTTCTCTGTGCTGATGGAGGCGCCGGATCTCTGGGCAGCGTTCAACGCACTCTTTCCACGGATGACGGTCTCGCGGTCCGAGGCACCAGGACCGCGAACGCGGCTTCCAATCTTGGTGGCGGAATCCCAATCGTCAGACATGGTGGTTGAGTTGAGGTAGTAGTGAAGCGGTCAAAAAGCTGTCGTGATCTTGAGATGGTCGCGTGGCGAGGAACAAAACAGAAACAGCTCAATTAAGAGTTGGGTATATAAGAGCGATAAATTTCAATGAAATGGTTATGCAGGAGCACAGTTTGGAGATGGGGCAACTGCCGGCAATATATCCCTGGAGCAACGTGTGAGATGGAGAGTGGAAGAAGGGCTGCTGCAATCTGACTCAACCGGCAAGACAGATTTAGTCGACGGCGCCTCCGTGGGGCTTTTCGCGCATCGCCGCCCTTGCCATGGAAGGTGCTAGAGTACCCCGGCTTACCTAAGGCGTCGATTGGCTGTGAATGACGGCATCGACATCGCGATGACTAAGGACGTCTGCCGAATAGCAAACGCGCTTGGAGAGCATCGCTGAGCTGAGAGACACCTTGATGGGCAGTTGGCTGGGTTTCAGAGGTAATTTCCCATTGTTCTTTGCTCAAACCCCTCTTCATGAATTTTGTCTTCGTTGTGTGAGTCTGTACGATCACGGTGCAGCTCTATTCTTGCAATTGAGCAATTGAGCAAGCAACATGGAGAATATTACCTGAATAGGCATCTCTATTACAGAACGACTTACCACCATTAATTATCCGTCTCATTGGGCGTCTTTGATGCATCTCCGTGCCACCGCTGGTTTGGTAGCGTCCCTGTTTCTAGAGGCTGACTATGGCTCTAGAACACATTTCTTTCGCGGTCTGGCTTGTTCCAAGGACGGCATAACCCACTATCATGGACGGCTTGGCCGACGATTCACCATTCAACGCTGTGATAGTCCTCGCAGATTGGATTGATAGAGTGCGAGAGACTTACTGGCCAATTGTACTACCCTTCATTTTTCTCCTTCTTCATGTGTCATATCGTCAATTAGACCGCACTCTTTTCTTTGCGTGTCTAGCTTGGAACCTACGCTCGTCGCTCTTCTCAACATGCTATAATCTAGCATACTCTAAATACATGTTTGGAATATCGGCCTTTGCGTTCACTATTTGGGCAGGCTATAACCTGTTAGGGATTATATCGAGGGAGTCTGGCCATGATTTGCCTGATGTTTATCTAATCCCATGCCGAGTAACGCACAAAAGAAAAACTCCGAAAACACACGCTTTTGCCTTTTCATATTTTACTGTTGGCATACCTGTGGGTTATAGAGGATGTGTCAACGGCTTGATCTCAGTGGATGAACCAGATAGCCCCACAACTTGGCTATCTGGTATTTGGCGTCTGAAGAATTGGTTCCGCGTGGACTCTAGCGATTACCTAGATAGGCGCAGCAACAAGCTTGGACTTCGCGATAAACTGGATAACTATCTGACATCTCAGGTAAGCCAGAAACGATTAATTACGAGCGAATGGAGGCTGACTGATGCAGGGCGCCGACCCGGCTGACTATCCTTTCGCCTTTCTCGTGACTGCGCCAAAAGTCCTAGGATATCAATTCAACCCAGTTTCATTTTGGTATTTGTATTCTACTGATCACATACTCTCCGCTATCATATTGGAAGTGAACAACACTTTTGGCGAACGAAGACCATACCTAGTCTTGCGTGACACCACAGAAGACGCTACACGGATCTCTGCCGCTGGCACTGCCTATCCACAGCCTCTTGATACTCAGATTAAGGCTTCATGGAGGAAGGATTTCCATGTTTCTCCGTTCAACTCTCGAAATGGATCTTATACCCTGTTGGCCAGGGATCCATTCATTAATAATACCAGAAGATTCTGTGGCATCGATAATACCATCAACCTCATCTCGTCCAAGGGGCAGTCAAAGCTCTTTGCCCAGCTGCGCTCAGAAGGCGATACCGTCATAGCTTCACAGATCGGCCTATTGGTGAAGATGAGATTTATTCTGACTTGGTTTTGGGTTGGATTTTTGACATTCCCAAGAATCGTCAAAGAAGCAGGTTCCTTATTCTTTTCCCATCAGCTGCATGTTTGGTACCGACCAGAGCCATTGAAAGACAGCCTTGGTAGGCTGGCGGATTATACCGAGAGGAGACTGGAGCCGATTTTTCGCCAATATCTACGTTTTCTTGTCGAACAATCACCAAATCCGTTAAGTGTGAAATACGTACCATGCGGAGTCCTTCAAAATGAAGAGGAAACATTCATTTCCCCCAAAACGTCATACCAACCAGAGCAGACGCAGCAATTGGAGATCCGCATCTTGACGCCTGTCTTCTACTCTCGATTTATTCACTATGCCCATGACTTCGAAGCCATGTTCAGCGAATTGGCCGAAAACCACACCATCTGGATTGACAACCCTGAACTACTACCCAAACTCTTTCTGAAGCAGCAGCCTCCACCACTGCATGTAACGAATTTCGCGGATTTTGTGTATTTCAAGCTCATACAAAAGTTGCGACGTCGACCAGCAAGGATTGTGCGCCCAATGACTTCGGCTGACATAGCCAAACCCGCGATCAATGCAGAAGACGTCCGAAGGTTTCGAATATCTCCCATGGACGCATTCGTTCTCGGGCACTCTAGTAAAGAAAGTCGAAGCTCATATCGGTCTCTACTCGTCCGAATATTCGTAGCCGATCGGCTATTCTTTGGAGTGACCGAGATTGTCTACGCATTGGAGTTGTTCGGGCGTTTTGGCGTGGCCTGGTGGTTGTCATCCTTCTTCTCGACGCCAAAGGATGTCACTGTTGGCACTTAGCGCTGCATATAAGGATTTAGATGCAGAAGCTTCTCGGGCCAACTTGAAGGGCATCCGAGGCTTATTCCGTATCTTGTCTATATTCAGCTGGCCGGCTTTTGCATTTACCTCCGCGTGTAATACGCGGAAGCATCTATCCGTCGCAAAGTATTTACTAATTCTACCGCCTATCTACCTACCTAGGTACTTTATGCCACACGATTTGCACTCTATAGCAAATAGTAGTAAAGCTGACATTGTATTAGCTAGGAGCATAGCAAAGGCCCGCAAAATGATTTGAGTTTCTAATCTGCCGAGGGGAGTCCCGCAGGTATCAGCACATGGCTAGCTGTGCGGCAAAATCCAGCAGAGATGCAATAGCCGCATCTAACATGACTAGCATGATACAATGGGCGGCGAAATCAAAGGCCCCAGCATAACGACCGAGCGGGCCCGCCTGCAGCTCATTCCAAATTCTACAACTTGAGGTGTTTTGTTTTGCTTGATATGCTGCACCGGCTGGAGTGTAGGAGCCACTTTTCGATCTAACCAGCTCATGACAAATAGCTGCAGCCAATGGGTGGCGAGACCCATGGCTATATTGCTTGCAGCGACGTCGAACGGGGAATAGTGCGCAGTACTGCGTGCCGGGGAGCGGATGTTACTTCGCTCCAATCTGAGCCGATCAAACTGAGAAAATGGTATTTGAGTTTGGGAATGCAGATGCCCCGGACCAGCTCGGGCGTCAGATATAGTTTCCAACGATAGGGATTATGAAAGAATGCCGCATTAGTCCCGAATATGTATATCGAAGAACAAAAACATTGGCTAAGGGGAAAAAGATATAAAAGCCAATGAGTTTCTCTCCAAGATGCATCTGCAATCCTTCTAGCTAAGCTTCAACCAACGAGCCACCACCAGCAATAGCTCCACGTCACAACCTTGATTGAATCCCACGTCATCGACAGCGCCGTGCCTCAAACAGCCCCGCCAAAAGCTGAAATTACATTTCGGTATGCTCCAACCACCAATTGCGATTATCCCCGCCAATGTAGTTGCGAAGCTTGTAATAGCTCTTTCTCAGGAGCTATATTTGTTCGCTTTCACCCATCTTTCAGAAATCTTTACACCTTCATTGACCTCTCTAACAACTCCTTTCTGTATAGAAACCTAACGATTTACCTCCCAAGAATTATACATACATAATCTCCAGCCACCACCATGCCTCTTACCGGACACTGCCTCTGCAAAGCCGTCACCTACAAGGCCGACGTCGACGCACCCCTTGTCACTGGCTACGATCACTGCGACGACTGCCAACGCCAGACTGGCTCAACCTACTGTATGCAGACTCCCCCTCTTTGGAAACATTGTGTTGAAGCTGTTACAATTTGCTTTTTACATGGAAGGAAGGTTGCTAACCCAGTCCTCGGCCAGCTCTCGTCGCCGTCGTCCCCAAAGACAAGCTGACCATCAACGGCCCCGTTAAGAAGTGGACCGGCACGGCCGCCTCCGGAAACACCGTCGACCGACTCTTCTGCTCCGACTGCGGCTCTCCCATTGCCCACGATCCTTCAGCTGCCCCAGAGATCATCGTCCTCAAGGCGGGCACTCTCGACACTGAGATTAAGAAGAACTTGAAGCCTGTTAGTTTAACCGCCCCTAAGTCTCGAGAATATTTGTTTCTAACCTACCATAAATAGGACACTGAAATCTGGACCGCCGGCAAACTGCCTTTCTGCCAGGAGCATCTGGCCAACGCCTTCAAGTTCATGCCCGAGTAATCTGTTCACGACGAAAAAACAAAAATTTAATAATGTAATTATAAACGTATAGTTGTTCATAAGCATAAAGTACAATTTTTGGTGATTTGATTCCACTGTACACTGGTAGGGATTCACTTTATCTACTGATGCTGCATCATGTAGCCGCGGCCCGCCTGTAGATCATGAATCTGAAAGTGCATTACTCATAATTGAATACTAGAATGCCTTTGAAGGCGTTTTTATACAGTTGAGGCCCATCCCATTCGCCAGTCAACGCCTATACCACATAACCCAAAGTCCCCCCAATGATCTCTCCGTTACAATACACCCATGACAATAGCGCCAGCGATTGCTACAGCTAAACCAGATTTCCCGAATGAAGAAGAGGAAGCGGCACCGGATGATTCATGATCAGAGTATGGAGCTGACTCAGGATCCTCCCCCGGAAGTGGCCACTCGCTGGTTGTCGCAATTGGCTCCACGCTGTTGGTAGATGTGAATGAGTTGGTTGGAAAAATTGAAATCGAAATGATTGGATCAGTTGAAGTAGACGAATCAGTAGGTACAGCTGTGTTGGTTTGTTGCACATCAAAGTCATCAATGCAAGTCTTCTGAGGCTCTGCAGCCCCTGCAGTGGGAGCCGCGGTTTGGTTGAAGGCCCAAGGCCCTTGTGACACGATTGCAGTTTGGTTCACGCCCTTGAATGTTTCCATTGATGAGCCATCGCTGGTGGGCGTGGGAATCACGGTGCCCGCTTCAGCCAGCGTAGACAAGCTTGTAACGGCTGCGGCTGTTGGAGTTCTAGTGCACAAAGCTTCTGACGCTGCATCCAGGATCTTGCTCCAGTACTCATCGTCTTCGCCATGAAAGCCATGATCCAAGAGACATTTTTGGCACTCAAGCCAAGCAGAGAAAGTGGTTCCTTTGCAATGACATTCATCGTGGGCCTTGGCATAATTGGGCTCACTGGCCTCAAAGTGGCAGGTGTTGTCTCTGAAGATGACTTCAACACATGGAAGAGTGAAATCGTTGCCAGGCTGAGGTGTCACGTTGTCAAGCTGACAAACATCTGAATGGTTAGAGCTGCCAAATTCACTTTCAGAGCAGACAGCGGTGGCGGATGTAGAGACGGTGGTCATCAGAGCTGTAGCTGCGGCAGCAAGAATGGTGGCGGCGTGATATTTCATGGTGAATATGTCTGAATAGAAGCTGAGTCTATGATGAAATGATGATGGTTTGGCTCTTGTAAGTCCAAAAAAAGCAAATAGAAAAGAAAACCTGTATGTAAACAAAAGAGCACGGCGAGCAATACTGGGATGGATAAACTTGAGAGTTGAAAAAACTCAGCTGGAGGTTGAGCAAAGAAGAAGACATGGGTAAGTCTGCGTGTCTCTTTCCCTGTTGTGAGATGAGCTTGTCGCTAAGTGACTGTTCCTCCCTATTTGGAGTGTATCTGGAAATCTGGGCACTGCGCTATGAGATATTGCAGCAGCGAGTAAATTGCATAACGGGAAGCAACCAACGGCGGAGAAGGAGTTGTGACGAGTGACTAAAGGTTGACTCTACGCAAGGCATTGGTAGTCATGAGCTTGTTGGTGTTTGAATACAATGTTGCCATTAGTCTAGTACATCTATAAAGGTAGATCAATATTAAATGAAGAAATAGTCATATATCCGTTATGCCATGCCGCATGGCTCGTAAATGCAGAATAAGTAACAGTAGAAACATACGATATTCAGTCT
This sequence comes from Trichoderma erinaceum, assembly GCA_026401215.1. Taxonomy (NCBI): domain Eukaryota; kingdom Fungi; phylum Ascomycota; class Sordariomycetes; order Hypocreales; family Hypocreaceae; genus Trichoderma; species Trichoderma erinaceum. Next base: position 327,148 of record JALIRY010000015.1, on the reverse strand, counting down.
TCCTCTCATTCCATCATTACAATGCACCCAAGAAAAGAAGGAGAGATCCAGTGATACCACCCATAATCACCAGGCTGCTGCTCAAAACAGTCGAAGAAGCTGCATTCTTATTTGGAGCTTCCGGCTCTTGCTTCTGCACAGAGTTGGTCTCCGAGGCAGCAGAAGTGAAGCAGCTTGCCGTGCCGCATTTGTACCCGCTGGGACAGCAGCCAGCCACGGATCCTGCGTCCTTTCCACACATAAACCAGCCGCTTGCGCACTTATCCGACGCTGTCGCGGTGGGCACGTCGTCCGCAGGGACAACCACGGTGACGCCATGGGAGATGATTGTTGAAGATGAAGCCGGACAGGAAAATGTCTGGCAATCGCGGTCGGTGCGGCAGCAACCGCCTCCATGAGTGGCCAGGCAACCATAGAAGCCAGTTGGACAGCCAGTTTGAGTTTCGCCGGACTGAGTCGTTGTCACGGGAGCCGAGGAGGTCGAAGTGGAAGTCGAAGAGGTGGAAGTAGCGTCTGTTGGTCTGTATGGCGGCGCTCCCGTTGCGGTCTCGGTTCCAGGGCCTGTGGCTGTTACTGTTAACGTTTGTGTGACCGGAGGAGGGATTGACGTTTCAGTGACGACGAGAGTCACTATCACGGTTGATGGATTACCTGTTGCGGCGGTCGAATGAGTCTGGGGCGTGGTTTGGGGCGGCGGTGCCGTTGACGACGGAAAGCCAGTTGCTGCAGCACTAGGAACGCCTACACGGATTCTTCGTATTAGTTTTGATCGCACGTCAAGCAAACAACGAACTGGGTTTCCTCTTCACTCACATCCAACGCCTACGCAGACATATCCAGCAATACAGCAGCCGCCACCAAGCTCGGACGAGCAGCTCACAGCATTTGAGGGACAGGCACCAACGCCTCCTCCGCAGGTCGCGCCATTGGGACAACATGCAATTTGCTCATCGTCGGACTCGGATATATTCGTGCAATATGACCCATCCGCGCAGCATTTATCTGGCGAGCCAATGCCTGAGCAGCTCTCTGTTCCTGAGGGACATGCCGCTCTGTTCTGGAGAATCGCCAAGACATCCGCGGCACGTTTTAGCAAGTCTTCTTCCGACTCTTGAAAGTGGTAAGCAAAGGCGGGATGGTATCGCTTCGTCAAATTGCTGGAGCTGGCATCATTATCCTCTTGATCATCGAGCCAAAGATTCGCAGGAACGGTCGTCTCGAATGGGTCCAATGCTGGAAGCGGCTCAAAGGCCAGGTGGTCGGGAAATAGCTTCTCGTTTGCATCCGGTAGCTGTTTCTTGATAGCAGTGGCCAGTGGTTGATTTGCCGCCGCCACTTCTGCGACCAGGGCGAGAATGGCTGTTGGTAAGAGAAGCATCTTAGGAATAGAGGCCATCGTAAGGGGGGGCGATCAGAGCCTCTTGTTGCCTCGGCGGGATGAGGCCTCAATTGAGGATGCAGATGGAGAAGTTCAACGTTGAAAATGAAAGAAGCACATGCGCATGTGAGAAATTGATCTTTCTCAGCTGCTAGTCAAGAGAAAAAAACGACCCATGCACGACCAACTGATCCCGGCTCGCCTCCAGCTGGTGATGCTGGCGCCAATGCATCAATACAAACAAGCTGGTGGCTGGGGTAACCAGCTTAGCCCGCGCTTTATAGTGGGCCGCTGTAGCTAAGCCGCATACAAAGGATGCAGCAACTTTGCTTGGCTCAGAGGAGAGGCAGTAAATTCTCGTGTAAATTATAACGTATGAGAAAATAAAAGATACATTCAGGTCTATTCTTTGCTACTGTCTTATTGATTGGGTTCTGCCAAGAGTGTAGAAGTGTCTAAATGTAGCTCTGCCATCACCAGCTGGATTACTTCAGGTAGCGTCTATGGGTACATCATAATCTTACAGCTCGCCGAAAGTCTCTATATACATCCATTCATATTCAGTCATAATGCTCGTTTCATGTTAAGTCCTTCTTAGAATATGCTCTCTTTCTCGTCTTTTCCAACTTCCTGTTCGGGATGCGATGGCGTCTCTTCCTGAGCCTTGGTGGGCGTTGACGCTGTAACAGACGGCGCCCTCACGAATGAATGGCACAGTAAGCCAGCAGCAACGCTGACATTCAAGCTATCCACGCTGCTGTTACGCACAAAATACGGCACTGACAGCTCATAGTCGGCTGCAACCTTGATTGGTTTGGACAGGCCGTATCCTTCGTTGCCCAAAACCAATATGCATGGATGACTGGCCAGCGGTTGTTCTGCCTCAACGTTGGCAGTTGAGATGAATTTGTCGTGTCTTTGCATGAGTTTGGGGTCAGGTGGTGCGACGGCCGCGTATGTCTTCCACCCTGCTTTTTTAGATTCCTCTATAAAGCTAACGGGCGAATCGACGCTGAATATCGTAATCTCTTCCACGGCACCAGCAGCAGATTTGAGTACAACCGGAGTCAAGGTGGATGAGCTGCGATTTGTGATGCCCACTGCGTCGACACCAAGATAGCTCGCCGTTCGTAAAATGCCTCCCAAATTACCCGGATCTAGAATTTCGTTGAGCAAAAGTACAAAGGGCTTTGGCGCGTTGTCGTTCTTTCGAGGTATAAATGTATCTTGCCCGTTGATCGCTTCCTCTTCCTTTGACTGGTAGTCTAGTTCAACATGGAAGCCGAGTTTTCCTGGCGTTTCTTCGAGTCTGCTTAATGATTTCACCGGTAATCGAGGCAGCGGCGACGTCTCTAGCACAAAGCCGTTGTGCGGCCGGCCCATGCTCATCTTGTCCATTAACCTCTGATCTTCGTTTGGGATGATTGTGATTGGGACGCCCCGTCTCTCTGCTAAGCGAGTTATGATCGCATTGTCCTTTGAGTCCTTTCGATTTTCGCCCCCATATATGAAGAGTTTATATAACTTTCGTCTTCCTTGCTCGAGTGCGGCTTTCACGACGGATTTGCCGTATAGAAATTGCGAAGCAGCGGTCGTGTACTTGATGTTCAAGGACATCATCTGATTTCTCCTCTCACGAGGCAGCGGTGATTCTATATCTCCATGAAAATCTTCGGTGCGATCAACTTGGTTCCGAATAGATGGTCGTGGCCGTTCCGAACGCCCTGTAGGCCGAGAGGATTCTGTCCTGCGCCGGGGACTGCTCTCCAGCCTCTGAAAGGGTAGCGGTCGCACTGGTTCTTGGACAAGAGCAGCAGCCTGGTCTTTTAACGCCCCATGCTTGAGTTGGTAAACCAAGCTCTTCTTCCCATATTCGAACTCAGGATTGAGAAAGCGCTTGCGCCTCGTCTGTTTGCCAGACTCTTCATCTTCTTCCTCGAATGCCTTCCGACCAAGCTTCTTGCGTAATTTCTGCTGTTGTCTAGGGGAAGCTGCACCTTCGAGCGCTTTTCTAGTTAGCCTGCCGCTTCTTCCATCGAGTGAAGAGTCTCGATCTCTGGGCCGGTCTCCAAATTGGACTCTCTCGGATCGCCGCACTCCTCTGTGGATAGCAGAGAGGCTTGCAGGTCGACTTGTCTGCAAGATATAAGCACTGGGCTTGTGCATGCAAATAAATAATTGGCGCGATAGCCCCTTGGGTCTCAGTTGCCCAAGAGATAACATCATTGGGATAGAAGAAGAACAATTGAGCGGTGGTGGCTGTACTGTAGCATAATTCAAGCTAAATCAACCATTCCAACGAGCTCTCAGGGTTGACGTACTTTTTTTTTTCTGCCGCAAATCGTGGGGGACGATTACAGGGTCTTTGGAAGGCGGTGAGCCCTGATAAGCAGCTAGTTCCCTTCACTAGGCCCATTCCAGCGATTAAACCACCGCGTTGTGGCTACGGCCCGCGTCTAAAGGCCTACCAAGAGCTGCAGGACGATCCAAATCGTGTGGTTTAACATCAGTTGAACATTTGCGATTGTTGGTTCCATGGCATCGCTTCTGTATATTTCGGCTTGTATAAGTGCATACCGATAGCGCTGGGCGCTTGCATTCACAAGGTACGTACCTCCCACTTCACTTTGCATTGAGTGTCAAATCAGCGGGCGTTGGCATTCTTCCTATTGCCCAGAACACAGCAGAATAGCTTCTGTTAACCAGAAACTCTAGATGAACGAGTCAAGTGTCCTCCAAGACCTCTTTGAGCTGAACGAGGAGAAGATCCAGGACGATGTTCCCGTTCACGCATCAGGCCTTCCGATCTACGATATGAACGACCTGGGCGATCTTGCGCTGCTGAAGGCGGCGTTGGATGGAGAAGATGAAATGGCTGTTGAGACGGCCGAGGCCGAGGCTGGCGAGGTACCCTTGAACGACTGTCGCGAACCGACGCCCGATTTTACTATTCAAATTGGGTCCGATGCAGATATGCCGAGTAGCGAAATACAGGTACATATTGCGCCGGCAACGCGGATCGAAGTTGCGATTCCAGAGCTCTCTACCGAGAGACGAATTGAGTACTCGGCAGTACATAGCATGGTCGTTGAACGACTTGCGGACGTTCGCGAATATCTCAACGATTACATCGAGTACGACTTAGAGTTTACAGACGGCAGAATCGATACGGTACGTTTAAAGAGCAATCTGTCTATCCACAACTTGAGCATCGTCGCTCTTGAATTCCCAGAGCTACAGTCCCCTTGGCTTGAGATGCTCCCCTGCTCGCGACCCACATTCGCAATGCGCTGCTTCTAATAATCGCTACTTTCTTACCGGCGCTTCTCTTGGTTGATGCTAAGCACTAACACCATTCCTTTGTCTCTCACACACTGCACTTCTCTTCAACTCTTCATCGTTGCATTAAATGGGCCGGACCCACAGCATATAACGCTACCCACCAACCGCGCCATGTGTTTTTCTTAACTTCTACAATCTCTATTTTCATCCTTATTATAGTTTATTAATATTAACCCATTTGAAGTTCGACATTGACGGCCTTCTTGAGCAAATCAACGGCGAACAAGTCTTACGGCGTTGGCACGAGGGCTCTGCCATGAGTCCCGCTCATAACAAGCGAAAATACGCCCCCGATGAGGAGGAATGGGATTCCGAACTGAATGATGCCGCCTCTGACGCCAAAGCGTCAGAAGAGAACGACGATGAAATTTCCGACAATGAGCCTACATTGCCGCGCAATCGCATGCTGCGTTCACGGCAGGAGAGCAGACAGCCAAGCTATGCTGGCGGCTCACTTGATCCAGAAGGCGAGGATGAGGACGGGTCGATCGAAGCTAACCAGCCATCGCGCCGCCTCCGACAGCGAAAATCAACACAGCTAAAACTGACCAACATGTCGTTGAACTCGAGTATCCTTGATCAGGACCAAGACGAATTGGCACTTGAGTCTCGCCAAACATCAGAAGAATTTGATAGTTTCATGCCTATTGTATCTGACCTCGCAACAAAAAAGGGCCGTACTAATCGATCTGCAAAGCGTTCTCGTCGGATCATTAAGAAACAAAATGAAAAAAACGCTAGGTTATCTCGCAAAGTATTGGATGATTCTGATATTGAGTTTGAGCAGCCTCGAAGGTCTGCGAGATCCACCAAGAACAAGACGAGTATGAACGACGACGCTTTCATGGACGACGACTCGTTTTATGTGATTGATGACAAAGCAGCCGCTGCGCCAAAGATCATCTCCGTCAGAGAAGTTTTCCAACCAATATCTCCAGATTCTGATTTCGGTTCTGCACATATGCAGCAATGCCATACCTGCGGAGGCTCGAGGCAGCGGGGTCAGCTGCTGCATTGCCAAGGATGCTCCTTGACGTACCACAAGAATTGCATTGGATACCGGAGTAACCGTGAGCATATGGCTACCAAAATCGGAGAAGACGATTTTGTGCTACAATGCAGGTTCTGCCTTAACACTCACAAAAAAAAGGATCGCAGTGCGCCCAGGCACAGCGCGTGTCAGAGCTGCAAAAAGGACGGTCGAGCCTGCGCGCCATTCTCACAGAAAAAGACTGCTCGGCAAGAAGAAAAACTTCGTGAAGAGAATGGTGGTGTCGATCCAGTTACCCCTGTCTCTCCTGAACTTATCAATAACTCTGACAATGTTCTTTTTCGGTGTACTTCTTGCCATCGAGGCTGGCATCAAGAGCATCTGCCCTTCTCTGGAGACGATTCTGTTGGAACCGATATTAAGCCCGAGCGCCTAAAGGATTATTCACCTGATTGGCAGTGCCGTGATTGCAGCTCTGTCGAGAGCAAAATACATCGCCTGGTAGCATGGCGACCTTACACTCAGCAAAAACCCCTCCCCGCGTATGGAGATGTCGATGAAGATGAGAGAGAATATCTTGTCAAGTGGCACGAGGCTTCATTTGCGCATTGCTCCTGGGTCTCTGGATCGTGGTTATTTGGTGTTGCCGCCGGCGCTATGCGGACCTCTTTTGCAAAACGCGCAGCTGAGCAGAATCTTCTCAAATTTAGCAGTGATGAAGCTATTCCAGACGAATTCATCACTCCCGATATCATTTTCGATGTCAAGGTAGGCAGCTCGGGTTCTCGAAGCAAATCAAAACAAGAGGATCTCGCCAATATCTCTCAAGTCAAGAGTATACTAGTCAAATTTCACGGTCTTGGCTATGATGACGTTGTATGGGATTCACCACCTAGTCAAGATAAACCTCGACTTTACAGCGCATTTGTAGAGGCGTATCGCGGATACGTAGAGGGCAAACATTTTCGTAATGAGCCTTCATCAAAGATCAGAGAACGTATCAGAGAGTATAAGAATAGCCCATTCAAAGAAGTGGACACGCAGCCTGTTGGCCTCAAACGTGGAAAGCTCATGGGCTACCAGATTGAAGGCCTCAACTGGCTGCTGCAGAACTTTCACCAAAGCCGAAGCATTGTCCTTGCAGATGAAATGGGACTGGGTAAGACAGTGCAGGTCGTTGGTCTTGTAACCTCCTTAATTGAAGATACACCAAGAGTAAGTGAATGGCTTTGTATGTGCTGCGTTAAAATTGTTCAAACTCTCTAACGTGTAAAAGTGCTGGCCCTTTCTCATCGTGGTTCCAAATGCTACCTGCTCCAACTGGCGCCGAGAGTTCAAGCAATGGGCCCCAGGTGTCAGAGTCGTCGCTTACTACGGAGGCAGAGAACCTCAAGATACTGCCTATAAATATGAGCTATTTCCAAATGGTACAACCGAAATGAAGGCTCAAGTTGTCATCATGTCTTATGACTCCGCGCAGGATCCACGAACGATATCACTTTTCAAGTTCGCTAACTGGGCGGGACTGGTTGTGGATGAAGGCCAGCGGCTGAAGAACGATCAAAATCTCCTCTACACTGCTCTAAGGTCCATGAAAATACCTTTCCGGCTGCTTCTGACCGGTACTCCGCTGCAAAACAACAAGAGAGAGCTCTTTAACCTTTTACAGTTCATCGACGAGAAACAAAATGCAGAAAAACTGGACGAAGAATATGCAATCCTAGACAAAGATACTCTTCCTAAGCTGCACGAAAAGATCCGGCCGTATTTCTTGCGTAGAACAAAGCTTGGTGTCCTCAAGTTTCTTCCCCCTATGGCACAGATTATTCTACCTGTTACTATGACGGTTATCCAAGAAAAGCTCTCAAAGAGTATCATGGCAAAGAATCCCCAGCTCATTCGAGCTGTGTTTGCAAATAGCAAAATGAACGCAAAAGATCGTGGCAGCTTGAACAACATTTTGATGCAGCTGCGCAAATGCTTATGCCATCCGTTCATGTATTCCGAAGCTATTGAAGAGCGTCACCACGACCCAACGGTACTTCATCGCAATTTGGTAGAGGCGTCAGCCAAGCTTCTGCTTTTGGAAATCATGTTGCCCAAATTAAAGGAACGGGGTCATCGTGTCCTGATATTCAGTCAGTTCCTGCAACAGCTTGACATAATCGAAGATTTTCTTAATGGGGTCGGTTATGGATATCGTCGCCTGGATGGATCAATTTCCAGCTTAGAGAAGCAGCGACGGATTGACGCCTTCAACGAGCCAGGCTCTGAACTGTTTGCGTTTTTGTTATCGACCAGAGCTGGTGGTGTTGGAATCAATCTTGCAACGGCAGATACTGTCATTATAATGGACCCTGATTTCAATCCCCACCAGGACATCCAAGCTCTATCTCGTGCTCATCGAATTGGCCAGAAGAACAAGGTCTTGTGTTTTCAGCTCATGACTAAAGATTCGGTTGAAGAGCGAATCATGGAAATTGGGCGCAAGAAAATGGCGCTGGATCATGCGCTGATTGAGAGTATGGACGACGAGGAACTGGAGGGTGCTGACTTGGAATCGATATTGAAACATGGTGCTCAAGCTTTATTCGACGAGGGGTATGAAAAGACTGCTATCCAATATGATTCAGCATCTGTTGATAAGCTCTTGGATCGTTCTCAGATGGAGAAGACCGCGGCAAATGATGACAACTCTGCCGAAAGCCAGTTTAACTTTGCCCGTGTATGGGCCAACGACAAGCTTGGCTTTGAAGAAAGAATAGATACTGGGGAAGAACTAGCACCAGAGCCCATCAGTTCTAGCGTCTGGGACCGAATTCTTGCTGAAAGAGAGGAGGAGGCTAGGCGGGAGGCAGAGGCCAGTAAAGAAATCTTAGGACGTGGTGCAAGACGCCGAATGGTATGATGACCAACCTCTGAGCAACTGATGTACAAACTAACGACTAACAATCGTACTCTTAGGCTGTCAATTACGGAGCCAAAGGCGCCGAGCGATTTGTGGCTGGCGATGTGGGTGCTGAGTCTTCAGACTCATCTGACGACTTTGATGCTACAAATGCTCCCGAAGAGTCTGATGACGATATAGATTTAGACCCGTCAACAAGAGGTGAGTCGGAAGAATGTTGACCCTTCGAACAATAGCGGCCAGTGAAGTTAACAAGACATCTTTAGCCGAGCGAGAAGCCGAAATTTTATCGATGCAGCAAATCGATTCCAAACAGGGCCGAGGCCTTGCCTTTGCTACCCAACCGCTCATGAATGTGCCACCAGCGGCGCCAATAGCAGGCGTAGATGCGCCTATACAGATGCAGACGGGCCCCCGTAAAAGAGGCAGACCCCGAAAGTCGCTTGTCGATCCCAACGGCAATGTTATACCTAATCGCCCAGCAATAAAGCATGGCCTAGCAATAAAGCAGTCTGCTACCCCTGCCTTGGCATATAAAACAGGCTACGGCAATGGCAGTGAGCTTACAGGCGAAGAGGCTAGGCGCCAACAAACTCGCCAACACTACGAGCAGTATATCGCTTATCGCGGGCGAGCACCCCCCGTCCAAGCGCAAGCGCAAACACAAGCGCACACTGGGTTTGAATATGTATCTCGCCTCACCTCTGAGGCGCAAGTCCGTGTGGCCTTGGATTACGTTGCACACAACCAGGGCAATGTGTCAATGAAAGAGCGACACATTGCTGCATTGTTTCACAGGTTAGAAGAAGTGCGGATACAAGGCGGGATTGCGCAGAGTTGAAGTGCTCACTCACCGCTATTAAGTATGAGAAAAGAGAGAATGATCTTAATGACGGCATTGTTTTCTGATTGGAAATGGAAACTAGAGTAAATATACTGATGCCACCAAGGCGTGTACATACATAGCTTCAGCATTGAGCATCTTAGATATTGCCCCAGGGTGGGCGGCCAATCAACATTAGCAGGCAGGCAAAAAAAGAGGAAAAGGTAAAGCCTGGAAAGAGGAAAATTATAGAACCTGACTAAAATAAAATTGCCGGTACTATTTCCATCAAGCACGGGGCAAATACCGGCGGATGGTGGTGAACTCGCTGCAGGTAGCCGATCCCAAACTTGATATCTGGACAGGGGTAAGATACAAACGGATGAGGCGAATAGCTTTGATGCCAGGGATTGGGCTGTTGAGATAAAATCTTCCTTTCTTTTCTTCTCCTTTCTTTTCTTTTCTCTTCGCTGTCACTGATTCAAAAAGCCCCTTTCCTTTAGTAGTGAAATCTTTGGGTATTGTTGTCCATACAGCACTGCTCTCCTATCAATCACCATCATAACACCCCTTTTGCATTACACTATCTACTATCACTGCCTTTCATCAATCTATTCTTTAACCTTCTCGCCCCATCTTCTTCTTTCTTCACTATCCAATTATTATAGCAATGGATCGCTCCAGTGGACTCGTTTCGAGACAGGGAAGCATATCCCACATACCTTGGCCCTCTGAGACGTCAGCTTTTACATCTCATCTCCGACAGTGCTCAGCCGAGTCTGCTATGGAAAAACAACTGGGCTTTGACCGTTCACATCCATCCCTCAGTAGCTATTTCCTCCAGTTATCCGGCCAAGACGGCAGAGATGCCACCAGGGAGCCGCAGCAGCAAATGGCTTATCTTAATCAGCACCAAATGAACAACGTCATGACAATGAGTCCCGCAGCAGCTACTCCTGCATCTCGAGGTCTCGCTTCAAGTAACTGGCGTACTATTGGCCAAGAAGGAAACGCTTTCACGCGAGGAAATTCGCGAGCTCAACCAAGCTCGGGCTTTGCCATAGCTTCAATGGAGCAAGGCGACGCAAGAGGACTTGTGGCTGGATCTGGCCTTGTCTCTTCTACCGGCGGCGTGAGCGATGGATATGCGTATTATCTTAATCGTGGTGATGGGCAGGTGACTAGGCTCATACCGGCTGATGTTCTGCCGTCTTTAAATGAGATCCCACCGCGGGAGCTTGAGCAGCGAGGAATGATCGTTTTGCCATTGCCTCGAGGCTTTCGGCCCGGTGGAACTGCAGATTCCGCGGTGACTGTCAAGGTGAGCAAATTTCTTCATGTTACGAAAAAGAAAAAAATTCTTCTCTCGAAGAGGAAGCTGAGGCTCTCAGGCTCGGCCATCTCCATATCACACTCCTCGACGGTCATTAGAAGTCGTCCAGGTATGTCTTAATCGAGCCCTGAATCATCCGTCTTCCTTCTTCAACATGTTCACTTGTTCATTTTGACCGAATTGAATCGTTTGTAAGCTCACGAACATCACGATTCCAGAACCAAATTGACCGCATCGTTGCCACAAACCCAAATATGAACAAGAGGAACAAGGTATACTGCGACATGTGGATTCACGAGGGCAGATGTGCCTTCACCCAGACAGGATGCAAGTTCAAGCATGAGATGCCCCTGGACGAAGAAACCCAAAGAACCCTCGGGCTTTTCCAAGGCCTTCCCGGTTGGTTCAAGAAGCAACAAGAGGAGTCAGCCATGAGAACAGCCCTAGAGAGTTCTACTTCCAGTTGTGAGGCCTCACCCACGACTTCGTCGTCTCGAAGCTCGGATTTTGCTTGGCAGAATGTTGCGCTGGGTAGGATCCCGGGAACGGTGGATTCTTTAATGGCGATGTCGCAAGATAATAGCCACAAGTTTGGTATGTTCAATAGTGAGTCTAGGGGAAGCAAATCTTTGGCTTTGTTGCTGATTCATAGACTCTTGCAGACGCTATCCGCTCAGCTCAAATGGCAGATGTCCGCCCAGTTCCATTTTCTTGGGGTCCTATTGCGCGTCCGAAGGGGGCGGCGTCGAAAATTAGCCCATCGGGAAGGAGTTATGGAATTCAGACATAGGATCATAAAGCCGTATCAATGTTAGCTTTGAGGCATCGTAAAATGCAAAATGTTATAAGGAGATGGAAGACAAGAAGAAGGGTAGGTGGACAGCACAATTTCGGCATAACAAAAAAAAAGTTTGGTATTAGAATTGGGCGGATTTTGAAAAATAGTGACGGTAACTATGTAGATTAGTAGTAGAGGCTATGCCACATTTCTTTCTTTTTTACTTGTAAGCAGAACCAGCTGGTGGCATATCATGACGAACCTTTATGGTCCACCTAAATTCGTGCAAGCTTGGGAGACTGAGATGGATAAAAAAGAACAAGAGTCGAGAATAGTTTTTGCGTGTAAAAAGAAAAAATGAATGCTCATAGCAGGGCTTGAACCTGCGACCTCCGCATTACCAACATTGGAGTCGTAAGACCCGAAATATTAGTACGAAGCTCTAACCAACTGAGCTATACGAGCTATCTTTTTGTGATGGTGAGTGCGCTGAAAATGCAATTATGGAGTCTTCTAGCAGGGATTACGTTACTAGATGACTAAGCGGAACCATGGCTGCCTGGACTGCCTGAACTGCCTCTCCTGTTTAAGAGACTGAAGATTCAAAGTCGCCGTGAGCAACTATTATTGTTGCCTAGGTAATTGTAATGCAATGAAAACCTGACATGCCCCTCTGAAGGTAAAAGCAAGGGATTTCTTACCCCGTTTCCGCTATGAAGCCCTAGCGACCAAAGACGTCCAAGTGGTGTCTGTCGTTCAGGGGCAGGCATCTTCAGAAGCCAAGGACTTGAATCTCACAATATCGGACAAGTTCGGAAGAGTGTAGACCGTTCTTTTTCATACTCATCATCTCCCAGCTTATTATCGGGCCGCCAAGAATCATGGACCATTCACAGCTCCCAGATGTGAGCCACTGGCTGGTCACGGCGGATAATCCAGCTCGCAATGATATATCAGGGATGGACCATGCACGATGCGCAGCTCTGCACAATTACTTGCTACACTACGCCTGGCAGGCTGAGGGCCGTCCGTTAACCAGTCTGAGAAATAATACCAACACCTTCTTCACCGTCCACGGTACTGCAGCCGAGCTAATTCGTACGCGCCTCAGCGTTTCTCTGGCGACTTTCCTTGATACCGCCAAGCTGCCTCCTGATGCTACTGAGTGGTTGCCCTTCTTCTTTTGGGCTGGCGGGCTCTCCGACCCAGACTCACTCATTGACGAAGGCCTGACCGACTTGTTCGACCAGCCAGAAGACAGCCTGGTGTGCTTGTACTTCCCCAACATCGGTCAGGGCGGTGAATCTGGCGGCGGCGTGCTCTACCATCAACGCCACCACCGGGCCGCGGTATTCATGCATATGGACGACCTCGACTTTGCGTTACCTGTGGAGGCCCACAGAGAGCTCTGGCATCCACTCGAGACGGTGCTATCTAACTGGATCGACCTGATTCGCCTTGGCAAGGTTGTAGCGTCACCTAGGGACGAGCCGGCCCTGTATGACAGCGAGAAGATTGGCCCCTGGGAGTGGCGGCCCTACAGCGAAGCCCAAGTTACATCTTGTATCGGCGCGTGGAACCGCCTGTGCGAGGCCATCGAGGCGCGGATGCCATCACAGCCTCCGCCAGCCGCAGATCCAGAGCCTCTGCTGAAACCCGCCGTCTTGGATGGAGCCTCTGTGCCTCAAGACTGCTTTTCTCGCTCATTTCTCACCGCTGCTCGGCGGCCTCTGTTCAAATTTATTGCTCCCGGCCTTTTGCTGCCTCCGGCGGACACGTCTGCCTTTGCCGCCGTGCAACCCTTTTCGAGATTGTCTCGCGGTTGTCACACCATACCTTCTGTTTGCATTTTCCCTGCTGCCGGCGGTGAGGAAGTTGACTTGACGGGATTGTCGTATCTCTTTTCCACCGGCATTGATGATTCGGTGCCGTCTCGTGTTCTTGCCGGTGTGTACACCGAACCTGTTGATAGGAGTAATTACGATAATGCTGAGGAAGGGTTTCGGATGCTGCTTCCGTACGGTTTCAGGGGTAACTGGGATGATGATTTAGGCGCGCGGAAAAGCGATGGATCAAGTATGGAAAGGAATAAGTGTACGGACCTTTTTCAGCACGGATACAAACCTTTTGGAGGCGACTACTATCGGGCCCAACGGCTGGAACGCTTGTTTGAATGTTGGTTCAATCTTGTTGACAATGGTGTCTGGTCGGTTGGCCCGCAAGGGGTAAAAGGTACCATCGATACTTTCAAGGAGGCTGATACAGAGCGGTGGAGGGACTATCTCATCCCGCCCACTTGGTGATACGCTGCCTGCTCTGCGTCCTCTTGTTTTACCGCCTTGAAGTACCTCGGCTTCGGCGTAGTCCGACCCGGTACAAATTTTACTTCTACTCTGAGGGGATCAAGGAGATATGTAAGGGCCCATAAGGCTGGTCCTTATGTGGACGCCATGAGGTTGTACAATTGGCTGGCCATCTTTTCTATACAGTCAATTAGTAACATGCAGTATGCTGAATTAATACCCTTGGATAACACATAATCATATTGGAAATAGTCTAACGCAATGTAATGTTCTTTTACTAAACTGTGTCCTGAAAGTACAAAAGAGGCAGGCTGAAAGTATAGAAGACCAAGCATATGGTCTTTGAACCCCATGCTTTAAGCAGGCTGCGATGTATATGGCAAATTACGGGCGACCTTAATCCTCTGCGAAGGATTATATTTATCAATTATATTATAACGTAGCCGCAATGTCCTGGAAGCGATACTACGGCAATTGAAGCTCTTTATAAGAGCCTTGGCATCCTCCAAGCCTCTAAACCCCAACTCACCACTTCGTCTTTCAGCTTGGAGACGATCATTTTCACCAAGGTTTCAAAAGGCCCATGAGCATAGGCTAATGCCTTACAACAAGATTATGCTTGGATTTAGGTCGACACTTACAGTATTGGCGATAACAGCAGTGCTGAGCTAAGTGAGACCATCAATTGGATACTCATTTGGTACCAAAACTGCGCCCTAGGCTACACATACTTGTCAAAATTGTAAAATGACAAAGAAGGTGATACATCATCAGCCAAGGCTGGCATGACCGAATACCGAGATATTAATATTAGCCCCGATCTCGAAAGAATCTCTGGCACGCTGTCGCTGATTTACGAGAGGCTGGACACTGTAAGAGCTTTATCGAAACCACCATTAGTGGAACTCTGTTATCATGACCTTTATTTCTACTCAACACAGTATAATAGAGAATTGTCACGTATAACATCATTTGGCGAAGATATATCGACAAGAGAAGCGTACTGGAAAATGCGGTGGTCGGCGACTACATGTGGTGGCCAACATCCCGACAAACCACCCTTACCGAAGACAGAGCCTATTCTCTTCTTGCAATTTTTGGCATCGATATGGCTCTTCTTTACGGATAAAGAGAGAAAACAAGTTTGAGACTGTAAGAGAAGATTCTGAAGGCTTTGACAGAGCTTTCTATATTCGCCTAGATATCTGACGAGAAGGCGTCTACTCGTGTCGATATGGTTCCATCCTTGCTATAGATCTTTCAAAGTTCTGACACTCTCAATACCTTGTGTCATCTGGTTGTATAGATTAATGCTCGGGATTTACAAGACGATGCCTTTACGTAACAGCGCAAGGCTTAAACACCGTTGGGTTTCTTGGAGGCTTCGACAGGAGCTACCCTTGACCGACTGATGGCACCCCATGCGACGGTGATTTGACGTATGAGAATTTGTGCGTGAATTTTGAGGCAGTAAGGATCGAATCTCTAACCAAGGCATAGGAACTACATTCTCACGTCTCAATAGGCCCTCCACAATTCGTAGCTCACTAAAACACTGAGCTTCTCCAGAAACAGTTATCGGAAGCTGACAAAACTCAATTCAAATCAACTTGTACGACAGATTCCAGGAAACTATTGGCCTATTCAAAAGTGGGATGTAATGAATGATCGACTATTCAGCGACGGATATCGGCATGTCTGGAGATATTGCAGACTATCGCTGCCCTCCTGCATATCCAATCCCAGTGACACCTCTTTGGACGATGACCAATATGTATATGTTGTTTGCGGCCATGATGGATTGTAGATGTCTAAGCACTTGGAAAGCTCTAATATAGTTTCTGTGTCGTACTCTTTCATTCTTAAGTGTTGCAATTCAACGCGGTATACCCATTAGTTCAAGAATCTCGTCAAATCTTCGACACGATTGACTTTCTAATTGGGGTATGTTAACAAAGATCAAATCATAATGAATCGATAAAAATGTCTATCGGAGGCAAAGCTACTCCCGTCAAGGTGGATAGCGAAGCTCAGGTTGTTTACACTGTTGAAGTAGTTATAGAAGTTGAAGATGTGGAGGACTCAGAATCTTCATAACTGCTTGTGTTTAGCTCATCAAAATGCTACTGCATCTTCCTGAGCTTCACTCGGAAAAAAGTGAGACAAGGGTTGAAATGCATATAAATAGAAGCAGCTGAAATAGTATGCCGCGTAAGGCAGGGAGGCTATACGTCCTCTGCTTCATTGACACTATTTCCAAGGTAACGATAGACTGCA
This sequence comes from Trichoderma erinaceum, assembly GCA_026401215.1. NCBI lineage: Eukaryota > Fungi > Ascomycota > Sordariomycetes > Hypocreales > Hypocreaceae > Trichoderma > Trichoderma erinaceum. The sequence goes on along the minus strand of JALIRY010000015.1, from coordinate 311,015 downwards.
GCTCACAGGGCAAACCAACCATGTCCAGCTTGCGTCAATTATTTGACTGCATACAACGTCTTTTCAGCCGCACTTAGTAAATGCACCCCCTCCACACCCACTTCAGTGTAGGTGTCACCGAATATGGCCCCCAACCGTGCATCCTCCACACATCCTTGACATACTAATGGAACATGTATAAGCATCATGTATGCAGGGATGTTCATTTTGTGTCTGGGTAATTCCTTGTATAAATAACAGGGCATAAGATTCTCCTAATCGTCCAAACTTCTGTATTCTATTTTAACACTACTTCCTATAATGCATATCTAGTTTTACATTCATCTTGAACTCAATATTGTGCCCACAACCACAATAGTCAACGACTTTCATCAATGGCGCAGGTACTGAACGGTGCACCGCAAGGAGAAGTTCGGACAGCTGTGACTTACAGCGAAGGCACATTAGAATGGAACCTCAAACACAAACCGTTGCCGCCTCCAGTCATCCGTGTCCAACAACAAGATGCGCACTTTAGCATTCGCCAGAAACCCAGAGACGCATGGCGCAATGTAATAGGTGCCGTTATTACGTCGAGAAAAGAACTGCAGATAGGATCGCCATTTCATTATAGCAAGCTTGGTGATGGGGAGATTCGGATTCTGAGTGTGCAACCAGGGAAAGACGACGAACCACTTAAGGCCACCCTTTTCAAACGCAAACTAGAAGATGTTCGTAATGGATACGAGGCTCTGTCTTATACATGGGGAAACCCTAAAGAGAAGCCTATGGATAAAATAATGATACGCGACCTAGACGCAGAGCTACCCCAAACAAAAACATTGAAAATGGTAGTTCAGGCTGCGGTTGTTAAAACTGTCTGGGGTGCCCATTTCAGTATCCGGAACAACTTATATCGAGCACTGAAGAGGTTGCGGAAAACGACTGACAGTCCGATCAATATCTGGGTAGATGCAATATGCATTGACCAATCAGAATCGGGTCATAGAGAAAAAGAACAACAGTTAGCCATGATGGCCCGAATTTACAACTATGCATCTCATGTCTGCATTTGGCTGGGAGACGGCTTCACGCAAGCTGAAGGTGCCTTTGGCCTCGTTAGAGACATTATGAACTTCAAGAAGTTCGATACGAAAGTTCAGAGCTCTGATACAAAGGAAAGTTGGATCCAGCTTATTGAAATCATGAAGGCCGCTTGGTATGGTCGACGATGGATCATTCAAGAAGTCGCTCTTTCGAAGAGCGCCTCGTTACATTGTGGCAACCAAGCTGTCCACTGGGACGATTTTGCCGATGCCGTCTCGCTGCTGCTAAAAAAGATTCATGTGTTAAGAGCTAAATTTGACGATGAAATATTTGAGGATGTTGAAACAACAAGCGCTTCGATACTCATTCAGTGTCTCGACAACATTTGCCACAAGTCCTATACTGGAGATGTGATAGCCAAACTTTTGGATCTCGAAACTCTGGTCTCGACACTTCTTGGTTTCCAAGCGACGTCGCCTCGAGATACCATTTACTCGGTCTTATCGTTAGCTAATGACCCTCCTGCTGAAGATGAGCCTTGGACCGAGATCCATCGTGAACAGCTCGAGAGTAACTGGAGAAATGACCACGAGGTACCATTAAGCGAAGATGATTTACAGAAATTACAAAGAAAGATTGCGTTGAAACCAAATTACACCATCAGTACACGAGATGTTTTCATTGCATTTGTTACTCGTTCAATCTATAAATCGAAAAGTCTTGACATCATCTGCCGGCACTGGGCACCCAATGTCACTGATGACGAATTTTCAGAAAAGGTTCCCATGCCTTCGTGGATCTCAAACATATACAACGCGCCTTTCGGTGGACCTGATTCCTCAAAAGGGCGGCAAAATGGTGAAAATTTTGTCGCATATCTTCCACACGACAGACGGAAGCGATACAGGGCTTGTGGATCCTATTTGGCCGATGACTTTTCCATGGCTTTGGATCCATTCCTTCAAAACGCCGACGGTCCGTCTCTAAGAAAGACCTTGAACAGGAATAGAGCCCATAGTCTTCGGACGCAATTTCCATTTCGCCCTGCTACTGTATTGTCTCCAGTAGATGACCGCTCGTGTAAGTGGCAAATGAGAAGATGTCCTTTTTTTTGTCTATTGAAGCTGCTGAGCTGACACTAAGTATTGCTAGCCTGGATTGTACCGCTTCCGATTTCACAACTCAGCACGGCAAATGGTTTGTCAAATCCGCCATCTCCAAAAGCCTTAGAGCCCCCTTCGCTTCCAGAGACCAACAAAGTTGGTTCAGCACCCGCCCTCACAGTCAACACCACATCTGGGGGAACAACTGGCATAGGTCCGGCTATAAGACTTGAAGTCCCAAGGTCTCCACGAGCCAGTATCTCTAGTAATACAAAGTCTCGTCGAAGCTCTATCCGGGCTGCCTCATCGGACGTCGAGAGAAAGTATCAACTCAGCGGCGTGATCAAAGTCAGTGGACTTATACTTGGGGAAATAAAATATCAGTCAGATGTTATGCGAGGTGGCATCATCCCTGGCGAATGGGTTAGTCGGCTAGGCTGGAGAGCTAGGGACAAAAAGAACAAGGTCCCAGATACGCTCTGGCGACTATTGGTAGCTGATCGCGCTGTTGGAGGTGGAAAACCGCCATCATGGTATCAGCGAGCATGCTTACATGGGCTGGTTGACCCTCGTGTATCTGACAACGAGGGCAATATCCACTCCGTCACGCCACCGAACCGCAAAATTTCCGAGATGACAACAGAATACTTTCACCGCGTTGAGACTGTCGTTTGGAACAGAAGATTATTTGAAGCCGAGGCTGATGTCAGCCGTTTGTCCAAAGTCCAAGGTCATAGACCTACACCAGAGACCAAACAGGCTATGATCATTTTCTGTAAAGATACTCGCTCGCCAACATCAGGGTCAAAAAGCCTCTTTGGATTGGCGCCTAAAGAAGCCGAAGAAGGTGATTTGGTGTGCATTCTTTTCGGCTGTACAGTTCCGGTAATCTTGAGGCCTATAGAAGGCTTGGAGATTTATAAGCTGGTTGGAGAATCATATGTGCATGGTGTTATGGATGGCGAAGCAATGATCAGCAACGAAGTAGTGAATGCGATGAGAACGAGTTTCCAAATATGCTAGATGGATGTTTAATCTTTATGGCGGGCATTTTGCAGTATAATCGAGATAAATTATTCAGTGCTCATTCATGCTATACATTTATATTTGCCTAAACTTCCAAAACAATGCCGTTTTCTTGGGAATTATCGGGGTCTTAATAATTCCATTGACTCAGCCGCTCTCTTCTTCAAAATCATCTACATCAAGCGATAATCCTTCCAATCCAAATTCGGCAGGATCAACGTCATTCTCGTCAATTCCATCTATGACAATCTGATAGCTTCCTTCGTCTGAGCCGTTATCTTTACGCACAGATAGCAAAGCTCCATCGGTATACTGCGCGTGCGTAACATCGCCAGCGGGCGAGATTTTGATTCTCCGTAGTTGAAATGCAAAAACAACAGTATCTGACTTTCCTTGCGACTTTGCTACGCCTGACGCGCCTTCGAGTTCTAATTTAGGAAGTACCGTAATTGGCACTTGCGGCAATGGAGTGTCGACGCCTAGGCTGAGATGAAGTTCATTCTGCTTCGCGGCTTTGATAGCTGAGGAAGCGCCTTCTGCAACCATGACACCTGTTACCATATAGAGCTTGGTTCGTCTCAGCCAGGAATAATTTTGGGCGATGAACTCTTGCACCTCCATTTGCTGCAAACTTTGCTTTATGTATTCATCGCTTGGTTTAAACCATTGTGTCTGCAAGTTATCGAAGGACCATTCCTCTTCAACGGAGGAAGAGGTTTTGCCTCCAATCTTGCCTTGAAGGAGTTGCTGAAACTTTGCAAAGAGACAGAGAGCAAAGCTTTTGGAAGCGTTCAAAGCCACAGTGCTATTGACAGCATTGTGGGAGTATACCTTTTCGCCGGCAGAGCCAGGGGAAACCACTATATTGTTAATAGGCTCTTGAACGTAACTTGGATCTTCAACTATGCTGCCAAGCCTTATTGGCCCTTCTGGAGGAATCGTTGTTATAGGTGAAAGGAAGTATGACTTGACTCGAGCCGAAGGTAAAGCCATCGTGAGAACAAAGCTACGCCAATGTACGAACAATAGTGATGGCGATTGACTTGATAGGAGACAAAGCTGAGGAAGAAGTTCTCAGACCACCCCTCATATTCGCCCTAAATTCGCCTCAAATACGATGTCTAAAGGTGTCCATGAGGCAAGTAGAGCCTGATGCGACTATGGTGGGCGGCTACGGGTTCTCGATCAATTGGCCCCCACGTTTGTTTCACGCTGCAAGTACCAGGCTGCAGCGTGATATTGAGAAAGTGAGGCTGTCGATCAATTAGAAGCTCACATACTTTGTGGGTATTGGTCTAAGAACACGAAGGTCAATCGAAACAAGCAGTAATTTGGGGAAATTGATACATTCACACCACAAATAGTCGTCATACAGCCTTGTTTTGCAATCAATATCCAATGGGATTGAAGCACGTACCAGATCTCCAGGGGCACCCATGCACGGTGATTCTTTTCGGTGTGATATTGCTTTTTAATATAGCATCTATTGGCCACCTCACAAGCCACACCGTCTCTTATTGCAGACGGACACACACATGTGGGAATTAAATCGCGCACCTTCTTAGATCGCTAGCAACGACCAGGAGTGCTATGAGAAAAATCGGGAAATTTGAATCTTTTGTTAATCTTCTTGGCTACACCATTGGAAGCCAGTCTTATTTCCAAGTCTTCACATTTGTATACAACCGCCGTATAGGTAGGTAGTGCGCTGATGTATAACACTAGCTCTTTCGACAATATAAACCAGCTCTATGCGTCGATTGAAAGTTTTGATGGCGATATTGATCGTCTGATTAATGACTGGGATAATTTATATCCTTCGGTGAAAGATCAGCTTGAGACAACGAATGAGTTGGATTTGATGAATGGCTTTGCCGAAATCTTATTCGATAACGGAAAGCTTGAGTTGGCTACCATAGTAGATGAAAATATCCAAGACATATTGAAATCTGCTACGGAAAACGAAATAGATTACGAGAATCGTGATCGACTCTACTCTCTCCTATACGAGAGATGGAATGGTCAAGCAGACTTGCCGACAGCGACCAACCCTATCTGTTCACAGTACAGCGCGGCTTTTTCACCCGAAGACGAAATACCAAGGAGCTATACACCAATAAATCCATCTATATTGCAGTATAGCGCAGCTTTCTCAAGAAGAGAAGGAGTTCCAAGAAGTTGGGCGCCAAAAGTAGACCAATCGCCCGTAGTTAGACCAGACCCAGATTTGGCACATAACAGCCAAAACAAAACACAACCTGGACCAGGACAACTACCTACACCTGAATATGGGCACTTATATTCTATGCCTAATTCTCTTGGAAAGGCCGAATCTTCTGAAAGTACCGCAGATGATCACTCTCTACCAGCTCAACAGAATCCGCAGCATGAATTCGCAACTCTACAAGCCAGTGTTGCAGCTGAAGACACCATGTCTCTTGCCCCGTTATTGGCACAGAATTATGAGCCATCTTTTGGATCTAAACAGTATGCTCCATAACGCCTAATGGAAAGAATAATGAGCGAGAGATATCTAACACTGATATAGACAGAGTCAGGCTGGCCTTTGGCAAAAATTGTTGGAGAACAAAACGCACAAATTTATATATGGCAAAGACGGGCGATTCTATGGCACAAATGGCATCGGAGGCCCCGCATACGATCCTGTCAAAATCGCAATCCTCGATTCTGATATTTCTCCACAGCCCTTGAGGCCATTCAGATTGCGAATCAAAGCCAGAAAGAACTTTGCTGGCGGGCAGCAGAATGCTGCCGACACCGATCATGGCACGACCGTTGCTCAGTTGGTGCTCAAAGCATGTCCAACAGCACATGTATACGTTGCTCAAGTTACTAAACTGAATCTATCCGGTGAATCGGCTGTTGATGCTGAAGCTGCGGCACAGGCAATCGAATACGCAGCTGACCCTGGAGGCTGGGGAGTTGATATTATCACCATGTCATTCGGCTGGACGCACATCAACAAGCGCATTGGCAAGGCTCTTTCTTTTGCTAAACAGCATAATGTTCTCATGTTTGCCTCCACCACAAACTACGGGTTCACCGAAACAAATAGCATTCTCTATCCAGGCCGCGCGCAAGAAGTCATCTGTGTAGACGCTGCAGAAGACACCGGTCAGTTGGCGGGGTTTGCCATTGAGGACATCAGCCAAGGGCGCATCGAGAGATTCTCAGCCCCAGGCTTTGACATTGTCAGTCCTATTTCAGGCAAAACAGTGGATGGAAGCTCCTTTGCGTGTCCCCTAGCTGCTGGGATTGCGGCATTGGCACTGGAGTTTACCAGGCAATTCCCTCTATGTGACAGCAAGAGTGTGCAAGAAGCAGTTCGGCAGCGCGAGGGAATGGTCAGTATCTTGAGAGCAATGTCAAAACAGTATTCCTCTTCACCATCCAAATTCCTTTGTCCGTGGGAGCTTTTAGGTGATGAATATGGAGTTTACGGAGGCAATGGGCAGCCTGGCAGCGCAAGATATTTTTCTGCTTGTCGGTTAATCAATATTCTAAGAGAGGAGTTTGGGTCAGATATTGGAAAGGAAATACTGCCTCCTGATCATGATGAAAAATGATAGCTCCAGCTGTACCTAATATTTTATGTACTTGGATTTACCCAGCACATATATATGCTCCGGGAAAACTTGACGCAGCAGAGAACAAACAATAAAAAAAATAATCACACATACCCAAGATTTTAATCAGAGCTTTGTGACTATGAAGGCTCCGAAACATATTTGGATGCACGTGCCTTCAGCCATTTCCAACTTCAGGCCTCTTTCGAGGCTTCAAGGACCTAACAAGCAGCCCCGCGATAACGCGTAGTGGGGAAGCAAGGCCCATCACACTAAGGCTACGGCTAAACTCTGGCTTAGCGTTCCAGTGCCATTCAATCCTCCCCCACTATCGCGCGGCAGCTTCGTGAAGCTTGAACGACATTCAACATCCAGCCTTCAGCATCTTCCCTGCCTGCCTTTGAGAATACCTACTGCTGCTAGGATTCCTCTTGATTTTTAAAGAAGACGAACCCCCCTCCCCAAGAGCAACATAACATCCGGCAAAGACCTCGACGGCGCACGACATCAACCCTGCTGAATATCCAAGCCCAGTTCCCTCTGAGCATGACGATCGGCAAATAGGTACCTAGCCAGACCAAGCTCACAACGGCCAGTACAAATTCTGCGGCCTGCATGCCCTCATCTTTCCCAAATTCCTCCTCTTATATACCTCCTTCCGCTGTAGCTTCACGGCATCTGTAACGCCGATCGACAATGGACGACGCCAAACTCTACTTCGACGACTTGGCTCCGGCCATCACAAGCTCCACCTCCAAGGCCTACGACGCCGCCGCCAAAACCTATGCCGCATCCGTAACAACAAAGCTACCTGCTGGTATACGCACCACAATCCTGCGTGATCCAATCCAGTCTCTACAGGTACTTCTGCTTTATTCTTCTATTTTTCGGCTGCTGCCCCCCCATCTGTGGCCCTTGATGCTGACGGACTTTACAGCTTGTCGACCCTGCTACCAACTCTATTGGATACCTCGCGATCATCGATATCCTTCTCCGCGGCTCCATTCCACCATCTGTTTCTCGCCAACTTCTACTAGACAGTACTCTCCAATTTCTGTTGAAGTTCGATCCAATCCAAATTAGATATGTCGGGTCTCTACTTCGGTCTCTGCTGGAAGACCTCGGTGGCTTGTTTTCGGTAAGAGGCCCTATCCGTCAATGAGATGTCCAACCGACAAGCTATCAGCTACTAACGATGATGCGCCGCATGTGGTAGCCCACGGTTGCAGTAGAGCTGCTTGCAAATGCAATCCTTCGAATCGATCCGAGCGGATCCACGTTTACGTCGACGCACCTAGTCATGGCGAAACTGGCATACGATGCAAACTGCATAGAGCCTGCTCTCAAAGTCCTCGATGCCGACATTCTTTTCTATCCACGAAACACACGCTTCGAAGACACAAAGAGATTATGCGACACAGAGCTCGAGCCCTATGCTTACATGTATTTGGCTGGCCTTACAGATGCCATTAAGAGCACTTCGATACTCGAATATCACTTTGTTCAGGCCATGGCATATATATCAAGAAGAGACTGGCGCAAATCCCAGACAGCATTAGAGAAAGTGATTGGACATCCGACGAAGGATAAAGGCGTTAGTAAAATCATGTCGGAAAGCTACAAAAAATGGATACTGGTAGGGCTGCTTAAAGATGGACGGCCTCCCAGTTTCCCTCACTACGTCACTAGTGTAACGAAGCTTACTTTCAACGGTTTAAGCGAACCTTATAGTAATTTGGCCTCGTTGTTCACCACGGAAAATGCATCAGCCCTAAAAGAGGAAGCTGTCAAGGGACAATCAACTTGGGAAGAGGATAAGAACCTAACTCTCCTTGAAGAAGTGATATCTTCATACCAGAAGTGGCAGATTATCAACCTTCGCCGGATATACCGCCAAGTCTCCATTGCTCAAATTCGACAGACGACTTTGAGCGCCCATACGGCAGAGACTTTAAAGAGCGACGACGAGGTCCTTGCGCTGGTCAGCGATATGATCGAATCTGGCATGCTCAAGGGTCAACTCCAGGTTGGGCCTACAGCCGAGGAGAGCTACCTGACGTTTCACGAAGAACACGACTTGATGACAGAAGCTGAATTTGCAGCCGAAGTGGCCCGTAGCCACAGCAGCATCGAGGCGCTGACAAAGCAGTATCGAGCAACAAATGAGCGGCTAAGTTCTACAAAGGAATACGCACGACACGTAGTGCGTGAACAGAAGCGAATGGAGAAGGACATGGCCGATGCGGGAGTCGGCTTCGATGCGAATATAGAAGACGAGGACCTGATGACGGGTGTGTTAGGCACTATCTAGGACATAGCAGAAATGTAAGGCCAGGAGCATCACCCTTCTGAGATCGTCCCCGCCAAGGGCGACAATGATGACTGCATGGACGACGACAGCGACAAATTTTGAGGGTAACATTAAAATACATTTACAGTCGGCCCGGGCTCACTTCTCTCAATATGAAGTCAGGCCCGTAGAAGATGGAGCTATAACATGAATAGAGCATTACACGACACGCTGTCTCCTCTATGACACACGATGTTGGTTTTATTTTTTCTTATTTATTTTTTGCACCTGTTGAGTGATTCAATTGTAGACGGCGACTTGGTTTCTTACCAGTATTCCCCAGTCTGGCTTTGACTGGCTCTAGAATATGGTCACCTTCGGTATGTCCATTCTGCGATTGCCTCCTAATATCGCTTTTGATGACACTCATTTTGCCCGATTAGGATACTCTGCTAATATGTGGCATAGTAATTGTATAATAATAAACATGCATCTATAAACCCGTATAGTGAACACATTTCCCATCAAAATCTGTACGCACTGCAAGCCTGATCGTGAGTCCCACTTTATATATGATTGTTGCCTTCCCACTCCCAAGCCAAACTCTTTATGATTAGAAATAAAAGCAAAGCTGAAAATCAAAAGTTGTTACGCCTTTTCCCCCTTTATATCCTCTGAAATAATGTTCATGACATGCCCTTTCTCCGACGAACAAAGTTGGGCAATGTATAAGAGTCGTGCTTCTCTTGCATGGTCGATGCGGAGGGAGATCCAACCCTGGAGCCGTTTCTCTTTTCCGGTGCACAGCAGCATCCCATGGCGGCGTGCAGCAGGAATGCAAAATCCGTCGACAAGGCGGCGATCCACATGAAGGCAAACATCTTGCCGCCAATATCGCACTGGATGTTGAGCTGGTCTTGCGCCGTGAGCGCAATCTTGGCGGCAACACTAATAACGGTGGCGATGATTGCGGCTACCGTCAAGACTATGCCAGCTACGCCGCCGACGAGGGATGTGAAGAGGCTGAACCATCGAGTTCGGAGGACGAGAGGGGTAGCGAGCAGGAGGACGAAGTTGAGAACGATGCCGGACATGAAGAAGGCGTACATGACTTGGGATCCGATGCGGAGGAGGGTGAGGATGGTGACGACTTCGGAGGGAAGGGCGATTTTGGCGCCGGCGAGGAGTTCGCCTACGAGGACTTCGACGGGATTGAACCAGAAGAATGATTTTGGCGGAGAGCAGAAGGTTACGCCTCTGTAGAAGTCAAGGTTAGCTTTTAATCTCGTCATTGGCTCTCAAATAACCTCTCATGAGCTACCTAAGTAGACACCAGAGGAAAGGCAAGGCAGAAGAAGTGACATACTCATCGTTGTATCCCTCACAGTAACTCCACACACCAACCTGATAAAAGTCATGAAGGCCGAGGCTCCGTGCGACGGAGTTGAGTAGATTTGAGTTTTCGACCGAAATGGGGATGATGTGAGAGACGTCGAGCTTGAAGAAGAAGATGTCGTCGAGTACGGGATTGATGTGAGTATTGCCGATGAGGACGAGGATGAGGAAGGGAATCGTGATGAAATAGCTGATACCGGCGACGGTGGCCGCAAAAGTCCGCACAGTCATGATTTTCGCTTCCTTTTTTTATCTTTTATTTTATGAAGACGATACTAAACGGCAAGATGGCATAGATGATTCAAAAAGGCGAATGAAGAAGACGCGGGAAGAAGAAGATGGAATGAAAGGGAGGGAGGGGCGTACAACACCCGTTGTTTTGTTTGGGGTAGGGGATGAGATTTTGTAAAACCAGAAAGCAGAAAAAACGAATAAGAAACGAATAAGAGAAAAAGATGGGGGGAAAGAGAAAAAATAACGAGATACGAAACGAAATGAATTGAATAATAGACGAAAAAAGAAAGTAAAGAAAAAAGCCACACACACATACACTCAAAAAGAGGAAAAGGGAAGAGAAGATCAGATGGCTCGAGCTGAGCGAAACATTCAATGCACCTCTCACGTCAAAATCCAACATCCTTGCATGTGCCAAGTACACCACCTGAGTACGAGGGGCGCTACTACATGGGCTTGGTGTGTATGTACTCCGTCACACAACTTTCCTAGCACTGGTACATTGATTCCCGCAGAATTCAACAGGGGGGGAAAAAAAGAGACGCAGAAAATCGCCGTCCGTCATCGTGGCCCATCAGATCCGCTGGCATCAAAACGGCCCCCCTTCAGGGCCTTTTCATGGGTTTCCAGGCCAGATCCACCACGAGGCGCGGTTGCTTAGCGGCTCGGCTTAGCGCTGGACATTGGCGACTGGGTGAGAAGATTTGGCAGCAGAGACGACGTGGCCAGGGATCCAATTCGATTTGGGAGCTTGGCTAGGTTCCGCTGCAAATTGGGTCTGTCTGGAGGCCCCCTCCGCTAGGGACCCTTTCTGCTGGGTTTTTTTAGCTGTTTTTGTTTGGCTTGACTCATGAGAGTCAATGAATAGGTGGCTTGATTGTATAAACCTGCTAGTGAGCGGCCTATCGGACGAGAGACACTGGTCTACGTATATGATATATCATTGATGCAGCATGAGGTATCGTGTCACTATTACTGCTTAGTAGGCCTAGCACATGCAGTAATATTGGGTAGCTCTCAGGGCTCTGCTGCTGCTGCTGCTGCTGCTGCTGCTGCTGAGCTACAGGTAGGTGTTAGCGCTAGCTGCTCTGCTGGTATCCGCACAGCTCCCGGCAGATCGGAGCGAGAGTGCCGAAAGAGGTGCCTGGCCGAACCGCGCGAACGTGGCCCGACGACTTCGCCTCATGACCTGCGCCCGAAGCTCGGGATTCACGAATGACCTGGACTGGCAGCATCTGTGGTGTGCATTCATGCTCAAAGATAAGATGCAGAAAAGACTTCAGCTAGTAGACTACGGCAGTTGACACACTGTCTCCTCCATGTCATGAGATCATCATCATCAGGCAGGCTCATGCCCACAAAACGATAGACGGCTGACCCACGCCTTTTCTCGCTTTGACTCTGGCGAGATGAACAACTGAGATTTGATACTGTCTGTTACAAGTACTCTCCAACCACCTGAGAGACGGCGCGGATCGGCATTTAGCGCTATCCACGCGCGGGAAAAAAAAAATCCCCAAGCAAGAAGAGAGAGCCGCTGCCTGTGCGACAAACGCCGAGTTGGTTGGTCAGTGACTCTTGACTTGACAAATCTTCCTCTCACTGGCTGGAAATGTTTCTCTTCGCTGCCGTTCGCTTCGCCCACCTTGGCATCAGGACTACGGTCAAACCTGCTGGGGCGGAGGGGCTGAGACATGTGGACATGGGTCATGGGCGGTGCCGGCGCCTTGCTGCCGGGGCCCCATTCCAGGTGTTACAGGAAGCGCCAGGGAACAGTACAGCGAGGAAGCCGCCCGCATTGTAATTGGCAATCAGACGGCGTTGCTGGACGAGAAGCGTTGACAGCCAGTCGCTATGGTGGTTGGGCCCTGGGATCACGAAGCGAAGGGCAGCGGCATCGACTGATACCTACTATGTAGGCTAGCTTTAAGCGTGGCACGCGGCTAACGGTGCTGCCGCCGTGGCTATTGCTATTGCTATTATTACTTGTATGAGCTGTGCGCCGCTTGGTCAACATTACTTGTTCCAGGCGATCTTTCAAGGGTCTGGGTATATGCAGATCCTCAAACAAGCTTCAGCTGCTTCTAGCCAACTCCTACATAGGGAATCTGCCGCTACTAATCGCTATTCCCTGTTTACGCGCGCTCCCCTTTATCTTCCTATATCCTCATAGGACGGTAAAAACAGCTTGCTAACAAGAGAAAAAATCGTGGAGATCGAAACACGCCAGCAGAGGAAACAAGAAACGAGCGGAGTGGAAACACTGGGGAGATCATATCTTGGCTTCACGGCCCATCAGCAAAAATCTCCACCACCCTTTTCACTTTTTTTCTGGTCCCTTTTCTTCTTTCTCCTGGTTACTTTATTTCGCAGTGTCCGTCTGGCACGCCTTTTCATTCTTTTCAAAGTTTTTACAAACACAAAGATCTAAGCCTCGTCTTTATCGTCTGGCTCTCATCCATATACGAGCCAATTCACAGAGCGATTGGGCAATTTCCCCCTTGTTTAAGTGGAGAGTGGCAGTGACGTCTTGGCTCTTGGGCTGGTTCTCAGCTTTCCCTTACATACGTGCTCACCTCCGGCCGTTTGATGACGACTACAAGAGGGCTTTTCTGCCAAAAGTGGGTGAGCCTCTGAGCTGTCTCCCGATCGCCGCTTTACGAGCTCCAGACTGGAAGCTGTCATCGCCCCGTGGCGGAATACACTCTTTCGGCACGGCACCCGGCCTGGCTGCCGGTGATTCCACGCTTCTCTTCCTTTGTCATCGGACATTGCTTTTCTTTTCTTTTTCTGGGTTTCTATTTACAGCTCCGGCATTTGGATTACGGTTTTTGGGGGCTGATAAAGAATTGGGTACTGCTACTCCTGGGCCGGGTTATCTGAGGAGACGTCGATTTTTCTTCTCCTAGGGGGAGGCTCGAGCGCTGGGCTTAATATCAACGTTAATCTTCTACATCGAAACTCACATCAGCATCAATGAGGGTCCCTTACACAGCTCTCGGCGCGCTGGCGCTGCTGGTGCAGACCGTCTCGGCGCAAAAGGTGTCGTATTCAGATACCACCGGCCTCACCTTCTACCAGGGAACCAAGACGCAGCGAGTCGGCGGCGACCCAGTCCCTACCGGCGTCTACCACTCCTACAGCCACAAGATCACCCTCACCGGCGCCCACTCTCATTCCACGAGCTCGGGCTCCAGCTCGTCCAAAACCGTCAGCGCCAGCTTCCCGACCGGCTCGCTCACCACCGGCGCCAACGCCACGGCGACGGCCACTGGAGTACCCCAGCCGACTAACACGCAGGCCTGCAACAACCACGTCGAGTTCTGCACCCGCAAGTTCAGCAACATCACGCAGGTGGGTTGTCACAACTCACCCTTTGTGCGGCCCGGTAACTCGGGCTCCAACCAGGAGCTGGACGTCAAGACGCAGCTGGACGATGGCGTGCGCTTCCTGCAGGCTCAGATGCAGTTCCCGGCCAACAGCTCGGTGCCGCACTTCTGCCACACAACCTGCGATCTACTGGATGCCGGCCCCATCACCGAATGGCTGAGCGAGGTGTACTCGTGGGTGGACGCCCATCCCTACGACGTCGTCACGATTCTGCTGGAGAACGGCAACTACTCGGACCCTTCTGTCTATGTGCCGTATATCCAGGAGACTGGCATCCTCAAGTACACCTATGTGCCCACCGTCTTCCCCATGGGCATCGACGACTGGCCCACGCTGGAGAATCTCATCCTCCACGGCAGCCGCGTTGTCATGTTCCTCGATTACAAAGCCAACCAAACAGCCTACCCGTGGCTCATGGACGAGTTCTCCCAAATGTGGGAGACACCCTTTGACCCCGTGGACCGCGCATTCCCTTGCACCGTGCAGCGCCCACCGGACCTGTCGACGTCGGCGGCCCAGGAACGCCTCTATCTTATGAACCACAACCTCAACGCCGAGTTCAACGTCTTCAACCTAGAGTTGCTAGTGCCAGCCGTGTCGCTGCTCAACGAGACCAATGCGGCGGAGGGCTATGGCAGCGTGGGTTTGGCCGCGAATAACTGCCGTGCAGATTGGGGACGCGCGCCGAACATCCTGAATGTGGACTATTACAACTATGGCTCGCCGCCGGGATCGGTGTTTGAGGCTGCGGCGAGACTAAATAACGTTACGTATAAGAATACGTGCTGCGGACAGGTTCAGGCAAGCGATGCTGCGACGTTGATGCGAGGAGCGAGAGGGTTGTTTATAAGCTGGGCGAGCGTTGTGACTTTGGTTGCGTCGGCATGGCTGATACTATAGAAAGCAAAGTGGATTTTTATTTTATTTTGGGAAACATGGCGCAGAAAGCATCGAATATAGGAGTTCTCGGCAATGTAAAGGGAGAAAGATTTACGGGACCGTGTTTATGGGATTTTGTCATGAAAGAGACTTCTTGAGAGCGGATTTCTTTTAAGTTCCAGCTTAGCAAGCTCAGCAAAGCGTGCTACATTAATAGAAATGAACATACATGTACAATGGACATACGTGTCTTTGGTTGCATTGACATCTGTGGAGATTGAGTAACCCGAGTAATTCAACTTTCAGACTAATAAGCTGTGCTTGTCATGCTAACGAACAGCGAACGTCCAAATCTTTATTTAGAGATGCTTACGAGAACAACTTGCATGTATTTTACCGATCTGTCGGGGTTTAACTCGATGGGTTCTGAACTTCTTTTCCCTGTCAGTTGCCCATCGGCAATTAACCTATCCACTTGGGCTAATCTCTTTTCCTGCTCTTCTCATCGCCGCACTATAATCTCACTCAGTTGTTTTGGAAAAGAAAGATCGCCGGAACCCATCAAATCCGCAATAAGAAATAGATACAGCAACAGAAACTCATCAACGGGAAAGCCTCATCCCGCTCACCTTACTGGCCGGCCCCCTTTTTTATTTACTCATCACCCCAAAAATTCCGCCACACTTGAAAACACCGTTTCTCTGTGAGGCTCAACCAAGCGCAGCCTTCAGCGGGTTGTTACTTTTTTTGGACATGATGTGTAAGTGTGGCACGTAACTTTTCTCGTTCCTACCGTTCGTTTCGTTCCGGTTTAGTTGGTTGTGCCGCCTCTTGCTTCTCTTGTCTTACAGCTACAGCTAAGCATTTCAGCCAATCATAGCTCAATCGAGGCCAGGCCAGGGGTTTAGCAAAATAGCAGGCCATTAGCGAAAACTATCATCATCCACGCCGGCCTTTTTGGCGCAATAGACGCCGCTAATAGGAAACAAGCCTGGGAAGGCAGTTTTTGGGGGCCGGGGATCCCAAAAAGACACCAGACCACACACACACACACACACACCCAGAAAAGAGACGCTACCGCATGGGAGAGGGCGGAGGCCTGCGGGGAGCTGAGCTGAGCTCGATTTTTTTTTTTTTTTTTTTGCTTGAACCGGGCAGTGTATTGGTGGCTGACCAGCCCTACAATACAAGCTGTTGTTCTTATTTCCCCGTGGCCCTGGCTCAGGCGTTTTGCGAAGCGAACTTGTGAGAGGTGACGGACTTTTTGGATCCTCCATCTTGCCGGATCTCTTTTCAACTCTTCTTAGTCTTCAAAACTCAGCTCTTTTGTCTTCTCTATTCTATTCTTAGCTAAAAAGCGAGTTACTCGATCCCTCGTTAAATACGCTCGCCCTTGTAAAGTTGATGTTTATTTGTCCTACTCTCCTTCACCTTAGTTACTGTCGGCTATCTCGCAAACAATAGTCTCGGGTGCTACTACACTCCACGCAATCCACCATTTGTTTCTAGCACGGACTATCATTCAGCTGGCATTCAGCTTGCTTTCAATATAGGCTACAGCTCTCGCCTGTAACCTTTCTCTCTTCACTTTCTCTAATCTATCTTCAGCTCAGCGATGATTCCCCCTCAACACCATGGCTTATAATCTCCATCCGGGCCAAGACCCCCTCAGAGATCCCTGGGCGGGGCCACGCCCAGACCAGCATCTCACGCACAGAGTCTCCGGCCTATCTGACGCCGACGATCGTGAACCCGAACCGGTTCCTCACCCGCTGCGAGGACGGGAGTCCATGGTGTCGATAAACTCCGAATACGACAGCCGTGGCTCTGTGGTGTCTTCGCCGAATACGCTTGGGGCACATGGGCCTCAGAACTATTCGCCAGTCTCTCCATGGTCTGGCTCGTTTTCCTACTCGGGCGCCAGTGGGGGATATGCTCCCGTGCCTGGACACACCGGCCAGCCTGCGAGGGCTTTTTCTAGGGGGGGTCGTAGACCAAGCTATTCCGCAGTACAGCAAACGGTTCCCGAGAGCATAAGGGAAGAAGAACCGTATGACTTGTCTCTGCTCACATCGGCGGCCGCCATGGGCATGTCGGGATCAGGCTCGCGAGGAAGATATGCCGCCATCAACGAAGAAGAGGACGGCCTTGATGCCGTGCCGGCATTTGACTTTACAGCAACTTTAGGCCCGCTAGGCGCTCACGACGATGACTTTATCAAGAAATTACAAGAAGAAGAGTCAAGGGGGCACTTAACTGGAGGTATAGGCCAGGGATTCCGAGCCAACTCTCAGGTACGCAGCGGAGAGCTCTTATCGTCGCCCGTTTCTGCTCAGCCCGGCTTTGGTCGATCATTCTCTATGCGAAATGCGAACAAACACCTGAACCGCACCGAGACGCTGCGCCACATGGGCCAAGACGAGGCCAACCGTCGCGGCGAGGTCATTGAGGTCATCATGGAAGAGCCGGTGGGCGCGGATCTGAGCAACATTGAAGGACCCAACATCTCTTCTGGTGCGCTGCGACAGTCGACGTACTCTTCATACTCATCGGCCTCTAGTATTATGGAGAAGGAAAGGGGGAAGACGACACAAACTTTTTACCCAGAGTGCAACTGGAAGCCATTCTCTATGCGATGGCCCTATCTGCTGTCGCTGATTCTTCTCTCGGTAGCGTTGGCCGTTATGCAAGAGGTTCTGTTCCAAATACACAAGAATGATCCTCTCGTCAAGTTTACATCCCCAGATCAAGTCGAGCAGGGTCTTTACTTTGTCATCAAATTTGCGCCTACTTTACTTGCCGTCATATACGGCGTCTTGTGGCAGTTTACCGACTTTGAAGTCCGACGTCTCGAGGCCTTCTATCAGCTCTCCAAAGAAGGCGGTGCCGTGGCCTCCGAGTCTCTCAACATCGACTACGTGACCAGCATCAACGTCTACCGACCGTTCAAAGCCCTGTGGAAGGGCCACTACGCCGTGGCAGTGTCATCCATTGCCACCCTCTTGGCCGTGTCGCTGGTGCCGACCTTTGCTGCCGCCGCGGTTGTGCTCACGCCGGATCGAAACGAGCGCATGGCCAATCCAAACGGATACAAGGACCTCAACTTCAACTCCGTCTGGTCACGCCTCCTGACATCGACGTTGGCTGTGATTGCCGTGCTAGGCTGCATCCTGTTTTATCTCCTCCAGTCACGCAAGTCGGGCCTCATGTCCGACGTCCGAGGCATCGCTGGTCTCGCATCTATGGCGGTGGTGAGCCACATTCTTATGGATTTTAAGGACATGGACACGGCTTCTCCCCGCGACATCCACAACAAGCTCAAGTATAACCGCTATACGCTCTTAAACTCGTCCCTGGCGCCTGATGAGTTTAACTCAGCAAAAGCACATGTGGTGACTTCTGAAGAGAAGCACAAATATGATGACTTTGACCTGCCTACGAACCCACACCCCATCCTGCTTCGCGCAGCAGGCCTCATTCCCATGATTATCGGAATCCTCCTTTTCGCCGGGTTTATCCCCGCCTTTTTGTTCTCACCCGCGGAAGTTGTGACAAACAAAGCACCGTTTGTCGTCACCATTATGGCTGTCATTGTGAAAATGGCTTGGGGCGGCATGGAGACGGGCGTTCGCATGATGGAGCCGTACTACATCCTCTCCAAGAGACACGCACCCGCTAAGACGCTGCTTCTGGATTACACGGCGTTGCCTTTTGGCTACATGCCGCTGCGGGCGCTTCTCAATGGCCATTTCCTCGTCTTCTTTGTCGGATTCGGCAGCATCATGGCCGAGTTCCTGACGATCCTCGTGGCAGGTCTAGCCACCGTTGACGGGCGCGATTTCCTCCTAACCTGGAACTCTACCGACAAAGCCTGGGAGGTCAACTCTGGCACAGAGACGGTCAAGTCCTTTTACGTCTCCGTCGCTCTATCGCTCTTCATCCTGCTCTACATGGTTGTCGTCGCTCTCGTTGTATTCTTCCGCCGACGCCACGCTTTTCTACCCCGTCAGCCCAACACCATCGCCTCGGTGCTGGCGTACATCCACCAGAGCAAGATGCTCTACGACTTTGTGGGCACGGAGAAGTTCACCGCGTCGCAGGTGCGACAGAGGCTGGGCGAGTATAAAGTGTACGGCCTGGGGTGGTTTGTTGGACGAGATGGGCAGAAGCACTGCGGCGTGGATCAGGAGGAGCTGATCAGCAATTATAAGCATGGCATTAGTTTGAAGGAGGGAACGCAGCCGTGGAATATGCAGTGGGATGTTTTATAAGCATGTTGACACTCTGGTTTTTAACTTTGCGTTTTGGTTTTTTTTTTTATTCTACAATTATTTTTTGGTTTGATATCATTTTTGAGGTCGATTATTTTTCTTGTTTTTTTACACCTGTATATAGAACTTTGATGCATTTACGCGGGATAGCGACAGAACGTTACTTACATGGATGCATGGCAACCACGACGAAATTGAATTGGTGCATATTGTTTCAGATTATTCTTTGTATGGCTTCCTATGTGATTCTATGTATATTCACACCTCATATGTATACATATATTGCATCAAAATAAAGGGAATGTTACAGCTCCCACCCCACCATGCGGAGGAGAATTTAGAGCAAGGCACCCATTGTTCTTTAATGGGCAACGGAAGAATTCTCCCACCTCTCACCGCGCCACAACAGGCTGCATTAGGCTTCTCGCGAGGCAACCAACATGAATATTATTTGTACTATATATCAATTAACTGAAAGCCAAAACCAGTTTTTTTCTTGGTCCGATACATAGCATTTGAACGTCTCGTAGCCACAGTCTTTGGTCAGTTCAACCAAAAGCTCTACTCCTCAGCAGCGTCTGGCTTTCTTTGCTGTTTGGCAGAGCCTAACATGGGCAGTGTGT
Source organism: Trichoderma erinaceum (assembly GCA_026401215.1). Classification (NCBI taxonomy): domain Eukaryota; kingdom Fungi; phylum Ascomycota; class Sordariomycetes; order Hypocreales; family Hypocreaceae; genus Trichoderma; species Trichoderma erinaceum. The sequence goes on along the minus strand of JALIRY010000015.1, from coordinate 291,191 downwards.
AGGACCATGTCGTTATATGTACCCAGCAGCCCAGCGAACGAATCATGTATCCAGACGCCTGACGAAATATGTCCCGACTGCTCCAAATATGATTTTCACGCAGCGCTAGCAGCTATCAGCTCTGACAAGTATCCCGATCGCAGTGGATATTCCTGCGATGGCATCATAATCGCAAAAGTCGGGAAACGATACAGAACGCCGTTCGAAACAAACTGTTCACTATGTCGCATTCTGTTGGCATCGCGAAAGTCAGCTCTTGAACTATACCCAATTATTGATCAAAAGAAATACAACCCAGATGAGCTACGTACACTGTTGGCATCTCAAAGCTCAGCTCTCATGTCATACCTGGTCAACCGAAACCTCTACAATGTATATCAAGGTCAGCTACAGACACTGTTGGCATCTCAGGATTTTCTGATATATTTATACTCGCTCAAGAGCCAAAACAAAAGAATACCAGATTATATTAAGCCACATGTACTGTTGGAATTTCGGAAGCTATCTATCGAGATGCAACTACTCGTATTGCAAGACAAGAAAGACACAGATGAGCTATGTGCACTGTTGGCATCTCAAAAGTCAGATCTTGAATCATGCCTAATCGACCAAAACAAAGACAACACAGATGAGCTGCGTGCATTTATTCTTCTGAAAGATACTATAATTCACGATGCGTCGGTACGGGGATCTTTTTTTGCTCGGAGAAACAGGTCCATCTATATAGATTTGGTGCCATCAAATTTCCCCCTCAACTCAAAACAGCGACTTGCGCATGGAGCCAAGCAGGGATTTGCAGTTGTCCACCAACCCCATGAGCTGCCGATGTTTACTGCTCAAGTAGTTCCCCCTTATTTCGATCCAAAAATTGCGAAAGGATGGATTAGCCACTGCAGAAAACACCATCAAAAAACATGCTTTTCTCGGGAAGATGCGGCCGTCACAAACCTAAATTTGATCGATTGCGAGACTCTCGTCGTGGAACAAGGACGCCCACAAGCACTTTATGTGGCCCTGAGCTACGTCTGGGGCTCATCTACCGCCTGCGGCCAACATTCCCTGGAATCATCAACGTCCGGCGGCATATCTTCTCTCCCTTCCGTCCTACCGCCCGTCATCTTGGACGCTATAGCCGTCACCAAACTGCTTGGCTTCCGGTATCTATGGGTGGACAAATTTTGCATCGATCAGGTCAACAATGATGTGAAACATCAGCAAATTACACACATGGACTCTGTCTATGAAAATGCCGAAATAACAGTCATTGCGGCCACCGGTGTTGATGAAACCTATGGCTTGCCTGGAGTAAGGTCCAAAGCGCGATCTACCCAACCTATTGCGCGCATTGGAGGCCTGACTGTCTTATCAACTATGAAAGATATCCAGGACTCGATCCGTTCTTCGAAGTGGTTCGCAAGAGGATGGACCTTTCAGGAAGCATTGCTAACTCGACGTCGCCTCGTGTTTACTGAAGAACAAGTCTATTTTGAGTGCGCTGCAATGAACTGCTTTGAGAGTTTCACTGGATCGACTGACGCATTGTACAACGAATGGGGGTCAACATCTCCCCAATACCAAAGACCTGGCATGTTTGAAAGATTTGGCTGGCAAAAATTCGTTGGCTTCCGCGGCAAACCTGGGAATACCCTGAACATCTTTATACGATATCTGACTGCGGTCGAGGATTATACAGCTAGGGAGCTAAGATATGAGCACGATTCATTAAACGCATTTGCTGGAATAATGAAAAAGTTTGAGAGGGCTCGTGAGCCGATCATTCAGTTATGGGGCATTCCTACTACCATCAAGCGTCGAGAACTGACAGAACGCTGTTTTGTCGAGGCTCTATGCTGGAGTCATGCTCATAGCTGCTGGGATAGCCTTTCACGGCCCATCCGAAGACCCGACTTCCCCTCCTGGTCATGGGCCGGCTGGGCTGGCAAGGTAGAATACGCGAGAATGTCCCATCCAACTTTCATGGTGTCGCAACTCCCCTCTGTACAGTTTTCTGAATGGCACAACACCATCCTCAATGCGACAGTGGACGTGGATATATACCTCGAATCTGAAGCTGGCCAGATCTTGGGATTAAGCGAAATAGCAGGGTCTATCTCGATTGACCACTTTGGCGTGGGTTTCGCCAGAATTCTCCGATTAGAAGCAAATGTCTTTCCTCCATCCTCATTTTCGTATGATAAGACGAGTGGATGGGAGCTACTTAATATTCCCGCCAAGATGTCCCTATCTCAGGGGCCAGATAGCCAAGATCGGCTTCTCGAGCTATTAAATAAGCAGGATAGTAGCTTGCTGTGCATTCATGTTAGAGACATTGGCACCATGATCTTTAGTCTTATTATTGAAACGCGAGGCAGATTTTCTTCTAGGATCGGGCTCATCACTGCTGATTGGCACGGTTATGAACAACCAGATTTTGGCCTCCTTGAGCGGAAGACTTTTCGCATAGTATAGAGTATTAGAATTCCACAAGGACAGACTTTGTATATGAAGGATCTGTTGATGATTGGAAATAGATTAATGGATCGGTCATGGTGGAGGGAGAAAGTGGCGATGTGAAGCAAGAGAGCATGAATACAGTAGTAGTGCCCAACTCCAGGTGTACGTTGAAGAACATGTGCAATCAAGATAGCAAAACAATAATCAGAGTGGGCAAATAGAACCTAATAGAGAAAAGGAGTCTCATTATAGCTTAACACTGAGCACAAACTGGCTGCTTTATTCATCACTCTTCTTGGATCAGTTATATTATCATATCTTGGATTGAATGGTCTTCGTAAAGTTTCCGGTAGCTGGCCCATTGGCAATCTATATCAAACCGCATATAACAGGCAACGGTAATTATGTATAAACACGAACACCCTTGATGATCTTTGCTGCGCCTCCAGCAGCGATGAGGCTCCTGGGGCTGTGTTTCGATTAAAGGGAGTGGTCTGAATGAGATGAAAGTGTGATTGAATTATACTATTTCAATTCAATATTCAAACGACGCTTCTGATACTAGTCTGGTAGCATTCCGGTGGGCTGAACACATTCGTAGCGAAGGAATGGGTTACCTGTGAGAAGCCCATGCATGTCTTAGACTATTGGACGAGACATTCACTCACTCACTCACCTCCTCAGGCTCTGGTAGCTGTTTATATAATCAGGTGCTTTGGAGCTGCAAATTCTTGACCTATCGTGTGCCTGAGCAGACGTTAAAGTGGCTTGACACCCTTTTGGTGGAAAATATCGTTGAAATCATGCATCATGTGGCTTATGTTTGCCCCCCTTTCGCTCGTATTTTCTTAGCGATCAATATGCATCTCGCTGTGACCATCCTGATGGAGTGTCTGCTGCGCAAAAAGAATGGTGATGGGTCCAGCGTGGAATTTCAGACAATGAGGGATGTGCAAGCGAGACATGCGAGCTGATAAATTGATTATACATATTGATATATTGTTTCGCTCGCGGGAAAGCATCCCGCCCCAACTTACACGTATGCTTGTATTTTGGCTCGTATTCAACCATCGCAAGGATCTACGCCCCCATCACTACAACGACAAGGCCATGACGTGCGCATCTAACGCCAAAGTTTGCATTCAAGATTATGACCAAAATACGCTCATTTGAAAAATTGTGCATACTGTAGAGCCATTTATAAAAATAAAAATTTGGAAAAAAAAAAAAATGCTCCAAAAAAAGGTACCCGTTTGGTTCCACGCGTTGGTTGATTTTCATTTGCGTGGATTCAGACTACCGGCTAGGGCATCCCGCCGCAGTGGAGGAGGAACTTGGAATACATGCTATCGGTACCTGTGGCAGCGTTGGGCGACAGCGCCAAGCACATGTACCCCGCATGACTGGCGCGAGTAGCGGCAGGATGGCTCCGGAAGAGGTAGCTCGCAGATCGGCCCCTAGTCGATACGTGCAGCATCCTTCTGTGATGCCTGGCAGTTGGCAGGGCACGACCCAGTGGGCAGTCGCTGCGCCGGCTAAGTCCATTTGCATCGACGCGGACCCGGTTCTAGCAGCTCCGTACTGAACAGTAGGAATTCCAGGAGAATCGCTGCCCTTGTTAAGGAGCTCAGCAGCTGTTCGCGGGTGGCTGGGCGTTGCTCAGCTCTTTTGCGGCCGTGGCGCCCGTCTAGCCTCGACAGCTGCTGGGGCCCGGACTGTGCATAGTGGTATGCATGCTGGAAACCTTGCCTTGGAAGTTAGCGCCTCTCGTACCTCTGTGCCCCATTCACCACGCTTTGTCTACCTGTCCGCGTAACTCGATGACACCACCCACCCGCTAGTCCAATGCGTCTATCCACTGTAAGCCCACTGTAATCGCCCCGAATCGTCTTCTCCAGGAATAGCAAAAGAGCCTGCACCAGTCACTTCCAGGTGGCCCATGCCCCCCCCCCCGTCTCTTTTTCCTGCATCATCAGCATCGCACCACGCCTTGGCAAGAAGATCAAGAATCGATTCCATCCGTCGCTGGGAATCCGCTTCTTGCTTTCTTTTCTTCATCTTCTTGCCTTCTCCTCCGCTCGCTCTGCGTCCTGCACCGCCAGAACTTCCACTCGCTTTTATCCTTCGCTTTTGGTGCCGACGCATCCGCCGTCGTCCGGCAAACCTTCCGTGTCGTCAGCGACGCTCTTTTTTTTTCCTCGTTTTCCACTGGAGCCAAGGAAATCTCTCTCGCTTCGCAGATCTTTGCATTTCGTCATCGGCCGTGCATCACGACAAAAATAGCGCCCTGCATCTTTGCGCGACAAATCTCGAATATCCAGCGACTCGGATTATCTGCATTTCGACTTGGATTGCTCAGACGCTGCTTCCAGCGCGCCTAAACGGCCGGCTCAAATCAATTGTGCCGACGGAAACGACCGAGTGCAGATACGCGCTCACCGTTTTCTCACGCTGTATCCATCTGACCTCGTATTCCGCCCAATTTCCCCTCGTCTTCCAACGCCACTGGCCGGCCCGACCAGCCTTTTGACAAACAGCGACCTGGAGAAGGAACAATATTTTCGCTGCTGAATTTCGAACTGCTTTCATCTGCTGCGCGCAAAAAGAGGAACGAACCACGAAGCATACGATCAACCACCATCGTCGTCCATCATGCGGTCGTTCCTGAGAGCGCCGCTGGCCGTCTTGGCCATGCTCGGCATGACAGCGTCGCCAGTCGCGGCGGAAAAAATGCTCCTGTCCAACTCGCTCAACATCTGCCAGCAAAACTCCAGTTTCCAGGCCAGTCTGTTCAATGTCGTCTACACGCCTGCCAACAACTCGGCCAGCGTCACCGTAGAGGCCACTTCAACCGTAGCAGGCCTAGTCAAATTCGACGTTGAGGCATCTGCATACGGCTACACCTTTCTCAGAACGACGCTTGACCCTTGCGAACTCAAAATCCAAGGTCTCTGCCCCATGGTCTCGGACAAACTCTCCTTTGGCTTCAATGTGCCCGTTGGCAGCGAGGCCGCTTCCAACATTCCCGGTATTGCATATCAGGTTCCAGACTTGGATGCGTCCATTAGGGTTCGCATCAACTTGACCAGCACCGGCCAGTCTATTGCCTGCGTTGAAGCCGACATTTCCAATGGCAAAACCGTCAACCTCGTTGGCGTCAAGTGGGCCACTGCTGTCATCGCTGGTTTGGCCCTCGTTTCGTCGGCCATCATCAATGGCTTGGGACATTCCAACACTGCTGCTCACGTCGCCGCCAATTCTCTGTCGCTTTTCGGCTACTTCCAGTCCCAAGCTATTGCCGGCCTGACTGGCGTCCGCCTCCCGCCCATTGTAGCGGCTTGGACCGAGGACTTCCAGTGGTCCATGGGCATTATTCGTGTCGGCTTCATCCAGACCATTGCCACTTGGTATCAGCGCGCCACTGGCGGTACACCTTCTACCATTTTCGACTCTCTCAGCACAGTCTCCGTCGAGGTTCAAAAGCGAAGCCTTCAGGTTGCCCGTGTCGGCTTGGACCTGGCGAAGCGCGGCGTGGAAAAGTTGCCCACGACTGGTCTCACTCTGTTCAAGCGCGGCAACATCACCAATGGGTCCGGAAGTTACGTCGTCTTTGGCATACAGCGTGTTGCCTTCGAGGCTGGTATTGAATCCACCAACCTGTTCCTGACCGGCCTCATCTTCTTTTGGCTCTTTGGTCTCTTCACTGCGGCCGCTGTTGTCGCGTTCAAAGGCTTCCTCGAACTTCTCGCCAAACGGCGACTTATCAAGGCTGACCGCTTTGAAGACTTCCGAAATGGATGGATTACCGTGCTCAAGGGCATTCTTTTCCGCGTCTGTCTGATTGGTTTCCCTCAGATGGTCATCCTTTGCCTGTGGGAGTTCACTCAGCGCGATTCAGCCGCCGAGGTACTTCTCGCCGTAGTTTTCTTCTTCGGCCTGCTCTTTACTCTGTGCTATGGCGCCTTCAAGGTCATTCGCCTCGCCCGGCGCTCAATCGCTATGCACCGCAACCCAGCATTCATCTTGTACTCCGACCCTCAGGCTCTCAACAAATGGGGCTTCCTCTACGTTCAATTCCGTGCCTCGGCCTATTATTTCATCATTCCAATTCTTTTCTATACCCTTATCAAGGGAATGTTCATTGCGCTGGCTCAGCATAGCGGCGTCACCCAAGCCATCAGTCTTATTATCATTGAGGCTGGCCTCCTAATTGCAGGCTCCGTCCTTCGTCCCTGGATGGATAAGAGCACAAACTCCATCAACATCGCCATCGCTGCAGTCAACTTCATCAACGCCATCTTCCTCTTCATCTTCACCAACGTCATTGATGTTCCTCAACTGGTAGTTGGTGTCATTGGCGTCGTTTTCTTCGTGCTGAATGCCGCCATGTCCTTGGTGTTGCTCCTCATGGTCATCATCTCCACTATCCTTAACTTAATCCGCAAGAACCCGGATGCGCGATACCAGTTCATGTCCGACGACCGTGCATCTTTCATGAAGTCGCAGTCGCAGCTAAATGCCACCACAGAGCTCGATGCCCTGGCAGCTACGGCTCGAGGCGACAAGCTTGGCTACAAGGCTGGATTTGATAACGAGTCCGTGGAGTCGGCTGACATTCGTAAGAACAATGAAGCATCCGCATCGTATAGCATCTCTGCCACAGAATCCCAGAATTCCTTCTATCCTGGGGCTCACGCTCAGCCCAACGCTGCGATTCCGCTTTTCCCTCCCGCCCAACGCGGTGCCAGCCCGCTACGAGAGAGCGTGGTGAACCCACAAGCTTCTGGCACTTCTTTGGCGCAACAGCGAACGCACACTGCCAGTCCAGCAAGCGGACACCGATCGCAACACAACGCCAGGTAAGTTACTCATGCGTATTCCTTAGGAAATCTCAAAGCTTGCCTTTTACTAATTCGTTTTTTTCTTCACTAGCCCCTGGCAACGTGGCGCAGGCTATGACCACTAGAGCGCTTTGATGCAAAAGTACTAGATGCATAGCGTCTAACATTCTTGTTTTTTCGATGTATTTCTATTCAACGACGAAGGGGAGGTTGACACAATGATACGAGTACGATCATTTCAGCCCGCCTGGGAAATCAGGTTATAGCAAGACACGTTGGAACCTCCAACGTGTCCTTCTTTACCTAGTATGGCAACTCGACATGCTTAGCCAATTTACGACCCTCCAAGTTGTATTCGCCTTGTTGCTAGGCTTTTGTCTTGATGTCACATCGCCTCAGGGTTGGAGGATATATGATGGCGTTTGTAGGAAGGTGTTTGGCGTTGAGGGACCATGGGGTCCTATGTGCCTACGAGGGAGGCCTGGGTTTTTTTTTTCTTCTTCCACTTTTAAAGCCCCTTTGGTCCTCACTCCTTTGTATATACGCCCATCATTTGATAAGGAGCTGATGTGAGCAGAGGTGGATACGATCATTTTATCATCAAATCAGTAGCTCGAACACAATTAGGCCAAGTAGGTCTAACAAGCATTGAGGAGGATTCACTCCTCGCGCCATAGGATAATGACATTAAATGTTGTAAACTTGCTTGATGGCTCTTTACTTTTGGAAACGTTAATTAGGTGGCTTATAGTTCCAAGTCGATCCTAAGATGATACCCAGAGGTGAATTTGACTTTTCTATGAATGCTATGGGAACATATTATTAGTATACGAATCCTTTTTTATCCCGGCACTTTTTCGGTGAGATTCCACCTTTCTTTTAATTGCCTCATTAAATAACTATTGCGAGATGTGAAGATGGCGGATTTGGTCAAACCTAAACCTATATTTAAAAACGTTCCAAAAACGATAGAAAAAAAGTACTCGAATTTGCTAAATCTTAATACCCTGTTTTTGTGTGGCTGACGCTAAAGCTTTGGGTTTAAGATTACACAACAATAATAAGAAAACAGAACAGTCCGGGAAGAGACCGAGAGACAGAGTCTAGCATGCAAACAACAAGAGGAAAGGAAATAGTAGCTCAGAGCGAAAGAAAAGTACTACTACATATCAGGACTATTAAAGATATTAAGAAAAAAAAATAAAGGAAACCCAAACTCCGTTTTACAGACATTTCAACATAGAATAATTAAACCCAACAAAACTTGATCAAGTCAAAGAAGAGAAGCGCTGGGCGGGAACAGAGTTACGACCATTTTTAAAACACAAAGCCCTCTTGTATCAGCTTGTCCACATCTCCCCCCGCCGCAGCCACGGCCTTCATCGCCGCTTCACTAAGTTTCCTTCGCTTCTCCTGGGCCTCCTTCTCCCTACGAGCTTTCGTTTTTGAGCTACCACTTGGTGCTACACCGGTCATGAGAACATTACCATCATTAGGCGTAAAGTTGACAAAGCCCAGCCCATCGCCGCCTCCACCGCCCAAAGTTATCCCGCCGCCAATATTCCCCCCTAACACGTCTCTCGATCGGCGCTTGCGGACCCCTCCTGGTGTGTTGGGCGCGGACCCAGGTCCCCGGCCGGAGGTGCTGCGGACGGAAGAGATGGACCCTGTGGAGCTGTGTCGGGACTGGTTGCGCATCTGGGAGTGCGCTTGCGTGGGGGAGGCGGAGGTGGAGGGGCCCCGAGTTCTGCGCATAGGAGAGGAAGACATATTGCGATGTCGAGTCCCTGAGGAGGGTGCTCGCGGGGGCCGACTGCTGCGCTCTGCCCCTGGGATAAGGGGTGGCGGCGGTAGATATGTCTGCGCGGTGAGGGCAATGTCGTTGACAGCCCCTGGTTGAGATGGGTGAGGCTGAGGCATGTGAATCATGAGACCGGCCGCGCTTGGGTCTGGTAAGGGCCCATATTCGTAGGGCAGCTCGCCATGTTGAGAATGCATTGCTTGGTTAACGCTAGCGTTCATGCTGAAATCCCACCAGCCCGGATCTTGACTTGTCACATACTCTGAGCCGCCCCATGGCTCTGGCGCTGTGGGAGTCGTCAATGGGTGCTGCCATCCGCCTTGTTGTTGTTGTTGCTGCTGCTGCGGCATCTGTGAGGCAGCATCGACAGTGGCTGTGGATGCCAACATGCTTGGAGACCCTTGATACAGCTGCTGCTCGCTCTTAATGCGACGGGTAGAACCAGGCACTGCCGTAGGACCCAAGCCGCCATCATTAAAATATTGTATATTTGGAGAAGGATATGCCCTCGGCTGCCCAGCACCAAACGGGTCATCGGAAAAGCCAGTAGGGAAGGACGTTGTGTTGTGGTCATATCCCAGGGATGATGGACTCTCATGTGAGACGCTCCCCATGGTGGTCTGAGTAATGGAGTGCATTCGTGGCGGGCGAGTATGAATGGCCATGGGGGGATGCTCAAGTGTAGGAGATGCTGCCCTCTGAAGAGACAACTGTTGCGGCTCCTGTTGCTGCTCCCTTCTGTTTTTCCGTCCCAGAGTGTTAGTCGCCTTGCGTATAGTGGATGATAACGCCGCAACGAACTTCTTTGGCCTCCTGGTAGTATTAGGCGGCGTGGAAGACGATGTAGGCGGAACGGAAGAAACATTCTTTTGTGGCGAGCGAAGGGAGATGTCTTCAAGGCGATGCAGGTCATTGTCCGACATGGGCTTGCGGCCGAGATGGCCGTGATAGCCAAGCTGATGATGAGTTCCGCCAGTAGCCGGATCGGAGGTATCACCGGAAACGAGCTCAGCACCATCATTTCCATCATTTCCATGGCTTGGCGCAGAGGTATCATTCCCCAGGCGAGAGCTTGTGGCAAAGTAGTCGAAGTCATCATCTCCGGACGAGTCTACCGAAGAGGCAGTGAGCATCGCTGCAGGGTTCATGAAAAACGAATCCGGATTATCGTTGCGGCCATTATCAATGGGAGTTTCAGGAGCCTCATATTCGAAATTCAGAAACTCTCCGAGAAAGTCTGAGCCGTCAGAGGGGTCTCCCTCTTGCCCTTGACCCAGGCGGTAAGTGGCGGGATCCCTATCGATGGCAGGCTCCATTCGGAACTGCGTCTTCCCCCAAAAAGCCATCGAAAATATACTTTTTGGTGGCAAGTTGCTCTCGGATTCGGGAGTGGCTTAATCGTAACGATGAATTGCCTGATGCGGCTAGTATCCAGGTTCGTTTTGATTATAGTGACGAGAGATAAGAGAATAAGGACATGTATTGTATGGCGCAGTCAGTATTCGCCGGATCCGACTATATAAACATCAAGTTTGAAAAAAAGTTAAAATTGAGATGGGCGAATAGAAAAAGGGTGTGGAGATACGTCTTGAAGACAAGGGAAAAGAAAAGAGAGGAAAAGGAAAGAGAAAGAGAGAGAGAGAGAGGACATCAACCGAATATCCAACCTCAAGACTCAAGCACGGAGCAAGACTAGAATCATCAACCAAACAGCTCGTCTATATTAACGCAGTCATACTGCTCACTCACTAAGTGTATACTCCGGAAAGATACCACAGCAACGAAAGCTTTCCGTTCCTTGCTGGGCTTTCCGTATACGGAATAGGAATGCGCGGGGCCGTGGCGACGCATTCCATTGCTGCTTCCCCAGCTGTACTTGGAGGCTTGGGATGGGTCCAGCCGTCAAGGGCTATCCCACTAGCTGCCATCAAAAGCGAAGATAAGCTGGAAAGACGATGGGGCAATGGATATTAAGACAAAGAAGGTCCTATCTCAATCTCAATCTCAATCTCATTGCGATCTGGGCGTCAGAACCTCATCGCGGAGGTACATAGAACTGGTGGGGAGGCCGTGCCTTGACGCAATCGTGATCTGCCCACATGGCAGTAGAAAGTGAGCACTCGCTCAGATCAATTGTTGGACAGAGACTCGAACTTGCTCCCGAGAGATGAAAGGCAAGTGAAAGTAAACAAGATGAAACGAAGCGCTGCTGCATGGCACTGGCCACCCTGCATATCGTGAGCCTTGATAGCAGCTAATGCGAGGCACCGAGCGGCTTCTCCATCTCTGCCCTGCTTTCAGATCAACAACTGCCGATCAGGCCTTTTAGCTCGGCGCGGTTGCAGCCAGTTCTTTGAGTGGTTCTCCGCAGGTGGCAATCTCTCGGTCTTCTGACCTCGCCAACTCGCTCAGCTCCAGCAGGGGCTGCTGTAGGCCTTTTCGTCCATGACCGCGATGCCGGGGCGCAATGTCTCAGCAACGAATGCCATTGCCAAGTCAACGGCCGCTTGTCAGGGAGCAACCATCCAGACACCATGAGGCCGGGTGGAGCGAGGGTGGTCAGGTTTGACTCTTTCTTTGTGTGGACAAAGGGCGAGCTGCGAACGGTCCCCTGGGCAGGAAGGGAGAATGTCTCTGAAGAGCAAGAGGACTCAGAGTCGCAACCAATCATCAACGCTCGATTCCGCGGGTTTCCGAATATAGCTTGTTCTATGTCAGCATCCGGACACTTGTATCGACCCATTTTAAGCTATTACTGATACATGAAGACTCTGGCACAGGGATCACTCGACCCTCGCAGCCAGGGGTGATGTATAACATAAAAAGATTTGATGGTACAATGGCGAAGAAGAAGAACAAGAAGAGTAGAAAGCCAAGAGATATCCCAGTCAACGCGCGACTCAACACGTGGAGACTGGGAAAGTAACATCCCTCCCTGGTAGGACCAGAAGCCAGAACGACGATGGCATCATGTTCGAGCCGTGATTCTTTGCAGGTTACAAGGACTGATCCGTTGACCGGTCTCGCAAGTTCCGATATCCGAATTGGAAAGCAAGCTTCTCTGGAAGATGGGCTCCGAGGTCTCGTCAAAGGACAGGCGAGAGGCGATGACAAAGGAATGGCTGATGGCGGCCTATGACTATGGATCTCTTGTGTTCGAGCACCTATCAGAAAAGCACTTGTCAACGCGCACCCAGCAAACCAATGATTGGACAATCGTACCCTTGATGGATTCTCATGCAACCAATAAACGGCATCGAAATTTGCACATCGAGATTGAACAAAATCCCAGCAGTGGAAATGAAAAGACACACTTGACACAGCACCACTGCTTACTATCTTGCACAATAAGGTTTCCAGTCCAGTGGCAAAATTAACATCAAGCTCCAGCCCAGCTCCAGCTCATTCTCCCCCCCGGGAAGACGCGCTCACCGCCTCCTCGTAGCGCCCGTTTAGCGCCCGCGCCACCCAATCGGCGCCGGTACCAGAAAACAAGCAACGACTGGAGCGCCCATAATCGCACCATATCGCTGGAAGCAGCTGGAGAGTTTAGCCAGGATCCCCCTCCCCCCCTATAAGCCCAAAATCCACTTGACCGGTCCCGAATCCAAGCTGGCGGTATCGCATCGCCGTCGCCGCATGAGAGATGGTAAGATTGGCGCCCAGTCTTTTGTTCCGGGCTTACTTGTCTAGTTTTCGCTGTCCCTGATGATGGTTTTGTTGCTGCAGCAGGGTGGAAACGCTGTAATACCACGTGGACTGCTTGTACCGAAGCACATGTAGTGCTACGTGTTTGTGCATGTCTGTATGCACATGCACTCCATACAAATATACCTGGATAGGTGTGCTGTAGACAATGCCATGTAAGTGGGGGAAAATGAGAACATAATCAAAGAGCTTGACGCCTCGCGTGCACAATCATGATGTGATGTCGAGGTTTCAGCTCTGCTTACACGCACATCACTTGTACTGTGCACACATACACGCAAGCGAGGTCGCGCCACAGGCTGTAGAAGGGCCGTTTGCTTCTAGAAAGTAACATGTTCGCTACTATGGGGTATACTAAAAGTCGCTACTAGGTACTGTAATGCTTATTTATTTTTTTGCTTCTCGATTTTCTTGATCAATATTCTAGTGCTTCTCCTGCCCGTCCGTCCCGTGGTGGAAACTCGCCGGTTCCCCCACGCATCAAGACAGCGAGTCAGGTTCCATGTCCCCAAAAAAAATCCCAAAGATTGCTCCCAGCCAGTCCCAGAAACACCCCAGCCCGCATAGCCGGGAAAAAAACGCCGTTGTGCCCATTCCTTTTTACCAAAAGATGCATCCAGATGGATCCCACCCCCTCTCTCCCATGTTACGCCATCTTCCTTTCCCAAGTGTTGCTCCATCCGTTCCCCTTTTTTTTCTTCCCATGGCTGTGGTAACACGGGCAAGGCGATGCCACCGTATAGACGCACGCACCATGTCAAAGGGGAGAAAAAATAGAGTAGGTAGGAGATGAAAAAAAAAAAAAAAAAAAGATAAAGCAGGGAACAAAGAAACAAAAAAAGAAAAGAATAAATCAGAGAACGCCGGTGTAGATAATGTATAACACGTGTCGAACGTCGATGTCATTTTTTTTTTTCTTTGGACTCCCGCTAATAAAAAAATGTGCAGTAAATAAGAACAATTTGAGAAGCGAATATGTAGTATGTATGTGTAGCTGGCCTGCGCCAGAAAGTCCCGTGTACAAAATGCAGATTGATGTGATGTAGAGCCCTCTCCCAAAAGAAAAAACGCCGCGTAATGTCGTGTCTAAATCGTTTTGTATGTGCCAGCCGTGGCAGAGAGCAGAATAAAGTAAGTAGTCGAAGGGTAAAATAAACAGATATTAGATGTGCAGATCAGCTCAAGGTAGAGTTGGAAAGCTACTGAATAGAAGCATGTGCTGTTGCTGCTTCTTCCTCGACAGCAGCCATGGGAATCCCCACGGGCTTCTGCAGTTGACTCGACTCGCCGGTGGGCTCTCTCGAGGTACGGAGTCTGTGCTCCTTCTTCTTGTGTGACCTCTTGCGCATGCGAGGCACGTTGCGCACGAGTTTGGGGCAGCGCATGGCCGCCTCGGCAGAGGTGGTGAAGCTGAGAAGTCCTTGGCTCCTCAGCGTTCCGGCGAGCTTCTCGCCCAGCCAGGGATACTCGTCTGGTCCTTCGCTGTAGCCCTCATCGGCCTCGAGGTCGTCTGCCTGCTCGGCAGCGGCAATCTCAATGGTGGGCACCAGGTTTGAGCTCCTGGACGACTGGGCCGGGCTGATGGCAGGCTGAGCGTCGGCCTGCATCCGGGCAAGGACTCTGGAGGCAATCTCCGGGTCGATGGTTGTCTCTGGGGCAATTGGCGAGACGTGGGGAAGCGACAGCGACAGGAAGCGTCGCGATGGGCGAAGGCGCTGCGCCGAGGGTGGCACAGGCATGGAAGGGGAGGCGTCGTCGAGGTCCATGTCCATGGTCATGTCGTCCAAGCTGCTGTCCAACGCGGCATTGTCGCCCGAATTTGATGTTGGGCGGGATTGGTGTTGCTGCAGCAGAGTCTGGCGGCTCATGCGGCGCGAGAGCACCTCCATGGCGAGGCTGCTGCGGCTTCGATAGTGTCGCTCGCGGGCCCTGGGCCTGGGCATCGAGGCCTGCTCCAGGACGGAATCGGCGTCATCAATGGGCAGAGCGCCCTCCATGGGCGGCAGCTGAGGCAGCATCATCTCACCGGCGTCAGCGAAGCTCGAGGTCCCCTGGCGCTGCATTGTGGTGTCGTCGTCGTCGTCGTCGTCGTCCCGTCTACTGGAAATAAGAGCTGAGGGGTCGCCGCATAACAAATCATTCGCAGGCGGGTGGTCAGTTATCTCTGCAGGGCGGGTTTTGTTGGTTGGATCCAGCCCGTTGGCGGACGTGTTCTGTGGTGATACGAGTTTGGAGTGCTACTGGGCGTTACAATATCACGGCGGTAGCAGCAGTGGGTGGTGATGTGAGATCAATCTTTGTCGAAAGACAGGGAGGCCAAAGGATGTGTCGGAGCTTTTCTCTTCTCTCTTTTTTCTTTTTTCTATTTTTTTTTTCCCGTCCGAGTCGAAGAGGAGGAGCGGGTACCAGTATATATGAGCCGGAGATGGGGGGAAATGCCATTTAGAAGGCCCCAGCATCATTCAAACCCGGTCAGCAGCAGCAGCCATCAGACTTCATGTTACCAAGACACTGTGCGCCAGGCCTGCTAGTAGCTGCCAGGCCTCCCCAGCAGCGCAGCGCACCGCTGTCTGCTGGAGATGGGCCGGAGCCGGTGCCAGGCGCCACAGGGCAGGGCAGGGCAGCCCTGGATAGCGCCTATACAAGTACAGAGCATGTACAAGGGGCCTCTTGAAAGCTGGCAACGCGCCGCCCACGCCAGTTGGCAGGTCCCGACCCCCCGGCCCTCGATCCCGAGAGATGGGATGGCACGAAGAGGAGCAAGAGGTACGTCAACGGCGCTGCACACTGTGGGAAGCAAGCGAGACGGCCGCCGTCCGTAGCGCTGGGAGCCTATAAGCTGCCAGACAGGTGAGCTAAGCTAGCGGCGTTAACCACGGCGGCGGTACAGCCCAAGAAGCCACAAGCACTAGCATGAAGCCAGCTAGGCTGCGCGTTAGCATCAAGGAATATGGCATGAATTCGCGTGCTGGTGCCCAGCCATCTCCGCTCATAGGGCGGCTCCAGCTTCAGCAACGCCGTCATCATTCAAGTCTTTGTGTTTCCATGTGAGAAAATCACCGAAGGCCAGCGGGGGAGGCGTCTAGCTGCGCATCCGCTGCACTTTGTACTTGTATACCTCCTGCTACGAGCACCTAAGTCGCAACTCGCGCCGAAAAGGTGCACCAGAACCACAAAATCATGTCGATGCATCCAAGCAAGGGAGCCCTCTTTTTGGGGGTTGCTCTCCCAGCAATCGGGGCCAGCAAATAGAACAACACCTTCCAGCACCCTTAATTCCAGCAGCAGACAAGGACCAGGCCGCGGGCCGCCTCACGCGCATCCGAGCCAGAACAGGCGAATGAACAGCACCCCCCGACAGAGATCCCAAAGCAGCCAAGCACAGCAGAGCAAAGCTCAGTAGCGCCTGTCCAGCGAGCACATTTCCATAAAATTGATCAGTCAGTCAGTCGTTCAAGTGGTCACCCGGGCTTGCTGTTCATGGCACCACCTGTACGGAGTAGCTGAATTAGGACACTAGAATACATATACATAGTTTTGTGATGTTTTTATGTCGAATTACGGCTTTGTGCCCGCAAATGTTCAAGTTTTCATTTGATGATGATGATGATGATAATGCTTCGGACATTGGAACATGAAATTATCTGGCTGCCTGCTTTACTGCTGCTCCTAGCAGCTGGATCCAGTACCGGTAATAACATGGACTGAGGGGATCTGATTGATGTTGGCTTGCCCAACACGGAGTAAAACGATTGGCGTAGTTACGCACAAGCCACGCAGTCTGAGATGGCATCAGATCTATTGGCTCAACAGTGCCCATACGAGCATCTGCGCATCCATATTTGCCAGCTGGCATATCTTCATACATTTGTGTCTTATTATAAAGAGTAGCAACTGGAGACAGAGCATTGAATTGAAGACGCTCTGAGCAGGCTACATGTAGATACTGCGTTAGCTACACCCACTTAGGCACAGAAACCCTCCGGATGGTTGTATACAGCAGGCCTACATGCTTCGGACTTTGTATCGCTGAAAGCACTTGCACAGTCCGGAGAATGAAGTCAATAGTATCAGATAAGATAGGCTCTTCGTAGACATTCTCCTAGCACCCGTACTCGACCTTGTTCCCAATTCGACTATTCTCGAGCCGACTTTTACTCCCCCATGCAGAATTTCCGTCTCTGGACAATGGTTTCCGATGCCTCCAATATTAGCAGATAGTCGCTCCCGGAAGCGAAACGCTCAGCAAAAGCGAAACGCTCAGCTACAGTGGTACTGTACTCTCTATACAGTAAAGCCCCAGCGTCAATCCCAGAGCGAGGGCTCTAAGTGGCTCGAGCGGCATGACTAAGGCGCCCGCTGCCTGCCCGCACAGACGCTAAACCCAGAGCGGCCTTGGTATCCCGACCATTCACCCAAAAAGGAAATTCGACTAGTCGTTTAGCGCGCTGTGCTAGTCCCCGCTAGCGCCTTCCGTTTGCTTTCCAGCAGCCGGTACCTCGCCGTTGTCACTTTTTCCCATTTCGCCTTTTGAGGCCAAAACTCTCCACCAAAGCGGGCGTCAACCCTGACCGTGCCAACGGCGCAGACTTCCCTTTTCTATGCTGGACGCCGTTCACGACAGGCCACTTTGCTAGCAGCACTCGTACGAAGCAATAAGAGAGTCATTATGCACAATTAGCTCTGCGCTGCTCTCCGGAGCTTGTGGACGGAAATACTGGGATAAATACCGAGCACGCCGTCATCAATCAATCTCAAGCCATGGAATGCGTGCATATACCGGCGGTTGCTGACGGCATATCTGCATCTATACATCTAGGTATTATACTTGTAGCTTCGCGCGAATAGCCACTAGCAGAGCTTCTTAATTGTATATATACTTGTACTGCTGGACTCCGGGCAGTTGGATCTGGGTCCATCTGTATTCCATCAGCCCGTCCGCCCACTCACGATTTCATTCTTGGCCCCGGAGTCAACATCTGAGTAGGAACTAGCAGTTTAGACAGGCCAGGGCATCAATTGACAGGCCCCTCCCATGGAAACGACTCGTGTCCTACTTGCAAAACCCAAGCGCTCGGTCCACGGGAGAGGGTTCCGATATCAAGGAGGCCATGGCTGTTTGGGCATACTTTGTACATCCATACTCATACTGTAGGCAGCCTGCGGCTTCGTAAAGCGATCGGTGACGGGGGCCACATGGCATAAGAATGCCGCAAGAATGCCGCAAAGGAGCTGTTGGTGGCTGGCTGGGGTGCATGTAGGCGAAGGAAGACACACGCGCACCATGTAAAAATAGTTGATACGCAACTGACACCTGACCTCGCAGGCCATTTCTCGTTTTCTATTTGTTCAGCTCAGCTCTGCTCAGCTCAGCTGTGGTACCTCCATACAAGCGAATATCGCATTGCCCAATTTCGCACCGAGCGTGTTCGAATTCCCCCACGACATGAGGATGTGCAAAATATCCAAAGTAGGTCGTTGCCCATACTTGTACAAGTATTTGGTTGTAGATAGTTCCGGTGTACGGCCGATGAACCATGTGGAACTGAGGTGATTATTAAACGGGGGAGAGTTTCCTTGTAGGCAGCAACATTCAAGTCGGGCTACGGGAATCCTTCCAGGTGATGCCTCTTGATATCATAGATACCAGACAGAAACACTGTTTATGCTTTGCGGGCGCGGTACTCTCAATTGCTCAAGAGCACATGCTCTTGCAGTATCCATGTCTTCTGTTGAGAGCAATCTATCTGCTACCACCAGCAGTAAACTCGGAACCAGGTCTTCACGTGTGCTTCAGGTCTCCACGCTGCACGCTCTTTAGCTGCCTATACCCTTTTGCATCTTCACCAGCTGGGGCTCCTCGTGTCTCAGGCTCGATATGGCCATGGCCTAATCCCTAATTATGCGGCATCGACGAAATGAGCTTCTCGCGCTTCGGTGCTATACGCCTAGTGCAGTGCAGTACGACAAAGAACGTGGCATTGCTTCCCCCTCGACGCATTGACAGTCGATGAGTTTGATCTCCCATCGATGTCATCGAAGGGGTACAAGTACAATTCAAGGGGGGGGTTCATCAGCTAGGATTAGCCCTTACAGTACGGGCACTGTCACAATACCATACTAGCACTTGGCTCGGAGCGCTTTGTGTCAGACAAAACTGACAAAGACTTCGATGGCCGACCAAACCATGAACCTTGCCATTTAGCAATGGCTCTGAGCCCAGCTCTCTGGGATGGCGCCCCCATCAAGTGAGATGGGCAACAGGGACAGAGCAAGGTGAAGAGCCGAGGAGAGGGCGCCATGACCCCTTGCACACCGGATCTTCTTCCCTCTCAAGACCCATGCCAATCTTACAGAAGCAGACACCCCTGTTTAGAGATGGGAGCTGTCGTACGAGAGTAATGGTGGCTCTGTACTAGACAATGCCAAAAGCCACGTCAGGGGGGCTGTATACGCTGTTCGGATTCCGGATTGTCGGTTTGTAGAGATGCGCCCGGCGTAATGATATTATCAGCTACATGACCATTCCTTAGTTTAGGAGACATGAGTAACTAAACTAAAAGAAACAAAAGCAATGAAACCGGCCATGGCCTAACAGTGGCAAATTGTTCAATGCAGGATTCTAAAACTAGTATCAAGTGCATAAGGATCTTCGTTCGTGTTGTCTTACAATATATCTAGAAACCTTGGAACCGCTCATATGTAACATTAAAACACGGAAGATTCCGCATCAACCCCCATTCTTGGCTCCCGGGAAAGCGGTTCGACCCAAACAGTCGACTCTGTACTACAGATACTACTGCCTGGATTGAGATTCGTGCCCGCCAGTGAGAGCTGCGGATGGCCTTATCCACATTCCCTCTTGAGTACATGTAATAATTTCCCATTTTGACTTTTCTAAGAATGAGTGTGTGTGTGAGATCCGGCATTGGTGCTGACATTTAGATGGATCCAAGTTCCCCATCACATGAAAAAAGTGCCGGCGGAGATTTTGATCGTTTTTGTTTTAAACCAAGTTTTTTAAAATTATTCTTATTCCTATTAATCTTCTCCGCCTTCCTCTGTTTAGTAGAAATCACATGTGTCCGTTCCTTTGTAAATTTCGCTAACATGAAATGCTCGCTCAATGATAGTACTTCATGCTATATAATGAGTCAACAACACTGCATCGCTATGCTACCAAAAAAACGCACGGTTCAGAAAAGACCAAGCTCCCAATTTGGCAATTTGTTGGAAACAAAAATAAAGTTGGCCGCTCGGTTGATCCAGCTCCAAATTTGGCCACTTTAATAATAGACCCTTGGAGAGCCAAACATGCACAAACTGCCTCGTTCGTTGCAGGGTTACTATAATGCCAGCAATCGTGCCTGTTTAGAGGAATTCGTGCATGGGCATACCGTAGTACGAGCATGTTATTCTAGCACGATCTTGCACAGGATATAGGGATACCTACCTGTTGGCCGGAACGTGTTTTCCCCTGCTCAAGAGCTTCCCGTCTGCGGTCCGTCTATCCGCTGTCAGGGGATCTTTGTAAAAGAGCATCATCGCGGCGCTCATTAACTACGCACTTCGCGCAGCAGTCATACTCCGTATAGCTGGAACCGTCTTATATCCAGTTCCAGCGGATTTAGAAAATTGCCCTGCTGCCGCAGGCTTACAGCAGTTGATTTCAAAGCCTTCAAGCACCTTTGGTAGTGCTAATTCCGCTTTATTACTTTACATAACATAACTAGTCAGCGGAGTTTCGTCTCTGAAAAACGTTGATCTTAACACTCTGGATCTGGCCATTTTGCGAGGTAGCGTGATAAAACTCCGACTGTCCACGGAATTCTATAACTCCGATTGTCCACAAAGTATGAGACTCTCCCAACTCTGACCTTGCTACCACTAACCTGGAGTAACACATGCAAGCGCCTTTCTTTTCTTTTCTCTTCTACGAAACACTTCTCTATGCATACAATCTGTATCAAAATTCTTCTCTGGGGAAATGTAACCCCCCGCTACCCGTCTTGAATCTGATCCAACTTCTGCCAACTCGCTACCAGTATCTTGGGTTTGCTCTCAACCAACAGCCAACAACTTCTTCTCCCGAGTCATTGGGTTTTCCCAAGTCTCAAAAGCAGAAACTCCGGGTCTCTTAAAGCCAAAGAGATGGCCCTAAGCCAAAGACAGAGATCCCGCGGTAATCCCTCCCGTCATTCCCGCCCATGTCGCGGCGAGTATTTAATCCACAAACCAGAACTAACTAAATGGGCAATGCTCGCTTTGCCCTTGTCACACTCATGAAGTGGACACCGCCCGGGGAACAGATCGAAAAGAGGAAAAGACTCTCTCTCCCTTGCATCATTAGCATGTCCTGGGTCTATTCCCCTTGTCGAAAGAAAAGCTGTTAGTCAGCCCTGTGGTGTTCAAAACAGACTTGAAAGTAGCGGCACCACTTCCCGTAACCCTGGGCCCGGCCACCACGCTGCTGCCATGCCGCTGCCATGCCGCAGCTGGTATTCCTTGGTAGACTAGCAAGAAGAGACAAGGTACATGTATATACTAGCTCGTAGCTAACGTTACCTATGCTATGGAGCAGGCTGCCCAGGGCTTGTCTCTGGCGTACTGTATATGCTCCGGGGCTGTTGAGAGCATATGATTGCCGTACAAGATCTTCGACCAGTGTTTCAAACAAAAGCTTGTAACGAGGACGAAAGAGCCATCCTAAGCCCCTATCACAAGATATCACATAGTACAAGTAGTAACACCGACGACATGATCCTTTTTCTCGTTGCTTTTGGGCACCGCCTACTTACATTGGCTGCCTACCTTACGATAATCACATGGAGCGACCCAAGCGACCCCCCCTTACAATACGCCTTATCCTGCCCATCATTTGTCTCGTAATGATAGTTAAAAGGGCTATACGTACAGCAGCAGGACTTCAGCGGGTAGTCTCTCCCGGATAACACCGTTGCAGGAGAATTTCTCCGAGACAAATTGGATACCGAATCCCGCCCAATGCGGCAAGTGACATACTTTATCCCTCCAATTTATCCCATTCCCATGTCCCGGAAAACGTGGCTAATTTACCCAGTACATAATACTGTAGTAATTAACTTTTCCTTTCTTTTTCTTCTTGTGCTATCGTTTCATTTTTAGAAGATCCTCCCTCCCTGTGAAAAGTGGCCGTGCAGCCATGCAGCCAAGCCTTGTCGGGGCATGCTTTTACCTGCAGCAGTGATCCACGGACAGGATACTTGTACATTACCGAGTCTGTATTGTAACCCAACGGATAAAAACACTTTTGTTTCTAGAAGAAGCTGCGAAAGCGGCAAAAAGATAGAATTCTAGGCAGACAGATTTCCATTGCTCTTTTTAGGGTAAGGTGCAGCTGCACTCGGCTCCGACATGTTCTGTAGGGCGCGCGGGCTTCGGCTCCGTCGTGTATCCATATACAGGTATACACGTACACGAACTTTGCACATGCAAGGTCGTACGAGAAATGTCACTGCTAGTGAACGATGTGTGTGAGTAGGTAGGCATGTATGAATCTCAGCCTGGGATACTGTGCAGGCTCTTGAGCCTATCGCCGAGACTTACCATGCACCGGGCGCTCTAAGCCTCCTCAGCTCTCAATTCTTTCTCAGACGCCTTCAGCAGAGCCCTCTCAGTATATACTTAGCTACGGAAGCGTCCGAGCTTGTTGGCTTTCTCATCTCAATCCTACTCTCTGAGGCGTCTGAGCGTGCATGTAATTAGATGAATGCAGTCCTAGTGGCCTTGTTTGTATGGGCCGCCGCCGCGAATACATGCACTATTTCAGAAACCTGGCCAAAGCACGGATGTGAGTAGACGGACGGTCTTGTCCGGGCTTCCAGTCTGGTCAGAAATAGTCTCAGCTTTCAATCACAGCTGCCAGATCGCACTAGCAGTAAGCGAGGGATCATCGCCTCATCTCATGCATCTTCTCATTCATATGTGCAGGGCAATGATACCGCGCTGCTGGCTCGGCGCGTCCTCGCGCCCAAGTCTACTATCAATGCACGCATCAGCCAACACCTTATAATATGGATTCAGGTAGGAATTCTAGATCATTCATTGCTTACACTATACGTGTACTATTTGCGTGTGGAAAGCAAGTTCGTCCCAATTCGAGTAGATGCTAGACTGTAGGTGTTATTAGATCCCCTAATTTCATTTTCTATACCATGATGAGCACAAGTAGACACAAATTCGCGTACCTACACGTATATGGCTCACGTGTGTGTTTGCTGAATCTAGAGAGCCCAAGCTTCGTGCTTACATTGACGTTGTCAATCTTACTATGCATTTCCATTATAGGCAGTACTACCCAACATGTAATATTTGCTACCGGCTTGGCACCGCTAAGCTCATGGGGAGATCCCAGCGCTTCTCGTTCGTATCAGTACATGTAGTTTGAAACTCGCTTATGGGCGATATTTTGCATTCCTCACAGGACATGGTTGGGATTGCCCCTTGAACGCCGAGGATGAATCGCATTTCTGGGGTAGATGATGACAGTATTCGATTACGAGCTGATTCTAGGGAAAAGATGAACGTATCCTACATGTAGTGCTGTCCAAAGCACCGCCAAACCGTACGCGAGTGATCTATTGATGCAATCATTCAGGGGGAAACTGTAGACTCGGCTCATATAGAATCACTTGACTTACCCTGAATACAAGCGAGAGCGATAGTTCTATCTACAAGTACTCTATTTTGTGAGCCCGTCACATGTTTATTAAGCATGTAACTTTAGCGCTGCTATTAGTTTTATGATTAGCTGCTTATAATAGATGCTTACTAGCGGGCTACATTATAGAGGAGAGTACGTGATGAGTTGCAGGCCATGATAATAACATCATATGAAGGAATATCCAAACAAAACTTCAATTCTATCAGATGTTAAGTGGCCATAGGACAAGCATTTCCTTTTGCAAAGAGCCATAGTCCACACGTATAATATACAAGTCATTCGTATATCCGTAAAGTCGCTGATATCATCCATCTTCACCCTTTCAAATGCCATCCCGAACAAGCCCATCTACTTCCCTGTGCCTTCCATCTTTACCTTGCCACGCATCTCACCGCATTTCTTAGCCACCAGACAGTGATTCATTGCCATGATAAGGCTCTTGTGCTGGTTGCCGCGCACATTGTCCACTCCCACCCAATTCGGATACGTTTCGCTCGTCGATTGTCGCCACAGATCCTCAAACAGCGATCGCCACGCAGGAGCTGCCAGTTCCAAGATGCTGTGCGTAGGCAGGGCTGCTTGTATCCCCTGTTGAGTAACAACCCAATCGGCAATGTGCACCGGACTGTCTGGCGTCCGACGCACCTCGTGGAACCTGTTCACTTGATCCTGAACCATGTCGTGGACATGCTCAGCGTTGCTCCACTGGTGGGTGAGAGGAAAATTCCTGCCCGTCACAAATCCTTGCTGGCTGCCGGGAAACTTATCGCCATCCATTTGGCGCCAAGTCTCGTCAAAGTTGACGATAACGGCAGAGGACTTGTTACCAATGAAGCGGTCTAGAGGCCATTGAGAGATATCCGTGTCGTTGTCGGGGAAGCTCATTCGATGCTCTAAGCTCAAGAACTGTGCATATAGCGCCTCTCGGTCTTGTTGATTCAGCAAGCGATAACCATGATCCCCGTTCCAAGCCTGATCGCCGTGTACATCCCAGATGATCAATTCGCCAGGATATTTCTGGTTAAACTCGTTGACGAACCCAATCATCTCACTCAGAGATGCCCCCAGATGACCATGGTACATGCCAAGTAGGTGGTCGCCGTGTGACTCGTGAAAGTCGTCTCCGATTCTGACAGGACGAAAATCAAGAACACGGATGCCGCCATCGCCGAGCTGGTGGCGAAGATGGATGCTTTGAGTCACTGTGTTTGCTTCCGATGCAAAACCAACGCTTTGGACCGTTTTCCACATGCCAGAGTGGTGCGATCTTGGGAGGAGGATCTTTCGCAAGGGAATATCGGCGAGTTCAAGGAGCATGGATTGCATCCAGTCGATGGGCGGGTCATTACTGATGAACTCGCCTTCTGTGCCGGCGAGAATAAAGGCCGAGCCACCGGGGAATTTGTTCACGCCAAGGTCGTGCTTGCTGTCTTTGAAGTTGTTTACAGAGAAGAGTTCTTGACGAAACTGGATTTTGAGAGTACTGGGATAACCGTTGCTGAAGCTGGCCATGAATGAAGTTGGCTCCGAGGTGCCCATAAGATGGTACTCGACGTCGGCACCGGAGTCTCTCCAGTTGAACGCCCCCTTTGTCGGTCTGATCCAAACGGAAACAGATTGGCCCGGAAGAATGTATTCGGGGCAGGCACTTAGCCAGTCCGGCATCTGGTACTGGTGAATGTATCCCCTCTTCCAGATGTAGGGAGTGGCGTTGATGAGAACCATCCAAGTATCATCCGTATTCTGCATGCTTGAAGAGAATAGCCACTTTTTCCCATTCTTGTGTGCATTTGCTGGCGTGGAGTTGAACGGCAGCACTTTGTGTCCCTCGTGCAAAATTACGGGTCGAAAGTTGGGGGATGAGGACGATTCCTCAGCTCCCGTATGAAGAATAACAGGTCGAAAATCGGGGGAGGATGATTCCTCATTTCCTGTGTGCAGGACAACCGGTCGGGAGTTGACGGGGACTTTTGCCTTGCCGCTGAGAAGTGGTAGTCCGGCCACTGACGAGGCTAGAACTAAGAAGAGGAAAAGCCAGCGTCGAGGAAACATGGTGACGGTGTCAGATGTTGTCAACGTTGAGAAGGAGAAATACCAATGAAGTATGGATGGGAAAGAGATTCGAAAAGTGAAGAATATTACGAGGCCCAATCTTTAGAATAAAACGAATCAGTTCGTAGCTTTGACAGAGACTGGTCGGTTGATCAACGAGATGTAGATCAACGAGATGTTTCTGGTTGACTACAAAGATTGGCCACGTAAGATATAGAAGAAGAAGAAGAAGAAGAAGCAGAAGAAGAGAATAGCGATATACACAAACAATGATGTTTGTTTGTTTACATCCATTATTTACAGTTATGGAGTATGGCGG
Source organism: Trichoderma erinaceum (assembly GCA_026401215.1). Classification (NCBI taxonomy): domain Eukaryota; kingdom Fungi; phylum Ascomycota; class Sordariomycetes; order Hypocreales; family Hypocreaceae; genus Trichoderma; species Trichoderma erinaceum. Next base: position 265,314 of record JALIRY010000015.1, on the reverse strand, counting down.
AGGCTGTTTTGCCCCATCGTATAAATTGAATTAGGTGCAAAGCTTACTGAGTGCCACCACAACAGGTACAAAATGAAAACGCTAGAGTACATGATGTGTGTGGTGACGTTTGCGAACGGCACCGCAGTGGATTTCTGTTCGAAGAACTTGTACCCCGAAAGGATTTCGAAAGAAAAAGATAATTGGGGGATGACCTTGTTGTTGAAGTGATTACGCATTGGGGTTCTGAAAGCCAAGACGTGATCAAGCCTGAAAAGCTACCAATAAATCCACAACAAATTAAATAAATTGCCAGATCGCCTGACTGGGATAAACTAACAGCTTGTAGATTAAATGCGCCCAGTACCGCTCTAGCGCTTGAGAGAACAACGATGACAATATAAGAATGATAATCACGAGTTCCAAAACTTTTTAATCGAAGTGCGAGTTTGGACCTTGGGTAGAACAACTCAAGCCTTTCAGTTCTATATACTCTTCGCCATTGCTTTTAGTAGGTTAAGTCTGTAAATAGAACTACTGAGTCATAAACTTGGCTCGACAATGCTAAGAAGGTAATATTGCATACAATTTGTCGAATTGGAGCCTCGGTGTCTAGACATTCTTCGTTTCGCATAAGTACATGTACACACATACCCGATGGTTCAACTTATCCTGCAAGATTCCTTACCATGTCCAATAGTGGCTGTATCCTGGCGTCAATTATTGTGTTGGAGAACATAATTCTTGTACTTTGCGCACTATACAGTGTTTATGCCCGAGTTAATAAAAGCGTTGTGAGCGCAGGAAACAAGCTTTAGCTTTGCCGCGCCTTACGAAACTGATACAACATGTACACGCACTAAGTGTTTGGCAATGGTTCACGCTTATTCTCCCTAGTGCGAAAAGGCTAAAGGGAAAGCATGAAGTTAAAAACAACTACATGTACGAGGTACACTTGATCTGCATCCGCAAAGAGGGTTCGATACTAGTAGTACTTTTATGTCTTATGGAATCGGTTCTCGGACAAGCTAAGCCGGAGAGATAGCTCGAATTCTAGGACATGCATATCAAAAATTACCTCTTTGTCTGTAAGAACTATGTACTAACCCTAGATATTTGCTCGCGAATACATAATTGGTAACGGACGCTAGCAGGGAGAGGCTCGTGGAGCCATTGTCAGACTACCTATATAGTATGTGCAATTCTGGGCATTTCGAAGAATTACTCCATTAATGGAAATAAGACCCCATTTTCTCTGGGTCTTGTAAGCCTTACAAACCCTCAAGCGGATACCTATCTCCTAAGAAACAAGGAATATGTAGATGATCGGTGCTTAGCTCTCATACATCGCAACAACGCTGACATCTCCTACGTAGCCGAACAGAATGCATTTTCTCCCCTTTAGTGAATCAGATAGTTTTTCTTCCACAGAATGAGTGCAAACTATCAGAATAGTCCTGCTCTTTCAGGAATTGATCTTCTTTGCCAGATAAAACATACTCGTGACTCGCTTTGTGCGTTCCTAAAAGTCCTAGTAACCGACAAAATAGCCTATTGCAAAGTTTTAGTTAGAGTGCTCATGTAGCTGTGAACAATGTATTCATCAAAATAGGTACATGTAGCCTTGATAGCTTTGGGACTATAGTAGATTAAGAGCTCGCCTTTCTCGTCTATAACTGTCAGCATATTGTGAAAGGAACAGGGATGTACCCCAACTAGCGCGAGACTATTGTTTTTAATAACTTTTTGTCTCTCGACTTTGTGTACCTACCCAGAGTTGAAAATGCTCTACTTGCGCCTATTAGTAGTACCGTATAAGGGCAGTACAATACATGTACCTTTCAGCATCAGGAACGAGTAGTAGTACTTAGTAGTATAGTCAATTTGTGTTTGGTAAAATATCAACAGAGGTATTTGTACCTAGTTAGTAGGCTTTTTCCTTCTGCGGCAGCAAGTGTGGAATCCATGTATCTTGATGGTCTTATATCTTACATATGCCGATCGCTTGTTAGCCTCATGTTGCCCTATGTATTCGTAATTAAGCGCTGACGACAACGCTTATATGCGCCGTCGGCCAATAAAGACGCCGAGCAGGGTCGCTGTAGAGCGATTCCAAACGCCCATGGCTGCTATTTGGGGGTGCGGGGTCAAGCTTGGCGGCATGGCGGCGTTTAGTGGCCATGCACTGCATGAATGGCACTCAAAATGGGTGGCCTCTTTCTTCAGCAGCATGCATGTGGAATATAAGACCACCGGCCTGGTAATATATTTTTGTGCTCTTCTCATTTCTGTGTCACAGACGCCATCCTCATTCATCACCTCTGCACATCGCCGAAGCACAACGTCAAGTCCTTGGCTCAATTGCTCCTAGCTTGGCGAGCTCATCCTTTTTGCACGACAGCTCAGAGCGGGGCAATTGCCAGCTACAGCAGCTAACAGCTCAGCCTCAAAGCACCTCCAATTCTGCGACTCGATTCTTTCTTTCTCCCTCTTCCCCTTCTTCGCTGAACAATTCCCCACTGGTAGCAGCAATTTCTCAAAGCGACTCTTCTACTCACAATGTCTGGCCAGCAGCCTCAATACTATCCGCGTAAGTCTCTAGTCCTCATCATCAGCTTCACCAGCTTCACCAGCTTCACCCCGCCGTCTCCATGTCCAAATACTGACTCGCGGCATCAATGCAGCTCCTCCCAGCGGGCCTCCAGGGCAAGGTTCGTCTGCGACGCCTCTGAGAAGGACGCAAGGCCGGTGACATACTAACAGACAAGGCGAATAGTGCAATCACCACCGCAGCAGCAACAACAATATGCGCCCCCGCCCCAGCAGCAGCAGCAGTATGCCTCCCCTCCGCCCCAGCAGCAATACGCCTCTCCTCCCCAGCAGCAGCAGTTTGCGCCGCCTCCCCATCCTCCTCAGGGAACGCCCGGCTATGCTCCGCCGCAGCAGCAGCACACACCCGTCCAGCAGCAGTACCAACAGCCACCGCCGCAACAGCAGCAGCAGCAGCAGCAGCAGCAGCAGCAGCAGCAGCAGCAGCAGCAGCAGCAGCAGCAACATCAGCCACAGCCGGCGCAATTTGTTGGAGCCGTATCGACAACCGATGACGTTGGAACCTTTAACGGGGGAAGCTATCGCATCAGTCACCGGGACTCCAATACTATTCTTACTATCCAGCTCGCCAATGGTGCCCCCATACATGCTAAGCCAGGTAGGTTGGGAGAGCGTCCTGCACGATCTCTGTGTTTCAATGTTCCAAGGGGCCCAAAACTGACTCCAAATAGGTGCCATGGTTGCCATGTCTCCATCAATCACCCTCAAAGGTCACATTAAATTCAGCGTCAAGAAAATCATTGCCGGCGGAGAACTCTCCAGTTCTACATTTACGGGACCTGGAGAACTGATCCTCGCGCCCTCATCTCTGGGAGACATCACAAGCATCAGACTGAGTGGTAATGAGACTTGGTCGGTAGGAAAAGATGCCTATCTGGCTTATACCCAAGGTATCAACAAAGACTATAAGCGCCAAGGCTTGGGCAAAGCCATTTTTAGTGGGGAGGGTCTCTTTGTTTATAAGATCACGGGAACCGGCCTGCTTTGGGTTTCAAGTTTTGGTGCCATCATCAGAAAAGATGTGAGTTCAAAAGTACAGTATCCTATTTTCCGGTTTCACCATGTTGACCTCGTGATTCATAGCTCGCGCAAGGCGAAAAGTATATCGTAGACAACGGCCACCTTGTGGCGTGGAACACAAGCTATGTCTTGGAACGCGTCGCTTCAGGAGGCCTTATTTCCGGCTTGTCTTCCGGAGAAGGCCTTGTTTGCAAGTTCACGGGCCCCGGCACCATTTTCATGCAGACTAGAAACCCACAAGAGTTTGCTGGTTACATTGGTGGCGTCGCTCCTCAAGAAATTTAGGATGGTCGAGGGTTCTGGCACCGATGGGCCATGAAGTTTAGGAAGCAGAGAACTTTTCTGTTTTATTGTGTGGTGGAAGAGGTCTCTCAAATCTGTACTATATACTTTGAATCATTTTTACTTTTCATTGGAGTTTTGATATTGATATTTGCAATAGCTGAGAGTGTCTTGGCCAACCAATAATGGAGAGCCTTTTAGTGTAGGCTACCGCCACTATCTCAACGATCTGCCTACGTGTACCTACTATGCAAAAGCTTTGAGGGAGACATATATGAACAGTTAATGTTATTTACTGTTGCCTTTTTGCCTTTACTGTGGCATATCTCATAGTTGGAGTGAGATGGTACTTTACCAAAGCACCAAAGCCACAAGAAGCTTCTCATTGAGCGAGACAAAGCGCCACAAATTTATACATCGTTGTGGAAGTCTTGGCCGATGTACTTGTACTCAAATTAGAGTTATACGCTGAAAGAGTAAATGCGGTACGTATTTCGTTAACCATAAAGGCAGGCGTCATTAAACGCATTACGATCTCAGTTGCCATAGCAAAGAGCAGCTACTGTTTACATGGCGCGAATGTTAAGCTCAGGCGTTGCTTTGTTGCGCAACTCTCAGCTTTATAACAAACATCGTGCGTTTCAGCTCTCTCTCGCGCTCTCTCTCTCTCGCTCCCCATTCACCTTCTTTTTGGGATTGTTTCGTATTCCAGCCAACAGATCAGATACAGTCTATCATCAATCAGCTCTGCTCTGGGTACTCAAGCGCGAATTTCATTACGAGCTATCGGCTTCATCGAGAGGTTTCTCTGATCCTAGACATCTATCAGCTGCCTGACAGCTGGTATCCACCACGGCAACTGGATATAGGCTCCTCTCAACTTTAGACTTCTGGCTCTCTTCTGCCATCTTCAATCATCTCTTGCTTCGGCAAGAAACTCCGAGGCAGCGTTTGCCTTTCTCTCTCCTCCCCTCCTTTTGTAACGAAATCTTGTGCTTCAGTTCCATCTTCAAGTCGCTGTATCTGGATAGTGCGGGTGTGTGAGTGAAAATTGTAGCGGGCTCGAAGTTTGAGACTCGACGACCAAAAGCGCTCTCTCTCGTCAGCGGTCAAAGCGATTACTAGAATCAGATTAAATATTTACCGACTTCGACTGAACTGTCCCTCCCTATCCAAACTGAACAACCAGTAAGTGGAAAGATGCTGCTTCTGACACATGTGTGATGGAACATGGGCTCATAGTGTTTCACAGTTTGAAAATGCCCATCCAAGCCGCTGCCAGCCGTTATAAACGGGTGTATCACCCTCCTGTCAACTATGAGAATGCAGCACCGAGAAGTGAAGCCCGTACCAAGCCTTCGGGAACCCCTTATGCCTACCAGCAGCTGAAGAAGTTCAATGACTTGCACGCACTGAAGAATCCGGACTGGCGTAACCGCCCCTCCGACAATAGTTCATCGGCCGTGGATGATGGCGAACATGAGATTGCAGACGCGGCCGGTGCCGGGAAGCAACGAGTTGGCATAGGTGCCTCTCCGCCAACTCCAACATCTGCCGTGCAAGGAAAACGCGAAACTGAGCTACAGCAGACAGTCAGCTCATCACGAAAGGATGCCGCGGCAAGTAGCACTTTGAGATACAGCCAGAACGATATTTTCGCGATATCTTCTGGAATGGAACCCAAAATACTCAAAGCCTTGCAAGAAGAAAGGCCCATTCAGTATCAAGTTCTGAAGCAGCTACCACTCTCGTCTGCTAGAGAATATCCATTGCAGCTATTCGAAGTTGCTCCTCTGAGCAGCATCTCCGGTAACTCGATCAAATCCATTGTGGACATTCGCCCTCTCAGAGGAAATTTGGGACAGAGAAAACAAGGAGTGTCTAGCAACAGCCAAGATGAGCAGCTCATAGCAGCGCTTAGAGCCGCCGACACAACGCCTCTCAAAGTCCGATCACAGGTACAACAAGCTCAAGGGCCATACACGATGTCGAATAAACCGCGAGCCCGACAAGGCTTTTCTGAGACGCACGAAATACACACCTCGCAAAATATCAAGGCTCATGCTCACACCAATGAACGTCAACAAACCAAATCGGATCCTCCAGCAACTGACACAGATCGGGATGAAGCCTTCCAGAGATTTTTGATGAAGCTAAGGCAAAATAGCAAAGTCCAAGGCAAGAAGACGCAAAAGCGGCACAGGACGGATAGCGGCTATGAGGATAGCTCCAAGGGATCCCCAAGGGAGAATCCCATCGAGACATATTCGCAAAGCCGCCGGGCACAAGGAGCCAATCTACACAAGAAGACTACCTCTGGGCATTCTAATAACGACCATGCTCGAGGAACCGAGAATTACAGCCACGAAGAGGGGAGCAGCAGCTCAGTCGACTCGGGCGCCTATCGTAATGGGCCAGCCAAGTTCCAGAATTTCAATCCCAAAGCGAGAGAATTTCTTTCATTCGCCATTCGCGGAGATTCTAGATCTGATTCCACTTTTGAAGAGGCAGACTTGGAACCGTTTCAACCATTTTCGGCTCTTTTCACTGATAAAGATGGCCGGAGCAATGTCACATCCCTCGCAGAACTGACTTCTCTCGCGGACATTGCCTCTGTCCAACCGCCGCCTCCTTACGGAACCGTGCCATTTGCCACCACAAATGGGGCTACCAACCCCTTGGCAATCAGTAACCCGATGGCAACAAGATTGATTCCGGTGTCTGCAGAGCATTTTGGAGGCTCCTTCCAGACGCCAGCTATTTCATTGCAGCCGCTGTCTTTGGTCAATCCGGCAATGCTTCAACCCCAGCCTGTTTTGCAACCATTGTCGGGCAATATATTGGGCTATGCAGCACCTCAACTCGTGAATACCTCATTTCCTGTAATAAACAACTCTGTCAACCCCTATTTGAATATGCCGTCCAGCCAACTGCCGCTCGTAGGTGGCGCTCCTCATCTACCGCAGTCACTGCCACATCCAGTACCGAAGCCTCGCCGCCCAGACCCGGGAGATCAACAGGCATACGAGGCATGGATTGAGTGGCGCAAGGCAAACCAGCCAGGCTATGCTCATGAATGCCGCATGAGACAGCAGCGCCGAGCCCAGCGAAGCACAGATAACAGGGCACCGGACAGAGTCGCTGTGGGTCACAAATCCTAAGCCCCTGAATTTCCTTGAGGCTTGACAGATGAGGTGCGGGATAGCCTCGTTCATTAGGGATACTGCGGTTGGGCGCAACTTGACCTGGCGTTGATTGTGCCACTGGAAACAGCACCCGCGGTAGAGATGTAAGGGAGGGTATGCGTTTCACATCTCTCTTTGCTTTCCTCGAACAATTGTATTATTTCAACTCTGTATTATCTCTTCTGTGGCGGTGCGTGTGCTCTGTAACAATTTTGCAGATGTTCGGGAATTAACCGCATAGTGGATAACCCATACTTTGGAATGGTGTGGTTTAACAACATTTGTGTTGCCGGTCTGTGTATAGCGGTGCCACATATGTGAGGTGAAGATTCGACACCATACACCCTGGGGCGTCAGCAGCGATATCAACTTGGTACTTGATCTCATTCCCTTTATCTTCTCTCTTCTCTTTTTCTTGTCCAAGCCACGCAATTCAGCTGTGGTTGGTTGTAGACAGAATTGAGGATGTTCGGTGTGTTTAGGAGGCGGTAATGGAGCTGTATTACGAGGTACATGTACCTACCACTTGTACAAATTATTGCTAGCTGCCATGTATTCTACAAAGGGGAGAGTAACTGGGCGAATGGTTTGTGTTACGGCATGCCTTTTTAGGGTCATTGAGAATTAGTTAGGCTGCAATGTAATTTCATGTTTTTCTATCTTGTTTCGTTTATTTTTGCGAACTGCGTGATTCCATTGAGACGTTTTCTGGGATTTGTACGAGCAGATAACAAGAGCATTTGTGAGCAGATCTAGCTCCAATAGGGTGAGACACTGGGCGACAAGGATGGACGATGAAGCCGGGCAGGTCTTTTTGTCTTTGGTAATGAGACATGGAACTTTTGCAGTATGACTACGAAGATGAATTACTCCGCCACATGTCTTTTTAAAAGTTGGATTAATCTCGAAACAATGCATACGCATTGATAGACAGAAAAAGAAAGGGAGAGAAACTGCCACGCGTTGCCGTGTCTTAAAAGACATGCATGATATAAGTGTGCAGTGACTTGGCTCACTCTGTATTTGCGACCGATTTTTTTATGTTACATTTGTTGAAGATGAAGATGGTTCTAATTAGTAGGTTCTTTTTCTTCTACCTGATAAGTCCTATTTCTGAGCCATGCTTGCTGTGGTGGCTGTCCCCCTGCTGGCGTCTTTTGTACACGTAGTTTGCCAGAGGATGTTGTGTAACCTGTGATTGTTTAACGTTTGTTTGTGGCTGGGGAGGATTTTCCTTCGGCCTCATTTTCGCTGCGGGCTATACGTATTTCGCTCAAGCTGTTTCTTAATATCTGTCATTGAGAGGTTTAAAGAAAGAAATGAACCATAGGGGCTATAAGCGGCAGTGTAGAGGAAGTATGCAGGTCCTTTTCCGGAGAGGGTTTGCGCTGCCTGTGAGTTTTGTTTTTAAAGGCCTTTGAACCTGGCTTAACCTCCATGAGAAAAAGGGTGGCCTAGGAATCCTTGGATAGGAAAGTTCCATCTTGGTTAGGTGAGCGCATGAGGACATTGCCTTTTTCGTCAATCTTTGGGAATAGTCTTGAGAGAACTGATTACTTGATGGAAAAATAACAAGAGAAAAGTAAGACACACACCTATCATTTATCTGGATATTTGGCTGAGCTTGCTGCCTGTGTCTGCCTGGTGTGCACTGCCTTTTACGTGTTGTCTACCTGTATGTGCCTATGATTTATTAATTGACTAGTAGATATACTTCAATATCCCCCCTTCATGTATGCACTTATATTACGAGTTGTCCAGGAGGGGCGTGTGCGTAGACTCCAATCTGTGCGCATCAAGCTACAACTATGTGCGAAACAGAAAAAAAAAAAGCAAGAAAAACAGTAGAACGAGTAGATTGAAAGAACAAACAAGCATACAAGCGAAACAACATCGGTAAAGCAAAAAAAAAAAAAGAGCCTCAAATGCGGCTCTGCATCCAATCCAATTTAGCTTAGCAGAATTTCTTGAGGCTCTTTCTTATGTCCTTTCCCCTGCCCAGGTATGCAAGCTTCATTGTCCGCGAGTCACGCGCTATGCATGCGCCTTTGATAGTTGCTGCATGAGGAAAAAAAAATGATGCGAGCTTGGAGCGTGTATCTGATTCGACCGAGTTGAGCCTCATCGCTGGGTACTAGTACTCTTTCTGCTAATGCTGCCACCCTTTTTGTTGAATAGCGGTGATGACTGTGCGACTCATGAAGAAAATCACCTGTAGCTACTTTGCAAGTATAGGTAGGTAGGGGATTAATTGTACCTTTGTATGTATGCTCTTGAGCAAAGGGGGGGAAAGTTGTTGATCGTCTTATTCCCAGTCCCCAACACAAGGCACATACATGGCTCCTCATACACACACACACTATTGGGAAAACAAGGCATAAGAACACATCACGCCGCATACACGTATAACAACCACTATCGCAGCATAAACCAGGAAATATGGAACATTAACATTAAGCAAAGCAATCTTCACTGTCTACGCCAATGCCAATCTCTTCCTTCGACACGCATGTACATCTACATATACATACATGCACACACCCCCCTCCCACTAAGTAAAAAAGAACGAAAAAATGAAGGGGTATGCCAATCAAACAAAGTTCAGTTACACAAAACTCCCACCCTAAAACAACACAAAGCCCAAAAAATCTTCCATCTAGGGCTGACAAGGCAGATAGATAGATAGATTACCTTATCCCTCCCCTGCTGATATTCTAATCTCCCTGTTTCCAAACACGCCCCCCATCGAATACTAGGCAAGTATCTTGAAAAGTTCAAATCTCCAACCAACCAGTCAAGAAATTTCCCAGGCTCTGCGTGTCGATTTCAAAACATCATCATCTGCGAGTATTCATTGGCTGGCAGCCTTTCCTCTCGGTTGCAAGGCTGTCGGCACCGAGATTCATAATGCAACCCGTCTTCGCCTTGTTCATTCAACTTTTTTTTTTTGCCTTTTCTGCACGGCAGACAAACAAAACACAGCCCCCACTCGGGATTATAGGCAAAAGTGGGTGGGTGGTGCCTTTTTTTGTTGGCTTTGCATGTTTGAGGCTCTGTGTCTGCCGAGCCCGAAAATGCGGGTTGGATTTGAAAGGCTGAAACCCCCATTGACCTTTTTCCCCTTGTGGAGAAGTTGGTTTAGGATTGAGATCACAAAGCCAGAAGAAAAAACAACATCAGACGATGGATTGTTGGGAGGGTGTTTCGTAGTTTGGGGGACAAAAATCCTAGGAAACCCGACATTCTGGGTCAAACAAGGACTGTGGCTTGGAGAATTCTCATAGCCGGCACTTGGGCTAAGATTGAAAGGATGGCATTGAACGTAGTTGTTACACAGCATCAGTCAGTCCTACGAGTGAAACGATGCTTTATGGTTGCGAGTGATTTGAGGAAAGAAATCGTACTTCATTTTCTATCTGTTCCAAAACACCTGACCACCATTACAAACGAAATTTTGATCTTTTTGGAAGAATCGTGGTATCATAACAGGACATGTATTGATGAGAACAGCAACAACAAACAAACAAACAAACAATAACAGTAAAAAAAAGGTACAGACGTGAGAAAATAGGAAAATTATATGCTAGATAAAGCCAGTGTCCTGAGACCTTGCCATCAAGTTCATGCCAATGCCTCCCATATGCACTAGTAAATAGCTGAAACCAAAACGTATTGAGAAGAATACAATACCGCTGGATGTAAAGCCTACAGTTCACCTTCGGAGGTGGTTGTGACCATTCTGTATTCTGTGTCACCCTTCAGGGGATCGCAGAGCTCCCATCCCATGTCTGTTTGTTTGACAATGCGGATTTCGGATCGCTGCGCCCATTCGGTCAAAACGTGGTCGTGAAGTCCTCCAAACTCCACCGGTGGCTCCTTGCCGTTAGCCGCGTTTTCAAAATGCTGCTGAGCCACATGCTCCATGCGCTCGTCCCAAGCGTTGCTGCCCTTGAAGGACTTGTCGCAGGATTTCACGGGGCAAGGCATCCAGGTTGGTAGCCGACATCGGATGCGCAGAGCGTTCTCTTGCATTCTCTTGACCATGAAGTCGGATCTGGCATCTGCACCCTTGTAGTCGGTTGTGCTCTGGCCGGCAATGTTGGAATGCATGCGCCGAATGTGCTGTGTGTACAGGTCCTTGCGGTTGAAGATGTTGCCGTTTGGCACAAGGCCTGCGCGTTGTTGGAACGCCGACTGTCGCTCATCGGCGCATTTGCCTTCCATGCAGACCCAGTACTTCAAACCCAAGTGCTTCGTGCTAACATGGCGCTTCCATTCGTTCTTGGCATCAAACCTAGCGGTGCAGCCCGCATAGTGGAAGACGCAGATATAGGGTCGGGGGTGAACCTTGCCCGTATGATCATCAAGCAATGCCCGGCTGTTGAAATGCTTCTTGCACTTGTGGCAGAACTTTTTGTTTGCACTGTAAACTTTGCGCTTCCTATCGCCATGTGACGATACCTCGTGACCAGCAGAGGCTTGGATGCCAGAAGAGATGGGATCGTAGCGATACTGCGAGGCGCGGCTACGTCTCTTCACCACCCTGGCAGTAGATGTCCACTTCTCAGTGTTTGGTGGCATGCTCTCTTCTTTGATATGGCGGGCTGAGTCAGTATAAGAAAGACTATTGCAGGGAGAATAGTGGCGAGCGCTGGTATTGGCAGCATCAATATGTGCGCCATGGGCACTGATGTGGCCCAGAGAGTTACAGCGGGGAACCGCACCAAACATGTATTGTCCGTTGAACTCATGGCTTTCCACATTGTAGTATGTTGGGTTTGCAACATGCCCGTGGACGTCTTCGTCTTGGGAGCCTGCATAATAGCTGACGTCTGGCTGCTTAGTGCTGGGTTCATAATAATCAGAGTCATAGGGAGTTCCCAGAGAGACGACATTGCCCTGTGCATCTGGTGGCGTGGCAGGCACGTCGTAGCTACCATCGCTACCAATGGATGGGCTTTTCGCCAAGCTAAACACTGGCGAACCCTGGAAAGAAGATGGTGACCCGTTTCGTGCGCAATCAGCGTGATACATGCTGTCGTTGCATGTATCGCGAGTCAGCTTAGGGTCAAGGCAAATATCGATTGGAGATTGTTGAAAGCACGAGGACAGCACTGAGACTGGCTGCCAACATTGCGAGCTAGGGTCCGGGGAGTTTGAGTCTCCGAGCAAATTTGGGTCAATTGGCTCATAGAGAGGGTCTTCTCGGATGTGTGGACTGTATGCTGAAATGGATGTTGCTGGGTACGCAGTGGGCACTTGACCGTAGCTATAGTGAACCCGTCCACCGTTTCTAGCGCCGGTTGCGGAGAAAGAAGACATTGGAGAAGAGAAAGAAGAAGGATTGGCGGTGGTCGTAATTTTATGTGTTTGCCCTTTTTTTGATGGTTGAAAGGGGGAGAAAAACGCCAAGAAATGCACTTTTGAAGCAGCAATGGCTAGTATGAGGATGTTGAGCTAGGCTTGTTCTTTGCTCAAGGGGCAAGGGTGTGAGTAGTAAAGAGTGAGAAAAAGGAGGCCATATAAGAACAGCTCAAGAGGGGGGGAAGGTTATTGCTTCTTTTATCGTATGAGGATAGAAAAGTATGACAGAGGTATGGTCTGTGAATGAGAACGCCGGGTAATAGATAGAGATAAAAGGTAGAAGGTAGAAGAAGATGAAGAGGATAGTGTGTTCAATATGTGAAGTTGATGAAGGAGGAAGTCAACTGTATTGCTAATGGAGAGATGATCCAAGGCCCGAAAGGATGGGGAGCTTGAGGCCTGTTATATGGATCGGGGCTTGATAGTAGATCCGTCCAGCTGGTAGATATACGCCGATGGCCGAGCGTAGAGACAGAGCCTCAAGACGATTAACTATTCGCCTGGCAGCGTGTGTTAGTAGACTGGACTGTCGATGCACTGCTGAGATACCTAGCCCTGTCCAAAGCTGTGCGAATCCTGGCTGGAGGGTGTGCAGGGAACATCGAGCACAGTAGGATTTGCTCCCCTGACCTGGCTTGGCCTAGGGTACCGCTGAGATGGGGGGGTCCAGTGTCGTCGGGTTCCCAGATGCATCCTATACGCACACCCCTTCCTAGGCTCAGCCTTGGGGCGAAGCTCGTCGTGCATGGGAGCATACTGTAGCATGGGGGCTCTGGCTAAGACGAAAGACGAAAAAGAAAAGCTATCCGGACGACGACATACTGTAGCTTCGCGCTCTGGATGCGGCCAGCGTCCCCGTCGTGGCATCCAGGCCGAGTTTATGCTGTCATAGCCAGCGCCCCCATCTGCCGGAGGCTGCAATGAGTGCCATCTCCAGCGGCATCTTTGCTGTGTGCTGCGCTGTTGGCTTGGCTGTTGAATGTTGTTGGTCGCGACAGGTCGCCCACCTGGGTAAGTAAAGGTACTCTTTGTGGTCAAGAACAGCAACAGTCAACAGTTGGCAGTTGGCAGAACCCGGCTCGGGGCCGTCTCATTTCCCCTTGAAGATTATGTGAACCATGTCATGGCCGGAAGCCCCCAAACAACTGCGCTGAAGGGCACGCCAACGGTGAGGCAGCTCCCCGCCATCGTCAACATGCTGTGATACACGAGCAAGAAGTTGGATGTTCAGCCTCGCAAGGGTTCGCTGCCTCTCAACGCCCGTCTTTTCATCCCAGGGCATGGAGCGCGAGGTGGCCGAAAGCTGGCCGGCCAGAAGCTGGAAATGAAGGTCAATCTAGACAAGAAGAGACCAGCCAAACCAGGCAAGGGGCATCTGCCAATTTGCACCACGCACCAGGGCCGTCGGACTCATGGGCTGAGGCCTGAAGGTGGTAGTTCGTGCGCAAATCGCGGGCGAGACGCCAAAACTTGGGGTATTGGCCGCGCTGCTCAACAACAGTCTGACGAGCCAGAATCGACTCTCGAGGTCGGGCCTCTAGTGCGGATGCCAATTGCTCGCGGCAGCGGGAGAAGAGCAGGGGCTTCCCTCTAGCCCCCGAACCGCTGCTATACTGCAGCAGCCTGTTCTTGTTGCCCGAAGGGAAAAAAAAAAAAAAGTGGACGTCGGCCGAAGCAGATGGTGATGATGGCAGAGCAGAGGTGCCGGGCAGCAAGCAGATGCGCGGCATGCTCTACAGGAGGCGTGTGCAGGCGCAGGTCCACTCACTCCAGGTGCTTGGTGCAGGCAGCATCATCCCCCATCGCAGCACCTAAAAATGCTTTGTAGTGGTAGCGCAGTGTCGTATGGGGTGATGGTGATCGCCTTGTCCTGGCTGTTAGGTTCCTATTACTGGCAACTCCAGCTGCTAATTGTAGCGCCGCTACTCCGGATGAGCGTCGGGGCTAGCTCGAATCGACGTAGCACGCGAGGCAGCGCTAATGTCGCTCCACTCTGTGCAAAGAGACCGGGAGACGCCAAAGTGGCCGGGGAGAGTTCGCTTCAGCCCGATGACCTTGCATTGAACAGCTAAGACTTTTTGGTCTGGTCGCTCTTTTTCCCAGCATGCCGCCTCTAGTGGCGTCCATTGCCTCGTGTGGGGGCTTTCTGCGAGCAAGCAGAGCAGGGTGATATCGTACGAGATCTGCTGAGATGTCCGTCTCATGTTCTAGCCTGGACAACGAGAGAGCTTCCGTCCTGCGGTATGGCGATGGTTTCATGCGCTGGCCGTCTGGCTCAGGAACGAGCGGCCTGCACCTGAGAGGGTGGGTAAGAAAAGACTGAAGCTCCATCCGCGAAGACTCAGATATCCAGCCCCCCCCCCTGGGGGAGCTGAGGTGTTGTGAAACACTGGGTACCGTACTCGTCATCTGCAGAAAATAGAGAAACAAAAGATAGCAGACGATCCCCCCAAGATTGCTTGCCAGTCTGAGATGCAAGGTGCTGTACGACACACATGCCCAACGCTCCTCCGCCCTTACTAGGAGGGGAAACGGCAAAAGAGCTGGTGAAATGGCGGAGCGAGGGGAACTACTACGAGATGAAGGTAGCATTAGGAATGATGTACGGAGGTGCTGTGAGCCACATGTGTGCCACAGGTCTGGCCGTCAGTGGCACGCAGTGGCAGTAGGAGAAGCAGTTTTGACGCAAGTTGCGTGCGCGATGCTGCATTGCAGATGACGGCGTGGATGACGAAGGCGGCGATGATGGTGATGCTGAGGTTGGATGACGGCGGAGACGACGATGCAGGCTCTACCCGAAGCACTCACAAGACTGCCATTGCTATTGAGGCTACTGCATTCGAAGGCCGCCGCCGGTGATGCTGCTGCTGCCTGTACTGTTGCTGCAGCCAGAACCAATGGCCAACCAATTCTCGCTCAACTTTTGGCGTGCACCGTACGAATTGACTGGTACATCTGCCAGCATGAGGCGCGGTCTATGCTACTACTAGTAGTAGTGCCATCTGCCTTCAACTGGTCCCTGGTTCGTTGAAAAGCTGTAGCCATACTGGGGTTTTTCAGCCCAGCGCCCGGCATGCCCGTATGCCCGTCCAATCTTGCGCCTTCATCTCCAGCAGAATCTCGACCCATCTCATCGCCTTAGCGCTAGATTCCATCATTTGCTTACAATCCCCCCAATAGCTCCATGCTGCTAACTAGACTGCGGTCCTAGTTCGTCCCGCACCGAGCTTTGAGAGTACTAGTATGTCGATGCCACTGGAGGTGGTACGCATACACATGTACCTAGCTCCCGGGATAATGCCTGAACGCAGTGACTCGACACCGTATCCTAGGCATGAATCAATGCTTTTGTAAGAATGAAGGGTAACAGTAGCTGGCACTGTCTGAACGGAGCGTGCTTCTGATATCACGTATCTATCATAGCTGGTGGGAAGGGGTAAGTATTGGATACGAACCTTGCCCTTACCCTTGCCAACATAATAGAGTGCTGACTTCATCCCAGGTCGATGGTACCAGATACAGGTATTTCCCAAGAAGTATCAGAACATTCTAAATCTCTTTCTACCTAGGTAGCTTTCAAGGAAGAAGCAAAAACTCTCAGCTGTTGTGCGCTTCATGGCATCCCTGGCAAAGAGAAATGATGCCTTCTTCAAGTTTACCATTTAAGGAGGTTCCCTGAATATTTGGCTCCCACCAGCAACCTACAGTACAACAGATAGGTAAGGTACCTACCTAGGTACCTAGGCATATGTACTAAACACTGCCAGTACCAAGGCAACTAAAACCCCACGCTCGCTCCTTGACCGAGCTGTCGCGCATAAATTAGGCAGAGGATGGCTTGTGGTCTAGACCTGGACTCTGAAGGCGTTTCTTTTCCCCCTTCTCGTGCTTCTTTCCACCGGTAATTATTGATGGAGAGACAAACTTACTTCCTAACCTTTTTCCACTTCTCCTCCATCATTTATCCTCTCTTCTGCTGTTCTTTGTGCTGCCAACCCCAAAGGTCTTTGAGGACATGGACTGCATGTGCACGTCTATCAAGCCACAGCTGTTTTGCCATGTTCTATCACATACTAGTAGTACTGCCTCTAGGCGCCACCCGCATTACTCTTCTGCGCCCGCTAGTACCAAGACGACCAAAGCACTGACCAAAGTCGCTAGCTTGCCCCTCCCGCTCGGCAGATCTCCGTGCCTCCGTCGTCGGGAAGCCCCTTCGCGTGCTCTCCAGAGGTCGACCAGAGCTAGCAGGCCTAGCGAGCCGAGTCGCTAACCAGCCTGCGCCTGCTAGTCGATGTCTTTTCCGTTTTTGTTCTATTTTGACTTCCGTCAACTTCTGATGGCGATGCCCTCTCTCTGCTTGTTTAATTCCTGCTTCCCCACCCTTTTGATCCATACGGCCGCTTTCTGACATCGTCTGCCACGGCCTGGTCAGCAGAAGCATCTTTTACGGCCTCGGATATGTGCTTTCCAGCCCTATCCACCCCACTGGCTCGGCCGGGTGTCCTGCTGGTAAAGGCACTACTACTCCTAGCCGCAGTGCCACCACCGCTGCATACGCTGCACATCGCTCGCCGCTTCACCGTGCGTGCTCTGGACACCATGGGCATTTGATGCTGGATAGCCGCTCGCTGCATTGACGCTAATTAGCATCTTGCCTTAGTAGCTGTCTCGCAGGCCAGCATTGCTTGGCCACTAATACGTCAGTGGCAGCTGGCAGGGACGCAGGCAATATTGCTTTTGGTTAGAATTCCATGGCAAGCTCCTTGTGATAGAAGCCGAGCAAGACGCCGACTCCCCATGGATGTGCTCTCCCCCTTGCTGTTCTTCTGGCTTCAGCTCTCTGCTGTGTCTCAACTGAGCCACGTCTTGATACGCCATCGCCTGCTTGCTTTTACTGACCAGGCGAGCAGTGTGACGCGGGAAGCTCTAAAAATGAAGGCTAAGATGCAAATTTATGAGACGTCTGGTTTAATTAATCGGGCCGGGCATTTATTTCGGCCGATACAGTCAGGATCGATGGGCTGAAGCCGGTCCAACAGTTTAGAGATTACGACGCCAAGACATAAAGTAATGCTCCCTCTTCGCACGCACTGAGATGCACATCTGCTCGATTGCAATACCGCTCCCTGCAGACCTTGTAACGGGAAACTACCAAGTCCGAGTCTTCAGCTTTGCTTAATGCACCAATGACAGTCTTTGGGGCTACTGCACTCAAAAAATTACCAAAACGATGCCGACCGAGACACACATGACTTGCCATGAATGTAAATCTTTGGGCGTGAGCATAGAGCTAGGTGACCAGGATCCAGAAGATGCAATGGTAACTCCAGACACCGTCTGTGAGGGATCAGAAATAACCATCGCTGGCTCCGCCTGGCCGGGGAGTGTCTTAAGCTTTTCAAGGGTATCGGAGTAGCATTTCGGTATCGCGGCAATGGATTTGAAATTCTGTCGACCAAGACACCCAAGACGCAATCTCAAACAGATAATTATGGTACTGCTCGATGTGGTAGTAACCGGAAGTCGGGCAACGCACAAGAGAGCGCCGGCTTGGTGGCGCCCCTGCTCGTGTTTGGCAGAGATGTCACTTACACAGGGATAAGCCTGCATCGCGATGCTTGCGAGTGCACAGCAGGACAGGGTCCATCAACACACATGCTGCTTCGCCGATCTCTCTTGATGGTGTAGAGTTAGAATTTTTCAATGCCAGAACTTTCCGCTGCTCGGATACGGATGAGTGCCCGATGGACCCTTCTAGTACACTATAGTCCGGCCGTCTTGGTGTGCCAACTGCAGGAGGTCTATGTCGGTACAGCCGATGCCGAGTGACCTTCTACGAAATTTCCCATTTGGAATACTAGCCAACACTCTAACAATGCTTCCATAAGGTCATTATATCTCTGATGGCGAGGATGAATAGTGTTTGGCAAAGAGCTACGGAGCGCGATGGACTAATGGCTGCTCTTATTGAAGTCCAGGATGACTTGGGCCAACGTTGTATCACCACCTTCTTGGAGCTGCGTAGTTATGCTGTCCAAGTCACCTGGTTAATAAGGAACTACGCATGACGAAGAACTACACGGAGCTGAACTCTGCCAGGCCCTGCCCCTCCTTTCCCCTCCACGACGCTGTGATATCTGCTCTCCACTGTATCGTCATAACCCCTTTCCCCCCACCACACATCTAAAGGCTTGGTGAAAGTCATTGACAATCCCAAATTAAAGCATTACAGGCATCCCGGAGTTCCAATCTGGCAATTTCGAGACGGGCGCTCTCCAGAGTCTCTCGACCCCGAGATTGGCACCATACTGAGCAGGGGTCTCGGCCTGTGTAACACTCCATCTAGGTACTCTCCATCGTGGCCGTGGCCATGGTCAAACTCCAGTCAAGCCTCTCGCTCCACGCTCGGCAGCAGATATTGCTCTGCGCATGCCACAAAATCGACATACGATGGATAGCATCGGTGGGTGCATTGTATGTCCAAAACCTCAACCTCTGCGCGCTCATCCAAGCCCCGGCTAGCTCAAGCCCAAGACTACGGGTGCCGCTATACCAATTCGTACAGACAGCAGCATCTAGACTATCCAGTGGCTGGACATACTGTAGCTTACTACGAACACGCCGGACGTGGACTTGCGCTACGGGCACGCCTCCCGGGGAGGTACGTACCTAGCCACGTGGGTTTGTCGGCCGCTTGTCCTGGACTTGTACAAGTATCAATTACCATCTCGAGATGCATTAGCTGTACATGCTTCGCACTCATGATACTGGCACAGTGTACAAGTTACCCATTCACGATCTCAGTTTGGGTCAACTTACGCCTTCGAGGTCGCCTTGCAGCCCCAGCCCCGGGCAAAAAACGATGCATCAGGTGTAAAGCAATCGGTGCCTTTCTCTACTGCAGTCTTTGCTGCGGGGCGTGTCAGAGATCATTGCTGCTTCATTTCCGCCATTTGCTCACCTTGAAGCTGGCACAGGCAACTGGACTAAAGTCGATGCTACCCCAAACACAAAACGAGGCAAAATTACGACTTATCAGGCCTATCGCCAAGGCCTTGGTGTTGTCATGTTGCTGTCTGAGCCTCTTCGGCATGGAAGGGCAAAAAAAAAAAAAAAAAAGCATAGAGCAAGCACCAAGGATGGTGTCTGCAAGCTGACAGCGGGCGGCGATTCATCCCATCTCTTGTTTCATCTGTTATCTTTATTTTTTTTATCATAGCTCCTGCCAGTTTGAATCCTTCTGCGTTGCTGCTCAGTGAGACCCCGCAAGAGGACAGCCTCTCTAATCCGGCGCCAATCATAGAACCATTGTTGCCAAACAGACCACAAAAGCGAGACGATCTGGGCAAGGCACCGTGATCACAAACGGCACTGAATCGACGGCCCCCAACTGGTAGACTCTGGCTGCCTGGCGCAACTTGCCAGAGCACTTACCGACACGTCCAACGACTTGCTGGAGTATAGCAAGTGTGATAGCTTACCTCGAGGGCTTGGTCACGGTACTTATCCCGTGCTTATTTTCGAGTTTTCGGTTTCAGTTCAATGCGTACATGTCGCCAGTCCGGCAGTCAAGCCTTGTCGTCATATCTCCCATGCATCGCTCGGAGTACCACTACCTGGGCTAGAGGCATCCTTGACGCTGGCGCCTTCTTGCCTCCTTTTACATCATTGGGAAACAGATCTCTTTGGCTAAGCCATTTTCATTCACGCTCAGCTGGCAGCCACATCGACAATACAGCTTGCTCCCTTTTACGAATCTTTGCTTTAAGTTCAAAACGGGCCTTGCCTCAACTTGGCAGTTGTAGCTCGGGCAGCGCATGCACCCTGCTAGCAAGTCTCTTCCTTTTGCATGGTATTGCTCCTACGAGAAGCAGAGTGCATTACCCGCCATGCAAGCATCAGTCTCTCTCTATGCCTCTTTCTCTTCCATTATCCAAATCTCACTCTTGATTGACGACTCAGATTAATATATCCATCGTGCAGATGTGCCGTAGCATCGTCCTTTCTAACACCTAGCACACAGCCCTCTCCAGGTGTTAGTACAGGCGCTGTTCATCCACTTGGCCGAAACCATATGTCAGCTAATGCATGAAAGTCGCTTCGAAGTAACATGACCTCACGGTCCATCTCTAAAAACCATCCACATTCGGGGCATTGCTCCGACCCTTTTCGTGTCTACCAGTGTGGGGCCTTATTCTATCTTTACACACACAAATAGCTGAAGGACAACGGAATCCCAAATTTTTCTGGAAAGCAAACAAGACATCCCGTCTTTGCAGGCGAAAAATCATTTGGAAGCACCCACCATCTTTTGCCTATCTCACTCTCCCCACGTGGTATCAGCCTACCGGCATCCTAATACGAGCATTACGCGCATGCGAGTAGTACTCCGACTTACCAAGTTGAGAACATATGTCTCTCGGACAAGCGCTCCCCCAAGATTGTCCTGGGAATAGCCATCTTTCACTTTTCCGAAAAGGGACGAGAGCCATTCGCGGTAAGTCTGACAAATTTTGCTAGTGATGATACATACGGGGACCAACACGGATAACCCGGCCAATAGCCAACTTCTCAACCAACAGACTGTAGCATCGGCTACCACACTACATTCTTCCCGCCTCTCTCTGCCTATCTTGCGCTCTCTCTCACTCTAAGTCGGCCATCTTTCCAAAGGCCTCTTTCCCCCCCTAGGACTATATAGGACTTTGCTTTTTTCCACTTGGCTTTCGCCGAAACGCTAATGCACTATTACGAGGCGGAAGAGAGACAGGTGAGAAGAAGTGTCCCAGACATACGTCAAGTGTCTCACCGAAGAAGAGGAGGGTGGGATCCTTCGCCAACGAACACTTTGCAGGTTGTTTACAAAGAGCGCTGGTGCCAAGACAATAGGCACTAAGACGCCTTTTTTTTTTTTTTTTTTTTTTTTTCCTTTATTCCCCGCTGCTATCACGATACTACTGTGTGTATCTCTTTTTTTCGGTTGATGTTCTTCACCTAGTAGGCTATGCCTGTGTGCAGCGTCTAAGTCTAATTTCGGATCACCTTGGGTAGCACTCTGGCTCTCGCATACAAATGACGGCGCTTATCCCACACGAATTCATTCAATTCTTTTGGCTGCGCCTCAAGACACAATCGCATGTATTGACTTGTTCCCTTGGACTAAACAAAGCACACACACAACAGACAAAAACTTTATCAACAAGGCTGCGCATCCCACACAACCACACTGCATCGTTTCGGCAGTAATAATAGTATTTACTTTGAGGCTAATGTAGGTACCCTCACAGTCCACCTGCAAGGCTTGGATGGAGAAAAAAAATACGGACTTGACTTGAATATCCAAAAAAAGATTATCATCGGCCGACAACTTTTGGCCCGACAACCTTAACAGGGCAACTGCTACCACTTTTCCCTTAGTCTACCTCTCCTCCTCCTGTTGGCTCATTAAATCGGCCTCGTGTTCAAAATCCGGAAGTTTTTCCATTTTGCAGTGATCACAAAGCTTGTGAAGACAGTTCATACACTGACTGCTTACGTGGTAGTTTTCGGAATGATTGCAGGCGCACTAGTCATCGTGTTAGACATGCAAACTGCATATAGGAAGTTACAAGATGTGTAGCAACTTACGCATATCCAGAGAACATTGGATCTCTTAGTAGAACGCACATCCAGATCGTCTGTTGCCTTCCGCTTCTTTACAGATCTCGAAAAAAGTCCTCCAGCCTTGGGCTTCTTGCCAGACTCAGCATCTCCCTCTGCCAAGATGTCTTCAAGATAGCACCAGTCAGCCATGGTTTTCTTAGGCAGTCCATCCTTGCCAAATAGATGATTATCAATGTGATCGCATCTCTTGGTCCATGAATTGACAACCTTCTCTTTGATCTCAATAAATTGATCACAAAACCCGCACCAGAAGCGTGGATCGCAATGGCGACCCAGTCTGCAACTCTCTAGCTTATTCTCAATTATCTGGCTATCTTTCTCTTGATGATCATGCTGAAGGTGAGTCTTGAATAGCTCTCGACGAGGCAAAACCTTGTCGCAGCGCGGATAATCACAATTCCAGGATTCCATCTGGAAATGCTGGCTACTCTCGTGCCTTTTCCAGTCGTTCTTACTACCAAACATTTTGTGGCACGTTTTATAAGTACACCCATATGGCTTTTCATGTCGTTTCATATGTTTCCTGTAACGATGATGTATTAGTCACCGCTCTGATGAGTGAATACAAAGATGAGGCCAAAAGTGCTGGATATGATGGAATTTACCTCAGTTCACACGCCCGGGAGAAAGGTTTGTGGCATTTTCCACACCTTAAAGGCATTTTCGGGCTGCCTGTTTGGTCATTGGGAATAGCACTCTCAATTTGCTGTGGCTGCTGTTCTTCCTGTTTTAGTGCTTTCTCTAGTAGATCTTTAGGAATGGCTTTGAGAATTGATAGAACGTCATCCAAACCATCCTTATCTGAAAGAATGCTTTTTAGACGCTCCGCAGTGTCGGGTGGAACTGTAAGTTGTTTGGTAGATGCTTCATTGTCTGCTACTTGGAGCTCAGGTATGCCGCTTTGAGGAGCACTGTCTTTTGACTGATTAGACGAATCGAGCGACATGGTCTCAATTGCTAATGCATCATTATGGTCAAGCATCTCATCGTCGCCCTCGACTGGGTTGCCTTCATCCTGGTCAAAACTTTCTTGTGCTGGCTCATCGTCGGGGAGCACCATCATGGACTCTTTCAAGGAAGCCTCACGTACTGGCGTCCCAGCAGCAACATCGCTGACAAGAGTCTGGGAACCAAGAACCGAGGGCAGTTTGAGGCCATCTAGGGTATTTGATGGCGCCAATTGAGAGTCGCAGCCGCTTCGGGTGAATACAAAATGGTTCTGCTTTGCAGATTCTTTTTGCAACTGGCTCAGTGTGCCTGTTGGAAGCTGGCTACTTCGCAAGTCAGGTGAATCTTGCACCTGTGTCGGTCGAGACTCCGGATCAACATCAGCAACCGAGGATCCCACACCTCGGAGGGCATGTAACTCTGCCTCATCTGGCCTATTGTGAATTTTTTAGCGTCTAATTTATCGGAAAACATGGGTCGTATCAAAAATACATACTGGTCACGGTGGTGCCCAAAACCGTTGCCATCTAAACCATGAATGCGGGCTGAGAGGTCTTGAAGGCTATTAGTAGTTGGCCACCCGGTTTCTTTTCCCTGGAAGCATTCACTATGGCGACTCGTATAAAGAGTCGCATGAGGGGCCAGTGCTGCTCGCGATTCGGAACGGAAGCCAGTAGTTGGAAACCTGTCATCTCGAAACTCCTCCGCTTTTGTTGGTAGTGGGCTACAAACAATATGTTAGGATCCATCTAACCTATATCTGACGGCTTGGAATCAGATGTGAGGAATGTATAGCACATACTAGTAACGGTATTCTCCAAGATCATCATCTGCTTTAAGCGTTATACTATGAGCGCGAGTTAGATGGCTGCGAAAGTTATCGGCCCTTGGCCACAGCTTTTCCTTCTTAAGGGTACAAGGATCATGGCGGCAGATGAAGGTAGGCACATTGCTATCATGCTCACGGTGAACCGTTCTCTTATGTCTACTGAGATCGTTGGTCGTGCTGAATCCCCGAATAGCCTTGGGGCAGTTTTCGTAATCGCACTTATATGGCCTGTTATGCCTGTGATTGTGCTTTCTATGACCTGTTAGTAATTGGGTAACAAGAAGCAAGCCTGAGCATAAATGCTATCTGCCAAACATACTTGAGCTCTGACTTCGTCTTGACATCGGCCCCACAGACGTTGCAGCGGAGGAGTTTAGCATTGGCAGCTGGGCGAGATGACACCACGGGCGCCTTATATGTTGGGGCCGCTGCGGGAGAGAGATTCAGGTTCCCAATGTCGATAGGCTGGTCCGCCACCTGGGTATCGTGGAATCCGCCTTCCGTATACCCATCATTCTCATTGACCGATGTGACGCTCTCAATAGCGCTGTATATAGTACGGCTGCCCCCATAGCCAGAGTCGAGAGCGGTATCGCAATCAGAGGGCACAGGAGGGCTTCTGAAGTCTTGGAAGCCGCGTAATCCAGTATTGTAGGCATACGCGGACGAGCGAGATGTAGTCAATGACTGTGCCGGCTGGATGACGCCGGCAGGAACCCAGGGATCATCCGACCCAGAATAGAACGCATAGAACATAGTATCAGAGATTGAGACAAGAGGGTTCTCCCCACGAGAAGGACTCATGCTGGGCTAGAAGCTAGTGCGAATAGGGCTGTTGGCCGGCGTATACCTGCGTGGCTGCGCACCGCCTGTCTGGTGATGTATGCGTATAGACCGTCTGCCTTTGTGGCAAATTGGACGGAGTAGAGACGAGTTATATCTGGTTTCAGTGTTGAGAAAAGAAAAGGGCCTGAAAAATGTCTTGTTTTGCCCAGTTGATTAGGAGAATCAATATGCGTCGTTGAAGGTTCAAACAGCGGGGTGGGATTGGGAGCACGACGGAGTGTGAGAGGCCAGAGTCGGTCTGCAGATGTCCTCAGCCTCAATAGCGGCAGTGAAGCGTAACACTGAGTAACAAATAGGAGCAAAGACGAGAGTCAAGGCACACATACACAAGCAGCAGAGCCAAAACGGGCAGCATTAGCCAGCAAAAGGGCGCCGTGCCGGGTCGAGCATCACCGCCAAGTCTGACCCGTGGCTTTACACCAGTGACAGAGACGAAAGGGCCTGAGAATAAGACGAGGCAACCGGCTAATAAGAATAACAGCTGGCAAGCGTCCAAAGCTGGCGGTCAACGACTAGGGCGTCGCGCGGACATGCGCTGCTCTGCCGCGATGGAGGATCAAAAAGGGCCTTGGAGTGGCTGAGAGGAGAGCTGGTGAGAGCTGGCAGCCAGATCGTTTGTTGGCAAAATGCTGCGCCGATGGGCCTCGAGACGCGGATGTCGTCGCGCAGCAGCCAGTAACACGTCGTCGATACCGCTGGCGATCCGGGAGGGCGGCCGATATCCGGCACTGAAACCGACGATGATGAAATGCGAAATGCCTCTCGCCTCACTTTTGGCCTCTTCGGTGAGACGCAATGCAGATGCAGATGCAGTGCACGGGCATAGCACGGGATCTGGCGCTGGCCCAATCAGACTGCGCAATTCAACCGATAGCGCACGAGGAAAGAGCATTCTGGCGATGGCAGGAGCCCATGAGCAGCCAAGGCAACCGCGACTAACAAGGCAGCCACCGCAAGGCAACCGCGAGGCAACCGTCACAGGCGCAGAAGCGTCCGCGACCCAGCCGAAACCCAAGATTTTTTTCCGCCCCCAAAGTGATATTCATATTCCCGGCAGCCATTTGTCGCATCGTGATTATTCGCAGCCAGTCAAGAGCATTCCATCCCAAGTCTTTCCGCTTTTTCTCGTTTGATTCTCTAGGAGGGTTTCTCTTCTTTGCTTTTTCGAGCTGCCCTAGTTTTCGCCATTTCCCCCCTCCACTCCTCGACATATACACTCTGGGCTCTCAACCAACTCGGCGCATGTCGTGCAGATGTCATCGCTAGCACAGCCCTCGGCCCATGCCACGAATCACGACTCGTGTCGCCATCTGCGCTCGTCTTGCGCCGCTTTGTCGCACGTCCACGTTGCGGGTCTGGTTAGCTGCGGCTTGTAAATTCTGTGGCTCCTGTTATTGTCCATTATCACTTGCTGTTGCATGTATTGAGACTGCTGCCCCAGTTTTCTGGGTAAGGCAAACAGTTTGCCTCATGTTGGGTTTATAAGCCAACGCTCAGCTTGGGGTTTGGCTCATCTAATCAAGCGATATGAAAAGCTTCTCCTGGACTGCGTTGAAAAGATAGTGGTGATTAGCCTAGAGTACCATGTTATAATAGCAGTAACTGTAAAATGCAAAAGCTTGTAACAGACCTGAATAGGCAAGTGTAGGGTGGGCTGAAGCGCGCAGACCCCGTCCTCCATCTTTGAGATAGCATCAAGTGAAATGTGCTGGCGAATATAGGCCTTTTATAGCCTTTTCGTATAATCGCGCTCTATCTGATTTATATAAGATTAGGGATAGTGGAATAGTCTCTCGGTAGCTGGTATGATGTAGTCCTCGTGGGTGTCAGGTAGAGTGAAGGAAGAGAAGAGCAACAGTGCCATATCTCTGCACTTTCAATGAAAAACAAATCTTTCGCAAAGTGCCGCAGCCTGATCCAAGTGAACTAAAAATAGATTCGGGCTGCTGGTTTGACACCTTTGGGCAGCTATGAGAGTATCGGAAGGACATGTAGCGACAGCCTTGTGCTTACATTGATAGCAGTGAATTGCGTTGAGAATGTTTGGTGCGTCTTTCAACGCTTAAAGAACTGCCACTGCTAGTGAACACGAGCATTCAAAACACAAGCTAGGCTTTGTTTGCTCCTAGCCACATACGACTTTCTATGCTGAAAACTTTCGTTCGCTTGTTCTACGTTTGACTTATATCTTTGCACACTTTAATGCTTCTAGATGGTAAACAGAAAAATAATACTGCAACTACCTCGGTGATTCGTCACTTCATTTTTTGCTTTCACAAAGGCCTCTTACTCTGTGTGGGTTTTATTTCTATATAAAGATACATCCGCATACATGGGATGTATGTTTTTGGTACAGCCTTCGTTTTAATTCTCGCCACAAAGAAGTTTTACGTTTCTCGCCAAACATAGAGTATCACGCTTATTGTCAATATAAGTTTATTCATTGGCAAGCCGTTTTGGCAGCGATGAGCTGTCGTGAAACATACAGTGTTTGTCTACTGACCGAATGGGGTATATGGGGCATATGCTGGTGATGCAGTGGCAGGGGATACGATTTGTTTCAAAGTAGACAATATTTAACAAGAGTCCTTTGCCCTACATCACTGAGTGGTAGGTATCCCATTTTTATTTCCCTGGTGTAGTAAATGAGGCGCCCTGTGATATTATTTCCCAAACGCATTTGGTTTACAGCGTGCTGTGTAAGTCAGCGGAGAGAAGCAGTAACATTACTTGTGTCACTTATCACTTTCAAAGAAAGGCCCTTGTCGCCAATTATGGATCTGCTAATCCCCCAGTCAGGAATTTGAAAAGCTGAACAAGTTTGTAACGTATGTGGGCATTCATGGGTATTTCGAGAAAAGCTCGCAATTTCAAAGTGCAGCTAATACTGGCAGATTTAGCAGAAAGGGGTATCTATAGTCATCGGACATCAAGGTTTTGGAAGCCACCAGCATCACGATGCATCTGGAAAGCTCTAGCAGAAGTTAGAATTACGAAATACTTCGCGTACCATACTTCTTTCAGACTTAACTCTTACCAAGTCATTGCTGGACCGGGGAAGCCTGTCGGCTGCGTACTGGCGGAGCTCAATGAGTAGAAAAGAGAAATCCTGTTTTTATCAGTATATTTGCTTTTTTTTTTTTTTTGCATGTCACAGCGGCCACTCGCCACATGCAACTAGCTGAGAACAGAGAAAGCTTTCAAGGGGGGGTCGTTACAGTAGTTAATTGACTTGTTGTTTACGGGCATGCTCCGTCTTGCCGCAAGGATCGTGTGACCCACGCATGCCCTGCCAAACC
The DNA here is from genome assembly GCA_026401215.1 of Trichoderma erinaceum. Classification (NCBI taxonomy): domain Eukaryota; kingdom Fungi; phylum Ascomycota; class Sordariomycetes; order Hypocreales; family Hypocreaceae; genus Trichoderma; species Trichoderma erinaceum. The sequence continues at coordinate 237,289 of JALIRY010000015.1, read as the reverse complement.
GGGATGGGTCCAATGTATATACTATAAGATCTGCTACTAATCTTCCTGCGTGAGAGATTCGTGCGTCGTCATCTGCGTCGCTTAAAGTCACTGGAGCACGACCATTACCACGCTCGGATTCCCGACCTTGGAGCGCCTGACTTGTAGTATCCATGACATCGCACCACAGACTCTTCGCTTGTCTATGATAGGCGAAGACCAGGTACCCGGAAACCACACCCACTCCCAATAAGATCAATATAGGTGTTTTGGCCCCCCTCTAGTTAACCTCAGCCCTGAAATTTGGATAAAATTCAGTACTTACTCATGCCTCATATTTATAACAACGTGGGAACATACATCTTTCAAGTGATACACAAGGCGCCACTTGGGGGGTTCTCCCCTTGCTCCGCGTAGCTTTGCATTACCCACCTCTACCACTTGACGTTCGTGCCTTGATTTTCATGTGAAGCGAAAGGATGCGAAGATGATAGGTGCGCAAGCAAAGAAAGCAAGCATTACATACACGTAGCCTGCCTATGATGGGCAAGAAGCCGATGGCCGGGTTCTGGTCATTCCCTGGATTTCAGCCTAACATGGGCTGGTATCCAGCCCTCGACAACGGGCGTACGCAGCTGAGAAAGTGTTTTATGCAGGCCTTAGCTCGTCCAGCCACTAAAATACGAAAGTCCCAAGGTTGGAAAAAGGGCCTTACTGGTCTATGTATGTATTGGTGTGCTGGATAACGCTACTTCAAGATCTAAGATCAGTCTGTACTACGGCTGTTTTCTCCTCTTACTACATTTACCAACAAAACTCCCTTTTAATAGGCTCCAGACGTGTTGCACAGCATCGATTACTCTTTGCGGAATTTAGTGAGCAAGTCTATTGCGAGAATCAACCTGTTTGAAATCAACAGGGGTACACAGATACACCACGTAGCTGACACATTTGACTGGCCATCATTTTTTCTCCTTTCACCATGCTTATGCTAAGAAATCCGTATTCGGATTTAGAGCGTGAGCGTTGCCATCATGGCATACCACGACATCTGTCTTGAGGCGTTTAGCCAAGGCACTTGTGATTCAGCGCCTCTTGGGATTACTGTATGGAGTGAATGAGTGGTGTATTTGTTTGCAGGAATTCTGCCACGACATGGCGAACAAACGCCATGTGGATAACTTGATGGTCGTGAGAAGTACGAATTTAAACATAAAAAGCTTCTTAAGCCCATTTCTCAAACGCCTTTTGCCTCTTGTTCTCCCAATTTTCTAGAGTTAGACACAACAAGCTATCTCCAATTTTTAAACCGAAAGCTATATACTTAACATACCAAGCTTTTTCCCCACTGCAACGCTACGGTAAGATCAAATGACATGTCACTGCACATATCGTATCGCTGCTAATGTGATCTCGCTAATACTCCTTCCCCCTCTCCAGCTGAAACTGACTACGCTATCTTGACCTTGCCCTTTGGCTACCACTATGTGCGACTGGGAAGAGTTCTTGTTCACCTGTAACCACTCCCAAGTACGGCTCAAGTCCTACTGTCACTTCGCGCGGAACGACCCCAACCACGGATGTCTGGGCGTCAAGGTGCTCCGCAACTCATGGAGACAAAGCGTACCGTGCGACGAGTGTGCTTCCAAGGGTGTATCGCATCGGAGGACTTGATGGGAGGTCACTGCTACATCCTGATGGAAAACCCATGAAGCTCGGCGAGCAAGGGTTAGGGGGTAGGGGGGTATGTACATGTAGTAGTAGCAGATGTCCTGGTCTCAGAGGAGTGTACGTCGGAACTTGTTTATTGGCATCAATACATGGTTCGTAGATAACAGGAAGGATTTGCGGCTGATGGCGGGTCTAGATTGGGAGGGAAAGAAGAAAACTGACAAGGCCTAATAAGAGAGCGAAGGGGGGGGTGGTTGCTGTTTCGATAGCTTGATTCATACATACATTCGACGTGGTAGATGAGGGCACCCCTCTAAGCTGATTTGGATGAGATATTTGGGTGAAAATCCACTATGAGATGATGCCATGCCCTTGACACTTTGCTCTAGCGAATGAAAATAGCAGCTATGGTGACGCAAGGAGTGTGCATAAGTTACACGGCGCGTAACACTTGCCCACCCGGAAGCCATTCCTACCGCTTTGCGGAGATATCCAGATGGCTTGGCAAGATAACATTGAAAGGGGAGGGGAGTATCCCGGAGAGCCCAACGCAGGCGAATGCATGTTTTACCCAATTTGATCTACTGCTGGAGCGTGGGCGTTGATGACCTTAGCTGATGCGTAAATAGCTCTCAGTATGGTGCGAATTTTGCGAGACGAGGAGGGGGCGTATGGTACCTGGGTACCTACTTATGGAAGCTGTGAGGACCTGCAAAGGACTTATGCTACATGGATGTATGGGATTTTGGGCTTGACATGACTCGTGTCGAGTTTTGTTGTTGGCTGTTGAGATGTGGGCGCATACATACTGAGTCTCGGCCTAGCTGAATAGAATCTCTCCACGATATCCATGCTGCAAGTAGTCTGTGGTACGGCCCACTCACATGGAATTAGGTTTGTGGTTGTAACACCATGAGCTATGACATTGAAGCCCAATGCATGGAGTTTATGACTGTGATGTAGAAGTCCTGTTTTGACCGAGTGGACTTGTTAGTTTAGGATGAATAGCGAGGGTCAGTTGTTAGGCCCCGGGGATGTTGGTTGGCTCGGCATCTCGGAGTATGCATATAATATATCCTCTTGGAATTGCTGAGATTCTGGTTCCGACACATCACTCTACCCATAATTCCGTTACATACTATGCTATTACGCATGAACCCCGAGCAAGATGACAGTCGTAGTGTAGTATTTAATATTGCCAACTCTTCAAGGCTCACACCTCATATATACATACTAATTTGACATACAACATCGGCCTATTACTGGTTGGTGGCTCCCTCCACAACTCCCACCACGTTGTATCTCTTGGAGAAGAAAGTTATCCAGTCCTCCAGAACACCCTTTTCCTTATCAGGAAGATCTTGCCAGTCTGGTCGGACGTCTTCTGGCTTGACAGACGTCATCCCCAATGCTCTGGAAGCATCTTTGCCGGCGAAGACTAAAATTGCATCGTTAGCATGACTACATGTTTACAAGACAGGACATAGGTAGATGAAAGTTGTGGTGCACTATGGATATGAGAATAGAAGCGCTACGTACCATGGTATGAGCCTCCGGGTTGGTACATCTTGTTGCCGGACACATCATAGACTTTGCCCTGCAGAGACTTTGTCAGTTATACTAGAAACTTTTTTGAAGTATTCTGGAGATGTACCTTGATTGCAACATAGCTCTTTTCTCCGTTTGTGCCTATGAGACCGAATTAGCTGAGGGTTCGCAAAAAAATGTCTAGTTTCCAAGAGATGCTGATCGTGATGAATGGCAGGTATAGAAGTCACCCATTTTAGTCATCTTTGCTCAGATGATTTGATGATGTTTCACAGCTGCAGTGACATTTTTGCTGTTTCTTGGCCATACTTGACGTCCCGAGGCTGCGAAAGCGGCATCACAGGCAGAACTGGAGGGGCTCAGAGAGTCTTACCGTTTGCTTTCGCCAAGTCTTCGAGAGATATCGGGTCATCTTTTGGAGGGTCCAGCTGGACGGGGACTTTGGGCTCAAATCTTCCAGACATTTTCCTCTGTATTTTTCTCTCTTGGAAACTATGCGATGTGAGGCGAAACAGCTTAGAAAGAGGGAAGGGTTGATGTCTCGGCATTCATTTCATTGCTTCTCCCCCACCTCGGCATAGAGCGCGAATAGGAACTGTGGCGCACGGACCACATGCCACCACAGATTCGCTCGCATGCCGTCATGGGGAAAGATTTCCATCCTTTAAGCTTCATCATCATTTTGCCTGTGCTCTACCCACAAGGTAGCTGCTGGAATTGCCATGTCAATATCTGCAATTGCCTCGCTGCGGCCGGCTGGGGGCAAATGCCTTCGCCATGCCACGACGGGGCTGCTCTCAGTGCAGGTCAAGTCGCCCACGGCAACCGTCCACCTGCGGGCTGTTGTGGCTCTGCGCCCCGAACAGAGACGACTCCAATCGACGACTCCATCCCCTCGAGATAACGGGTCAACGCCTGGGAAACCCAAAATTACCTTCCGCCAGTTTGTTGGGCGCGCTCTCGGCGTCAGTTTGCGGAACCTCGTGGTGGCGCTGAGCCCTCAAGGCATCCGGCGGTCGTATCGCGAGAATCCAGCTGTGACCACCATGAACATTCTTCTGTGAGTACTCAAGGGGTTTCTTTCTTCTAGAATAAAGTAGCTGTGCTAACACTATGTAGCTTAGTCTTCACATTCGTCTTCTCTGCGGTAGCGATCCGAGCCTACATCAACACCTTTTACAACTCGCAGTTCAGCAGATACCCGGAGCCTGTCGCAAACACTTTGCGCCGTGCCATCTACTACACCAACTACAAACCCGACCCCGAGCTTGCTCTAAGATATTATAAAAAGGCAATGGAGCAGTGCACAGAAATTGGGCTAGACCCTTTCTCTGACGAGGTGCTGGGAATTAGGATACAAGTGGCCTTTTGGCTTGAGAAGATCAACAGCCACAAAGCTGCCATTGACGTGCTCGAGTCTGTCCTCGGAGACTGTAGGAAGTGGGTTGATGTCATGGAACAGTCTGTAAAGGAAGGAAAAGTGAACGACCAGGGTAGATATATTGGCGACGTTCAACAACAGGCTGCTGCAGCGAAACCGGCTTCTGATGGCAAGACTACAGAGGAGTCAGCGGACGAAGCTGCGCCTGCAGAGCCCATCGAGACTCTGTGGCACAAACGGGAGCGACTACTTTTGAAGGCCATTTCTACAAGCGTTAAGCTGGGTGAATTATACGCAGATGAGCATGTGCTCAATCCTGACCAATCCCACACTCATCTCGTCTGGGCAGTTGAATCTTCGCTGAAAGAGTTCCGAAGGCGCAGAACTGAAGGTCCCAAGCCCGGCGAAGAAAAGTGGCTCAGCCCCGAGGAACTTGGAGGTTCAATGGAATCTCTGGGTCGAGACTATGAGCGCCGCTCCCAGTTCCAGCTCGCTATTCCCTTATTCTTCCAAGCCCTCCGGCTGTGCGAAAGCCCTTGCCATCGAGCAGTCATCATGAACAACCTGGCCGCGGCATTTGCTCAGCAACCCCTCTACGCTGCAGGCACAATGGAGCCGTCTGAAGGTCTAAAGGAGCTATTCAGCGATTCTATGCCAAAGACGCGAAAGGAATTTCTCGAGGCGGGATTGAACTGGGCACAGAACGCATACGTTCACGCCAAGGATGTCAAGGGCGACGATCGTACTCCCGAGTGCGACGAGGCATGTGCTGCTGCGCTCTGCAACTGGGGAGACGTGGCAGCCATGCTGGGCAAGACTGAGCTGGCGAGGAAGAAGTACAACCAGTGCATTGAAATGAGCACGAAGATGGACTTTTCCGAGGGGGTGAAGCAGGCTCAAGAAGGTCTGTCAAAGCTAACGACTGCATCCTTGTCCCACGCTTGAAAGGGAAATTCCTGAGTTGTATGGAGTAGTTGAAAAGAGGCCATTAGAGACGGCTCAATGTATTATCTACTGTATTATCATTTGCTGCACAGCCCAGCCAATAGTGTATACTCCCAACATCAAATTTCGGCCAGAACCTATTGCGGCTTAGTATTAGTGCCCATTTATTTCTGTTCCGTCTTTTGTTCAATTTCCAGTTCCTGATCGTGTGGAGCGGCTGAGCGGCTGCCTAGTGGAATGGACCCATTGGCCTCGTCTTGGCTTTACACGATAGTTAGAGATAGGGAAAAAAAAAAATTGATATAGGCAGAGGAAGCCCGAATTAATTTTTCAGCGTTCAATAAATAGCTTGCCAATAGCTGTCATTCGCTGCAACTGAAAACATACTTTCAAATTTTTTGATACTTGGCACCAGAAACGCCAGTCAACATTGACAACCCAAATCCATCACTTACACTGCCTCTTCTCAACTCTCACAATGGCTCCTTCAAACGCCACCTCATACATTCACCCAATGTACAGGCTCTTCTTTCAAAAAATAGAGCCTGTCATTACGCTCTGGACCGGCTACGTCAACCTTCGCAACCGCACCCTCAGCGGATCTCTGCTCTTCAAGAGGATCAGTAGCGAAGCAGACTATTACCTCTTTCGAGACCAATTCGTCCTCGAGCAGGTGCTGAGCCTCATGGTGGCACTAATGGCCATGGCTGCGATAGTCATGTACTACGCAGACGACATTGGGTTATGGCGCCGATGTCAAGTCGTGCTTTTGGTGTGGAACTTGGCGTGCTTGAAGGGGACTTCTGGTGGGAAGGTGGAATGCATTTACTGCGTGGAGTTGTGTACGGTGTTGGTTATTATACGGGTCATGTTTTTGCTAAATATTGGAAATCGGGCGCGAGGCTGGTATGTCGAGAATGGCGTTCTGAAAAGGATGTAGACCGACGCTGTATATTGCTGGGGAGAATACATGGGAAGGGCGTTTTGACAAGGCTGTGGGAACTCCATGTAGACAAAAAAAAGTTGTGTTTTGTGTAATTGGAAATATATTAGGCACCTGACTAACTGCGATTGGTTTTCATTCGTGACAAAAAACCTTCAAATGAGGAAAGAAAAAAGTAATTTCAGCAAAGAAGAACATGGGAGTTAAAGGGAAAAAAAGCAAAAATATAAGCCGACGGAGACAGGATTCGAACCTGCGAGGCCGAAACCATATGATTTCTAGTCATACCCATTAACCACTCTGGCACTCCGCCTATCAAGCTTATTGGTAAATAGAGTGCAAATTAGCCCTATCAAAGAAACCACCAGCCCCGCAATTTGCATGCTATGCAAACGTCGTAGGGAGCTTCTCGGCATCATTGCTTTACCAACTTGGACAAAGCGTCGTAATTTTCACTACCATTCTGCCAGGTTGTCATGTAATTGACCCTGTTCGGTGTTTTGCCAAAAGTTGAGCATTTACATACGCAGTACATGGTCGCTCCATGACCAGCAATTCTAGCCCAATTTCGCCAAATCGAAGCCACTCGTATAGTCCAATCCCAGGCTTTAAACAAGGCTCACATAAGGGTGAAGCCGACGACTTTTGTTGAGGAACTGAATGCCTCTTTTTGCTTATTCAAAAATGTCATACAGATTTTTCACTTCACTGCCTGTATAGTAATGAGGATGATCATTGTGGCATGGTACTTATAACACAATACTCAGATTCGTCTTCATCCGTACTAGAATTACATACAACTTTTCCATTCGCACATGGTTCAGAAAACATCAACCCCCCTCCATAAATGTATGATCATGCGACTCAGTAGTGTAAACACCCTCGCTCTCGAGAAATTCCTCGGCGCCTCCATCTTTCAAAACGCCATCCTATCACATACCTAGGAAACAGCAGCACCAACACCAGCCGAAGAAGTCTCCTTTCAAGGGTTTTCCAAACCATCTTGACGACACCATTCTTCTGTTCCCACAACAAGGAAAAGGGGAATCTGAAAGATCAGAAACACTGCGAGCTAGCGAAGCAAGACGGTTTGCAGTATAACTGGACAGGTACCTGCTGCATAGACAAGGCAAGCAGCTCCAAGCTAGGTAGTCTTTTATCTTCCGACTTGGCCTCGAACCACGCTACAGTAGATTTTCCTACATGCCTCTTGTTTATCTACAATAAATGGAGTGGGACAAGCTCCGGCACACATTTTTAATCCTTGTTCGGGATGAGTTCTCTGCTTACGTCTATTCCAAAGCCTCTCCAAATTTGAAAATCTGCAGTGGTTTTGTAATGACAGATGGCAGCGTGAGAATGTAGGCGAGCCCTAGATCGGTGTTTCACTCGCTGAAGATGTGAGCGAAGGTGGCACAAGCCGTGATGGATAGCCAGAAAACGGCTGTCAAAATCAACCGTGACCAAAGCCGGCAACTAGAGTATTACGTACATCTTCATTTACAATTGCAAGTATGGACATAGAAACTATGATCTACATTGAGTTGGGTTTCAACAACATCTCAAAGCCACCAAAGCCCACCAGATAATATATGAGTCTCCCTTTGGCAAATGTATCGCAGGTCAAAGTTAATATAACGCTTAGACTACATTCCTCTCAGAGAGAGTCGATTGTCCGACTATACATTGAGTTCTAGCATTTAGGACTTTCTATAGATTCAAACCTCAAAAAATCACATCGCCATGGCCCATATAAACTCCAAAACTCCATGCTCCTTTCCTCATATTTGAACGATTTCATGCTCTGCTAGGCATCTATGCCACCTTTTGTCTCTTTGCATCCAAGCCGTCGTCGTCATTGGCATTCGTTGCATTCGTCGGGATATCAACCAAGGGAGATCTTGCTCCATTGGTTCCATTCCCTTCGGCGGGGAGGGTTCGCTTCATTGTTGGAGGCTTATATTGACCTCGATTCGCAAGAGGACTGCCTAGACCACCCGGCGCCCCTATTCTGCGAGCTTGGTCTAGTGGTGTGTTCATTGCACCGCTCTTGGTTTGAGAGCTGCTAATTGATTGCCGCAGTGACGTAAAACCTCCTGTATTACCACTTGGCGTAGAAGACTGCGCCTGGCTATTAGCCGGAGGGACATGCTGGCCGTTTCTTGCCACAGGCTTAGACGATGTGTGATCGATCCCAGGGGTTTTTCGTATAGAAGGGCTTTCCGCCTTGGGATTGAACAGTTGCTTTTGTTGATTTTGGTTGCCGTTGGATTGGTTGGGATCAAGTGTAGATCTCGCCGAGAAGAATGCCACCGGTTCCCCTGGAGGTGGCTGCTGAGGAGGTGCCATGGAAGAATCTTTGGCTTGTGGAGCATTTTGTGGTCGTGGTGGCTGTACTTGTCTTGGAGGATACGGCTGCGGCTGCGGTGGGCGATTTGTATTGTTCACTGGCATAGGCTTTGCCGGTTGTCCAGCCGGCTTGTCGTGGGATGGGTTGGCAGCGCTAGGAAGAACAATCTCATCTGGGTGGCCTTCCCCGGGTACGCAAAAATCCGCCTCGTCAAGTTCTATAGATATTCAGCCTCGATTTCTTCAAAGCCATCTGAGGACAGCATACCCCCTAAGAAGTCATCAAATGAGTCCATGGGTTCTGGTTTGAATCCAGCAGTAGCGGCGGTGGGAGCAGTAGTGGCGGCGGCAAGAGCACCAGTCTTGGCCCCGTTATTGTTGGCATTATTCATGGTTATGTCCTTTGTAGGCTCCTTTTTCGCAAAATCCGAATGTCGATGAAGATTATCTGGATCAAACTTCTTATTCGGCTGAGTCTTAATCTTGGTAACCTGCTTAACGTAGTCTTGGTCGTAAATGCAGTTACCCAGCACATTGCCGAAATTCCTCAGTGTCCGTTTCAAAGCATCCGTCGTTCCCTCCTTTTTCGCTTTTTCAAAAGCCATAGCTTTCCCCTTGGCATTCTCTATGGAGCCGTAACCAACGTCCTCGTGGTATGTGCCATCTCGGAGAGTGACCCGAACGATGACGGATAATCCGATGCTCACGCGTTGTGTCTGGGGATTTTCGTCGGCAAAATCGACTTGGATGTTTTGTATTGAAGACGACCACCCGTTGAAGCCAAAAACTTCGTTGGCGAGGCCAATCACCTTTTCGGCAGTGAGATAATGGACCCGTGTACCGCCAGGGCCGGCGCGTGACGAGATGTATTCGGGCCCCAGCTGTTTATCAAGCCGAGAAGATATTGTGGCAATCTCCTTGGCCGTCCATTCTGATACGCGGGGCTTGGCCTCTTCGAAAGGGTTGGCCCACGCTTGGTGTTGATCGCCCGGACTGTAATATGTTATTAACGACCTATCGGCTACCATAATATGAGTGAGAGAGGACATACGCAGGCATGGAGAGCGGCCGAGATCACTCTTGCATCTATATAAAAAGCGGGAAAACTGATGCCAAAGCCAGATAGCTCTAAATTTTATCAGAGCACCCGCACCTGGGTATCTGGAAGTCTTGAATGCTTAAACGATTGTGTCAGGCTTTCATTCACGATACGTCGCGTTCTTAGCTTAGCAATAGGCGCGTTCTGTTTAATGGGAAAACAGGAGAACACGTGACCTGTCAAGACGCAGGTACGTACCCGAGATTTGCAACCACCAAGAAGCCTCAGCTCAACTCATCTAGTCCGCCTGACCTCTGCTAGCATGTCGTTAAGCGCCTCTAACACCAACTAGGTAGGTAGTGTACGGCTAAAAGAGCTTCACTGCGTCGTCAGCTCTGAGCGGTTTATTCACTAGGTTTACGAGATGAAGAAGAGTTGAGATTCCGGGTCCAGCTTCTGTTCACTAGGCCTAGCACGAGTCTAAGCGGGTTAAGTCATCAGCAGAATTACTTCTGAGCTGGAGGGAGTTTCATCAAATGAGAGAGGAGACAGAGAGGTTGATCCACGCCTGTTTAATTATACAGGACTACAGGAAATTTTTTAAGATCTTGACTATTTACAGATGATGTGTCCGTACCAGTACAAATACCAATAAACCAGAAAAATGCCACACTGAAGAATCCCTACCGCCACTCGATGATAAAGAAAGGATATCAAAAATTACAAAGGAAAGAAGTCAACGCCGAACCAACCAAGTTGTGCGTAAGGAAAAATGAGTGCCGAAGTCTATAATAACCCGTTGATGCAGGAGAAAAATTTTGTCGTGATGAAAATGAAAGCATCATAGCTTGCTGTAAGGTCGCCTCGGGTGACCGTCGGTCTGGCGAGAGAAGAAGAAAAATGCAGTGGTCTAGGCCGCTTTCCGTATATTATATAGCAGCGTTTACCAAGGTCCAACCCTGACTGGCGATCCGTATGCTCCCGATACGAGCTGGTTGAGAATGGAGCCTTGCTCTGACGAGCCCCCATTCTCATTCGATCCCATCCAGCCAACGCTATTTGACATGGCTGTAATGGCTGTTGCTAGTCGTCCTCCGGATTGTTCGTTATGCCGAGCAAGTTTCTGGTCCCATCCATCGGAATGCAAATTGAATCCACCGCCTCGCTTCGCCGCTTCATTGATGACTAGAGCCCATGCCTTGGAGATGTCCTCGTATGCGTTATCTTTGTGATGGCGATAAGTCTGTGGCTGCCAATCTGGAAGGTTGTGAATGAATCTGGTTGCGCCATCAAGGAATTCCAAGGATTTGGTGGGCTGAGTCTCGATTGGTGGAAGGAACTGGGGAGTAAAATCGGAGAGCGCATCGATCAAAGCGACAATGTGGCTCTTGACTCGGTCATATGTGTATTCCGCGCTGCTTTCCCCGTATGGAGCGGCAGCATTCAGCCTCTCTTGATAACCATATAGCACGTTCATTGCCGAGTCAACTGTAGGTCGGGGCGCCCCTGAGACCACTTCCTGTCCAATATCCGGATGGCGCTCGCAGATGCGTTCCAAAACTGTTCGGAGCTGGTTTGTGTCGAGGGTTTCCAAGAGCCGTGGTAGAGAGAGGGGCCTGCCGATCAAGTCGTTGGATCTGAATTTTTTCGACGGGCGGATGAGGGGCCGAGAGGATACGGCAGGGGAGCTCATGGGTGACATGTTTTCGTCTCCATCGTCGTCGGCCTTTCGTTTCCGGCTGCTCATGTTGTGAATCGAGGAGACTGCAGGATAAGTGTCAGCCGAGGGAATCTTGAGTCAAGGATTATGCGAGTATTATGGATGAACAAAGAGGAAATGAGCGGCAAGACGGATGGAAGTGTGAACTTACGGTTTCGCTGGGAAAGATGCAAGTTTTCGTGCTGGTGAGGGAAAACTGGTAACTGCGGCGACAGCAGCACATTCATCGTGACAGCAGAGCGTCGAGCGACCGTGCGATGCTGTGAGTACCGACTGTCGCCGTCTGAAACAGGATGGCCGGGGCGCTGGTGATGGAGGTGGATGGGTGGTCGTGTCTCGATGGCCTGTCCAGGATAGAATATTTGTATTTTTACGATATCCGCCACGCTAGTCGATCCCAAGGGCCGCATTCATCACCGTTCGGATGGGAGGGGCGAAGGGACAGAATGGAAAGAGGAGAAAGAGACCGGCGAGAAAAAGATGTGACGGGGTACTGCAGTGGAATAAAGAGCCAGAGAGCGGTCAACGGGGCCTCTGCATGGGTGCCCGGCCAGTGCAAGGGCAGAAGTTGAGTTGTTGTGAGCAAGTGGGTAGCAGTTTAAAGGATGCGGAGACTCGCAGCTGGTCAGGTTGCGTTCCAGGGATGGCAGAACCTGCTAGCGGCCTCTGGAGCCGCCGCAGCGCACCGGACACGTGACGGCTCCCGTAGCGTTCGCTGCGCTGCGTCGCGGCGGGCTGTTAGCGGAGGCTGCCGGTCTGCTACAGGCCCGTGGCGCCCCAAAGCACAGCGCCGCTGCCCGCTAGAAGATGGTCGCACGTACAGTACCTAGGCTCATTCGGCGCGGGTGCGCTTTTACGTCAGTCAGTGCCAGAGCGTAAGCCTCAGCGGCCTCAGCGGGCTCAGCGGGTGAGCCGGCAGCTGGTTGGCCGGTTGGGCTGCAACGGCACTAGCAAAAAAAACGCCAGCACTGCGCTGCGCGCTGTATGTACGAGGATGGAGACGCTACAGCTTTCACGGCAGCTAAGACTAAAGATTGAACCTTCAACGGGTCAATTTGATCGTTTCAGCTGATTCCGTCTCGAGGGAGCTCGCTTACCACTGTGTTGCCTAGAACTCTCTCGCCCATCCCTCTGTCTCTTTTCCTCTTGCAGCATGAGGCCTTGTCGCTTTCTCTCCGGCGCTACAGTGCATTGACCCTGCAGCGTGCCTGAGCTGTGCAAGGGAATAGTTTCATAGCGCAAGGCAAGGAGGGCCCCTTGCGGATCCCGATCTGTTTGTTTGCTCGGAAAGCCGCATGGCGAGCCTTGACTGTGGGTGGGAGGCCACTAACGTCCGATTCTCACTAGGTCAGTAAGGTAGGCATTGATTGAGCTCAATATTAACCACCGCTACGCCGTGCCTAGTACCGATCCTCCTACAGTTCAAAGCACGACAACTGAACAATTGATCCTCGCACAGGCGGCTGCATAGACGGAGCTGGTGCTCCGTGATAGGTGCTGCCGCGACAACTGCTACGGCCACTGCCACGACCACTGCCCCGACCTGCTTCTGCTGCAGGACTCATGTACGAGCAGGGCCATTCGTGGGCGGTCCAGTCCAAGTAGCGCAGCAACGTCAATGCATTGAGCAGCCGGCAAGGGAGCCAGAGTCAGTCATATCATTTCGCCTCTGCGACTAAGTGTGCAGCCCACCTGCAGAGCTAGATCCGGCCCAATACGGCTCAACTCCTGCACTCCTTGCGGCGGCATCTCATAAACACCATGGTCCAAGGAGCATGTAAAACATGCTTTTGAACAAGAGTCCCTCGCACAAACGCCTGGCCAGTGCCATTGCGGCCGCAAAACACAACCAGTTTGCGCATCCCATCGTAGTGCGCACGTCCCAGCCCTCGGAATGGGTAGATTCAATCGCTGGTCCAGGGCCTTCCAATGGTCTGTACAGTACAAGCTGCGGGCTGATGTCAATGTGGAGTTATAGCGTGTTAATGCAGCCGTGCTTAAAGACAAATCAACAGCACCACGCATGCTGTGCCTAGCAAGGTACACGACTCAGCCCGCATTCGGTAGCTCGTACGAATCACTTGTCTCCTTGTGCCTCTCCCACATTTTTTTTCCTTCTTGCGCTGTCATATCAATGGAACCCTTTTTCGACATGCGTGTCACGCTAATGCCGGGCAAAGACGTGGCCAGGCGCCACTTCGTCACCTTGGCCATTCAGGAGCCTGCGGTGGCCTGGCGTGACACGGCGAGAGTGTGTGGCGCGAATCCTCCCCTATGCTTATGTATGCTTATGGGATGGTATTGGTTTCCAGATGGTTGTTGCCGGATAAAAGCAGCAGCAATGGCGTGCATAGTCGTGGCACATCATCTTTTGGCGCTGGATTGGCTTTTTTAGAAGAGCCGGCCTCTTTTTTTTTTGCTTCTCGGAGCATAGCATATTGGCATTAGCCTCTTGCATGGCTCCTCTACCCCACTTAAGCTCGGGTACTTATCGCCTTATCGATTATCAAATTCTAGACAGGGTCCAAAAAATTTCTGCTGGCATACCGATTCCGCGATACTGGGTATGTTGATACACATAGAAGCTGGGTTCTTATTCCGTCAACAACCTCCTCATAATGGCAGCCACAGAAACAGAAACGCCTCTATTGGCAGAGGTGGATAACGTGGCCACTTCTAGCAAGCGAAAGGCCGACGTCGAGGAAATTGAAGTCGATGTAAACGCACCAGAGCCACCGTCAAAGCGAGCGCGCCGTGCTCTCAAAAAGGGAAAGGCATTGCCGACCAAGGCCTCAAGCGACGACGAGAAAGAGGATAAAGATGAACAAAAGAATGGCAAGGATAAGGTCCGGTCCGAACATGGAGTCTGGATTGGCAATTTGCCATTCAGGCTGACTGGAGCGGAGCTTCGCACATGGTTAATAGACAACGCTGGAGGCGTCATCACCGAGGAATCGATTACGAGGGTGAAGCTGCCTACAGTGAAGGACGCTAACCGGCGCAAGGATGAGAAACCTGCGAACAAGGGATTCGCCTACGTGGACTTTGCAGATATCGGCACCAAGGTTGCAGCCATTGCACTCTCAGAAACCGAGTTGACTGGCCGCAAGCTGCTCATCAAGGACGCCAAATCGTTCGAGGGTCGCCCCGCCAAGGAGAAGGAGCCCGAGGCTGCGGCTGGAAACTCAGAAGGGAAATCAGATGCAAAGACCGATCAGCGTCAAGATGCAAACACCAGTCGAAAGGTTTTCGTTGGCAACCTCAGCTTCAAGGTGACCGAGGACGACTTGATCAGAAACTTTGAAAAGTGTGGAGAGATTGAGTGGGCCAAGCTGGCTACATTTGAAGATTCGGGAAAATGCAAGGGATATGGCTGGGTCAAATTCAAGGAGCCTGAAGCTGCCGCCTGGGCCGTCAAGGGCTTCGTCAAGATCAAGGAGCGGGTGGAAACCGAGGACGACTTCCGTGACGACAAGAGCGACGACGAAGCAGAGGATGAGGACAACAAAGACAAAAAGGAAAAGTCAAGCGCAAATCAGAAGCAGTTCAAGACGAGAAAGTGGTGGGTAAACCGCATGCTGGGCCGGGAACTCAAGCTCGAGTTGGCCGAGGATGACCGGGTGCGATACAAGAAGAGGTTCGGCAAGGATGCTCCCAAGAGGGCGGACGATACGTCAAGACCTCCCAGGAGAAGCAGGCCAGACGAGAGAGACGACAGCAGAGGTGCCAAATCATCAGAGCCTGCGCCATTCAAGGCCGCAGAGGACATTGCTGTGGCTCGTCTTACGGGTGGCTTAGTCCAGCATACGGGAACCAAGGTTACATTTGACTAGCATCGGCTATCTTATGACTAAGATACCCTTCCAGCATTGTTCTTGTTGTTTGTCTTCTTTCTTAACTTAATTAACTGGCAATGGAAATTTTTGACGAATGTATTTTCTTGAATTGATCTAGTCTCGTTTGTATTGTAATTTGTAATGCATACCTCGGTGCTCAAGGCCAACCCCTCAGTATTCCATCCGCCCGGTTGCCGGGCTCTCCGCAGTCCTTAGTCAGTACTACCTAGGCAATCATGAGTATGAAGATTGATGCTTGAGACTTCACTCTTCTGCTTTCATTCAACTTTTTCTACATAGCTATTTTGTTACGCAATTATGTCATTTAACTGTTAAGAAGATCAGGTATATGTATTGATCAGGATGTACGAAGCACAGATTATATTTACACTAGATACAGTGTGTCCTTGGTATGCGCTCATCGTTTATTACATCTAATGCATCAAAACTAATTGCATGTAGGACATATATAGCCAAGAAAAAGTAATGTTTGAGCGGCTAATATAGATTAAAATACATCTACTCACTAACTAATAAATCAATAGGCTGGATCAAGCCCTCACCCAATTCCGCTCCTCTCCTACATCGTCCTCCATCACTTACACTCTACATTTTGAACCCTACCAGCTCAGTCCAAGCTTCCCGCCCGGTTCAGTCGACAGAAAGAATGGTATTTTGAGCACAAGCATAAAGGCATCGTCGAAGCGGAAGATGCCTTTCAGTCGCAGCTGCGCAGACGCGCCGAGCCGGTGGGCATAGATTTCAGATTCGACGGAGCCATGGGAAACACGCTTCACGCACACCGCGTAATCCAGTACTTTCAGCAAGCTAAGGGCTCTGAGGTGGCCAACAAGCTGATTGACGCTCTTTATACGAGATACTTTGAGCAAGGGTTGCATCCTTCAGAAGATGAGGTCTTGATAGCGTCCTGCATAGAAGCCGGCATTTCGGAGGAGGAAGCGAAGAAGGTAGTGTTGGATAAGGAGCTGGGTTTTGGTGAGGTGCAGACTAGGTTGAGTGAGATTAGGAGAGATATAGATGCGGTGCCGATAGTTACGTTTGAAGGGAAGAAGAGGGATATTACGCTTACAGGGTCGAAGGAGATTGAGGAGTATTTGAAGGTGCTGGAGAGAATTGCTAAAGAGAGCTCTTGATTAATGGTTATGTATACTTCTCTGCAAAGAATTACGAGTACCAGTATTTGTCATGGAATTATTTTCTCAAATAAATGTAGTCGCAAAACGTGTTGAGTGGAGTTGTATTATACTAATACTGAATGAAACACTAAGAATTACCTATAAAAGAATGTCATGACCGTAGTGTACAAAGGCGTTTTCCATCCGGCTATCAATACATGAAATATACATCAAGGAAAAGCTCATAAATGAATGGTATAAGAAAGAAGAAAACATAAAAAAGAAAAGAGAAATGCCCAACCGTTACCAATATCATATCGTCGTATCATCATAGCAATCGCCATCCATTACCCTCGCCCCTTTCTAAGAAGGGCTATAAATCAAGGGCACCATCGCGCTCCGGCTATCCATCGCTCTCCAATCGTCCATCACCACATGCTTACCACATCCGCTCACATCTCTCGCATTCATATATCGACGCGTAGAAGCCACATCTGCCCTTCTACTTTTATTCTTCTTGTCATAAAACTCCTTGCTGAGTTTCGCCAACACGGCTTCCTTGGCTTTCTGTAAGGCGTTTGCTCTGGCATCCGCATCTTCAGCAAAGCGGCGATGGTTTTCTTCTTTCTCCAGACTGCGCTGTAGGCTTGACATGCCCTCGTCAAGATCAGCCTGGCGAGGGGAGTAGGGAGAGTAGATAGCCGGCTGGAGGAGGATTGGCTGCGGCGAAGAGGGGATGATGGGAGATGTGATGGACAGCGGCTCGGGAATGGCGGAGTAGGCTATTTGACTGGAGTCGGTGGAGAGACTGAAGCGCAGCTTGGATGGTTTCTGGCCATGCACAGGGGAAGGTTTTTGACTGTGAGAGGATAAGGGGGGTGAAAGAGGATATGGGTATTCAGGGGCTTGCTCTTTCTTCTCTTCCTTGGAATGCTTTCTGTGGTGTCGGCGAACGCGTCTTCTCATGGTATTCGTAGAAACACTAGTATCTGATTCTCTCGGTCCATCAAAGTCGTTTACGGATTCTGATACTGCAAATCTCGCATTATCATCCAAGGTAAGACCACCGAAACCTAAATCCAAATCCATCAATTCTCTGCTAGCAACCTCAGCTGCCGCACTTGGACTGGGCAGCCCCTCTTCGCTTATGCTAGCTACAGGAGAGGACAAGTCCTTCAACGGTGCTGTAGCGCTGCTTCGAGACCAATCATCATCACTCTTCGTCACAGATGCCAGAGCTTCTTCCCAGCTACCGTTATTGGTAAGGACAACGTTCTCAAAGCCAAACTGCCTGACCGTCTTTTGGTGGGAAGCAATCAAACTCTTCAACTGGGGGGAGTTCATGGCGGCATTACGGATTTGCAGATAGCGCAGCTTAGGGAAATGCATGGGAGACCGGAGAGGTCGCGCTGGAAGAGGAGACATTGGGGACGTGATCTCGTGGAAGAGCTTCTTAGAACTGCGAGGCGGCGCGAACAGGGGGTCAGCGAACAAGGCAATGGGACACGGTCCTTTGGCACCGATCCAGGCAAATGTGAATTTGTCTAGTCTTTGGGAGAAGCAGCGGATGTAGTCGTCGAGGACTTTGAGATGGTCAAGGCCGGGAGAAAGGCCGTAAAAGTCCCATGACTCGACAGTGATATGTAACTTTTTGATCTGCTGCCATCTACGATTCGCGGATGGAAGGCTGCCTATCCCATTGATGAATCTGAGATAGTTGAAAGCAGCGGGATGAAGTGATGAGAGAGATAGCTTGTTAAGCTTCAGCATCGGCGTGCGTTCAACAGCGATACGCAAGCTGATGAGGGCATAGTCAACAATATCTCTTCTGTATCTCTCTCTTGGGTCTTGGCCGGGGCAACGAATGGTCAGATGCCTCATGTTGGGGATATACCCCATGGCATAGATGAAGCTGGGGACCTTTGTGGCGGCATGGAACAGAGGAGGATACTGCTGGGTCAAGATCTCTCCCAGCTCAGTGTTGGCGTACTTGGGCCGCCTTGTAAGTGTTGATTCCATGGTGGTGAGCGGCTTATACAAGAAGGTGATCTCTTCACCTGTTTTTGGATGGATCAGCGGTGGGAGAAACGTCGCATCCGAGTGAGCAAAGCAGAAGGTCAAGTGCTCAATGTGATGCCCAATTCGACCCAGTGCGGCAATGCGCGAGGGCCTCGTGAAAGTGTTGGGCGTGAATGTGACATGGATGCGGGTGAAGAGGCGCTTAGTGACCAAGTTGCAGCAGGCAGATGAGGCCTTGCGGATAGCGCATATATCCGAGGTGGAGAGATATGTAAAGAGGATTTCTTTGATGTGGTCGCTCCTCAGCGTGGCGATGAAAAGTTGTTCGGTAGAAGCCATATCTGTCTCATATCGTGGGGGCTGATAGACCCTTGAACAATAGTTGCAGCTGGGGTGGCTGTTTCAGGTGCTTTGGGGGGAACTATTTGGTAATTACTATGGCTGGAGCCTTAGTTTGATGCGATGACAGCGTGATTGGAAATGAAAATGAAGGAGCTGTGAAATACCAGGGAGGTATCAAACAGCTGGGATATTGAAAGGCGAGAGGTTTCCAATGAGACGGCAGCTAGAGATTTCAATGTTTGAAGGCTTTCTTGATTATTATTATTTTTTCACCAAAAACGCAAGGTTATTCCCACAATATAATTCCCTGATCAATCCAGGAATTTACAAAAAAGATTCAGGATCGCGTCCCCAGGCCGTATATATTCTCCCACAACCCTAACCTCGTCCTTCTCCCAAAGCCAAGCATTAGGCATATAACCCTCCCCAAGCCACTACTCTTTCACGATATACCTACTCACTGGACACCGCTCATCCACTAGAAATGAATGTACAAGGATAAAATAAAAATTTCAACCTTATTTCTCCGTAGTGCCAGCTTCCTTCTTCCGCGCTCCAATCATCCTGCAGCTCCCTGCATCGCCAAAGTCGCCGGCCTCAGCAACAATTAGCCAATGACTCACCACCATAACGCACATATAAAAAATATTATTACAGCCCAATTTTTTTTCCCGCGACCAGAAACGCCAGGCAAACTCGTGTCCGCGTCAGAAGGCCGCGCCAGCAAAATCTCACCTAGTTGGACAACGGGTTGCAGGGATGGTCTGATGGCTTTGGTGTTTCCAGCCAGCCAGTGGATTGACGATGGTGTTGGGGGTGCATAAGCGTGGGACAAGGGTTGGTGATGTTTTTCTTTTCCGTCAAATTTTAGGTCGATACAACTTCAATGTTTGTTCCGATTGTATCAATGGCAGGATTCGACACGACTTTTTCTCGGTGGCACGCGCAGAGGGCCAAATTGAAGCTTGACGTGAAGCATAGGTAAGCGTGATTTCGTGAGCCGATATGCGCCTTCTGGAGTTGCTTACACCTACATGCCCTCCACCAACGAGTATAAACGAGAACTTAGGTTGGTATTGATCGCATCAAATCAACAATCCGCTATAACAGAACTTCACAAAAGATCCCGTAGCCACGTCGATGTGTTTCACCGTACCCTGTAATTGAAACTTGGGCCTCTCTTGGGCTGTTAAAATCTGTCTCGTCTTTTCATCCCAACGTTTCCGATTTTCATGCCCAACACGGCAAGGAATTGGCCAAATCGCATCTATTCCTCATGCTAGCTCAGCCCACTAGCCACGTCCTCCCATGGTCAAATCCACAAAATTATCCGCTTTCCCCAGCCCCGTGGCGCGGTGAACCAGACGTTTATTGCCTATTAACACCCGTTCACACTGTTCCGGTAAATCACGAAAATGCTTCCGCTACATTGAGATGGCTGATTGTTCGCTTTACAAATAGTACTACCATGAAACAATTATGAGAAGGAAAGTCAAATTTTCATTGATTCTACTTCGTGCTATCAGGCCTTGCTCTAAGATACTGCTCTATTATTTGAACGCATTTTAGACAAAGCAGTAGCAGTGCTCTTTATTCGGTATTCAGGCACACTGAGACATGCAGCGTCTTCACGCGAGGGCTTGCTGGAGTGTATGCAGCTTGCATGCATCTCCGTAACATATGCTCCCTATTGTCTCAAGTGAACCGTCTCATATGTTTGTTCTATCTGTTCTACATACATCGATTAAGCTTCTGACACCTATCATTGGATGTCTGTCTATTAGATTGGACAGTACCGCTGTCCCTCATGGAATCTTTGCCTTTAGAATGAAAAGATCATAATGCAAGAGGGTATCAAAATGTCCAAAACCTGCTTGGTTCATTCGTCATCCTGAAAGGATATGTGTGTTTGCAACTCATTTTATCCTCATATTTCATTGGATATCGCGGCACTCCACTATCATTGGGTTGATATGCGACCTCAATATTTACCACCCCTGAACTTCCCTCCTCGATAGCCTCTGCTTCCTCCTCGACCACCTCTATCACCTCGTCCACCACCTCGCCCTCCTCTTCTAGACGCGGGGGGCGGGGGCGGTACATTGCTATAGTCCCGTGAAGACACTGGTGGTCTGGCAGGAAGCGAAGATCCGACTTGTCCTTGCGAATAGGCCTGTCTTGCTGAACTTGGTGGACGCCTATTCGACGGGTGTGGCGGCAAAGGAGGCGGTGGACCAGGTGGAAGAGGAGGCTGTTGGCTTCCGTTGGGAGCATGGAGGTTAGTCGACACTGTAATACGGCCTGTCCTCGCTGGTTTCGGTGCAGCTCGATGACCCAGAAATTCCACATCGTCAGAGTCTTCACCCTCGGAGTAGTGAACGTCGTTGGCACGGGAAGCGTGGCCGCGGATTCTCAGGTCAGACTGTTGATTTGATACAGGCTCCGCAACACTGGAAATAGCAGTTGAGCCGCATGTCGGGTCGAGATATTGACTCTTGTTTGCCAAAGACCAGGTTGGATTTGGCGCGGAATCTTGTCTCTGGCTGCAGTCTCCGGAAAAGTGCTTAGCGCTGCCGCAAAGAGAACATGATACTGGTAAAGCGATAACAGTCTTAATCGATCCCGTTTCAGGGTGGAATGACCGCCAAATCTCTGTGCAATCAGTCTCTAGATGGTCGGACGAGTTGCAGTAGCTACACGCCAGCCCTTCTCCCTTGGTAAGAGCCAGTTTCTCCGTACAGGAGGCAGCTTTGTGGCCAAGTTGGTTGCATTTACGACATCTGAGTTTGATGGACGTGCATGCATAATCCCAATGGTCGTTTTTTCCGCAAAACTTGCATGAATCGTTTGTGCAGCTGTCTGCTGTGTGGCCTTCTCGCCCACAGAGCAAGCACATGTTGGATGGGTCAGCAGCCGAAGGAAAGTATCGATGCTGCTGCTGCAGGGCGTTATCACCCGATGGAATGCCTTCTCGAGCGGGCATGGCTTTTTTGGTAGGTTGAGGTTCTGGTTGCTGCTTTTGCGCGTTTGAAGGCAGAGGTTGTGGGTTCACATCGACGACAAAAACGCCGCTGGCTTGTGCTGTCAATTCAGCAGGCTGGCCATCGCTGGTAGTGGGCTGATCGTTCTTATAGCCGGGCGTTTGCAGCTGATCAGACACGCCTGTCTGGCCCTGAGGCTCAGTCAAGCCATTCGCTGTTTGCTGTGCGTGCGCAGCCGCCGGCCGAAGAGATGCCAGCAACTGTGTCAAAGAAGCGTCTTCAAAGCTATCAGCACCCACCTTTGCACTGCGCTTTTTGTTCGACTTTAATCTGCTGTGGATGTCGATGTACTGAGCGTAAGCAGCTCGTATTAATGTAGGTGTAAGCTCAGCAGCTTGAGATGAGTTGGCCGTATACAGAAGCTGCACCCATTCCTTGAACCTTGCGGGCCATGAGCCCTCCCTTTGCTGTGAAAACACCGGTAGTTGAAGGGAGAGCGAACCATTTGTATAAACTGGGGGTTCTCTGGGAACAAAGACGGCGCCCGACGCAGAGTCCCCTGATCTCTTCCCCTCGCTACCTGTATCAGGCGTGTAAGCCTCACTCTCGAGATCCTCATCAATTTCTCCTTCTTCGGACACCTTGGCGCCTGTGATACTATCAGCAGAGGCAGAGCTTATCCGAGCACGCTTAGAGCGTTCTGTAGAAGCATTTGGCTCATCGTTGCTGGCTGGGCTGTCGTTTGGGGATCTCCTTTTCTTTTGCAAGGGACGCTCGTCCTCGCTACTGAGCATGCTGATGAAGTCCCCTGAATTTGATTGATCTGCAGCCATGGCGTTGGGTGAGGCTGGGCTAAGCCAGGGTCTTTGAATGTTGCGAAGTGAGAGCCTAGTCTTTTGAAGAAATTCAATCCTTTATCAATACATCTGTCTGCAACTTGCAGTGATAAGATAAAATGCAGATATTCTGTAGCCTCTCAACACAGTTGACTCGTTAGCAGATGGTGGAGAGATTACTGCTTTTTGGCTTTGATATTCTCCAAAAAGCCAGATGCGGATAGCGCGAAGCTAGCAAGCAGGATGGTACTGAAGACTCCCAAACCGGACTATCTCATCGATACAATTGTTGTCTAGGTGCGATGAGCTCAGCAATTCATTGATCGAAGCCAGAGCCTTCAGCCACTCTGGGTCTGTCCGTAGTTGTCAAGTTGAAGGATCACGAAACTCAATTGAATCGAAGATGGGCCTCTAATCTTTGGGCCATAACCAGAAAAAAATGTAAGCGGCAAATTGCCGTCCAGATTCTTCCGAAGTTTAGCCATTATGCTGTCAGGCGCTCTGTAGTGCAGAAGTGCAGAAGTACGCGCTAGAAGCGGGAGCGCCAATCTTAAAGTCTTGGAAAGGCGTTTCAAGACGAGGTCATGAAGAGCTACAACTACGCGCATTCATTTGGGGGGCGGGGGAGATGTGCAATGATACTGCCCTTTAACAATGCAGAATAGTAGGCTCAAAGTTTTAGATAACTCCTTTTTGGACAACATTTGTGTTGTAGATGAGATAAGCGAGAAAGCTCGAAATCACATCCCTAATAGGAGCCATGACTGGAAAACCACCAATAAAAGGCTCTGGCATGAATCTGTTTGGACTAGCCTGGAGATTTAATAATGAATCTCCTAAAAATAAATACAAGCAATAACTGCACGTGGCTCTCCGTCGTACATGATGGACCAGGCATGATACGGGTAGCAGCTCCCGAATAATACAGCATCTTCCTGGTTAACCATGTGTGGGAAAGCCATTAACCGAGTCCTTAAAGATATTGTGCGGAGTTCAAGTGGCGTATTTGGATCATTTGACACCGTTAATAACACACAATCCCTGTCGCCGAAATGATGAAGCAGCCTTCTGGAAGTTGAAGATCCAGGCCATCTCCTTGGGTGTTTGTAGCTGTACCCCCAAAGCCCCGTAATAGTTATCTACCTATATCTCCATAGAGCCAACCAAGGGGCCCAGCAATTTAACGTTGCTACGACCTTTCTAGAACAGTTAGTCCTCTCATATCTACCTCGTACTAGCCAGATGACTTTTCTCAGATCCCCGGATGGCGGCTAGATTAGATGATAGGTATATGCATAGGGGATACGGAGCTCCATGTATGGCATGGATGGTTAGATACTAGGTACCTAGAACAGGAATCTGTAGTACAATCAGTGTCACATGTGAAACCTCATTGACTGCTCTTGTAGATACTTATTCTTCAATGTTCTTTACGGTTGTCCATGAACGTCGCTAGCATCAGTATCCAACTCCCACATCACTCACCAGATGGCTAAATTGTGCTTTGCGCTGTTGGCTCTGCGTGCTGCCGCTATAGATATTGGCATGCATTAGCCTTGGCCGTCAAGCAGCTTCAATTTGCTGTGGTCGGCTGTTATCTCCTGTTCCTGCAGGTACTGCGGCGCCCCTTTCCAGGGTGTCTCCACAGCTTCCATAACCTGATCCCAGCCAGAAACGTCGTCAGCCTGCGCTGCGCTGTCCCTGCCACCGCTCAGATTCGTCTCCAAGTTCCCTCAGGACGAGGTTTAAGCGAAAAGAATCTAGGGCTTGAGGCGAGGGGCTTGAGGAAGAGAGGTGTCTTGCCCCTCTGCATATAATGCGCGTAATGCGCCGCTTTTCCGCGATTGCGTGAGCACTCCATACGTTGCATGCCACTACCAGAATATCTGCCTGCGCAGCGTTGTCTATTCGGACCTACAAGTACCTACAGAAGACACCTATACGACATTATAGCACCGAGCATCATCAAATCGTGTGACTGTTGAACTGCTGCCATTCCAGGAACTGGACAGATTCGTATTCGTTCTGTCGTCTCCACTCGGACTTCGAACCAGCCAACAATTGGCCACTTTTGGAGAAAGGTGTTCCTTAACGCTTGTCAGCCGCGCTTGCGCTCTACCTCCGCCGCCTCTCTGGAGACGAGCCGCGCCAAGTACCTGCCTACCAAGTGCTCGTGCAGATTACTGCAGCCCCCCAATTACCTAAGCTTCGGCCTTAGAATTGCGCGTCGTACTCCGTGCGTGCGAGGTGCCTTGAAGGAGCATTTGATCAGACGCATAATCATCAGCACAAAAAATCGCCCACCATGCCGTCTACTTGCCTCCCGCCATCCTCACAGACTCTCGACGCCGGCGCAAAGCCCGCCAGCAGCCGATTTCTTGACATGAACGATCGAAGCGCCGGTGGCCGCCGGAGGAGGTCTAGCAGCATCCTCCAGGTCTACCACGAGCCCCCCGAGACGCTCGAGCAGATGAGCGACCAGGCCGTTGTTCCAAATGTGAATGCCAACTGGACAAATCAAAAGGGTATGTTGTCGGGTGCCGACTTTCTATCTGCGTCTTCAATGCATAGTGGCCGAATCTAACATGCCGTGTGCTTGGACAGGGGCTTGGACTATCCACATTGTCATCATCGCGGCTCTCAAGATCCTCTACGATGTTATCCCAGGCAGCTCTCAGGAGGCCTCGTGGACGCTGACCAACATGACGTACATGGTTGGCTCCTACATCATGTTTCACTACGTCCGCGGCATTCCCTTCGACTTCAATGGCGGCGCCTTTGACAACCTCAACATGTGGGAGCAGATCGACAACGGAGCCCAGTACACGCCCACCAAGAAATTCCTGCTGAGCGTCCCGATCGTGCTGTTCCTAATTAGCACACATTATACGCACTACGACTCGACTTATTTTGTCATCAACTTCCTCGCCACACTTGCCGTCGTTATCCCGAAGCTACCATTCGTGAGTACAGTCCATGGCTTGCATAAATGCCAAAGTCTCATGACAATGCGGATCAACCACTAATTCTTTATACCAGAGCCACCGAATGCGATTCAGCTTCTTTTCAGACATTCCGGAAGCAGAGTAATTGTTCCCTTCGGACTACACACGGCGTTATGGGGTTCGCATCAATATGAGCTTAGGCAACAGGAAGTACAGCACAAATACGAAAGATCAAGAAAGAAAAAAAAAATCATAGGAAAAAAAGTTTAGGGTTGGAAGGTTGGGAGTAGCGGGGCAATGGGTATCCTATACAAAATAGCGAGCATATTTGTTCTATGGTTCCATCCACAAATAAGGTTTATTGTTTATCAGCGATAGTTTTCAAGGACAACAATTGGATTTGAAGACATGCAAATACCGGTTTCTTTTCCTACGGGTACAGACTCAGAGACTCCCAAGGTGCTCGGCCAGACCAAGGTTGCGAGGCTGTGGCAAAAGCCCATGTGACGATCCGTTGGCGGCAGCCTCGTTTCAACAACATACAAACTTTCCCGTATGGCTCGGCCTAACTTGCTGGTACATGATATGTGGCGTGGACCACTAAAGCAAGTTGATCGAATACCCAAATAAATGGAGCGTTGAGTTTGTTTGGAAGAGAGATAAATTGGAGTGATCCCCTCTGGAGAGAAGGATTTCATTCCTTGATTCAATTTATCTCCCATCTCGTCTTGAAATCTGAAAAACAAATCTCTTCGTTCTTTTGCTTCAAATAAACAACAACAATCTTCAGCCATGCGCTCTCTCTCCTTGGTACCCTTGGGCCTTGTTGTCGGTTCTCCTTTGGTCCATGCGGACCCGAATGGCGGATACCACAAATCTGTGTACAGCGGCAGCAAGACCTTGGCAACGAGTTCAGCATTCGATGATAATCGCTTCTACTCGCTGTGGGTTTCTATCATGAAGAATTTGGCGACAGTTACCGTGACCACATCTGTTACTGCTACTGTTACTGCTACTGCTACTACCACCGGCGATGAGCTTGACCAAATAATCACTGTTTCACCCTATCCAGGATCTTTTACCCAACTGGAAGTCACAGAGACGGATCCAGCCTACACGACTGTTACTGAGTCCGTTTCTTCTTGCAGCAGTGCTTGCCCATCTATGACTGCTGCACCAGTTCTTCCAGAAACAACCAGCAGCAGTGCTAAGATGTCGAGCTCTGCTGGATCATCGAAGAACGGCACTGTGCCAACATCTACTCAAATGGGAGAACCGACTATGAGCTCTACGACCTCTAGGGGCAACTTGCGTCCTAGCAGCACGCCGCCGCCTCTGAACGGGCCTGTGAACGGCGTATCTACGACTGCCGCTCCGGTGATGGGCGCTGTGGCTGTCGCCATTGCCGGATGGGTCTTGATGGTCTAGAGCAGGATTACGCGTATGGGCTCTACAATACAGGTTTTTCATTTATTTCGGGAGGCAATTTAATGGGACGGTGGGGAGTTTAGCTTTTGTTGTTTGTCTATGTACTGGATGGAGGCGTAATTGGGGGGCAAAAATGTAGGGCCAATATTGGGAGAGAAGGAAAAATGTAACAAAGTACCGTTTATCTCTGGGGAGGTTTTTTCTTTTCGGCTGGATCTTTAATGGAGAAGAGGCGTTGCAGGATATACTTCTTGGGTGGATTATGACTCAAATGGCTTGTAACTTGCTTCTCGCTTATGAAGTTGTACCCGTAATGTTGAACACATGATCAATCCTTATCTTCAGGTCAGGAAGCCTCTGATACTACCTACCTACTTTATGTCCATAGATGCTATTTTTAAATCTCGGTTGGTGTTACTTCAGCAACGAACGATGACGAATCAGTGGGTATCATCGAAGTTTAGAAAGGAGGCTTTTTGTATCTTTGTATGGAACGACACTGAGTACGTGTGTGAACAGGAAAATACATGCTAATGAGGAGCAATTTGATAATACGAAACATCTTGCCTGTCCCCCGATCTATGATACGCCTTTTCCTTCGGATTTGTAATTCCTTCGGCTGCACCGGAAGGAAGATGGAATATTCGGAGATTTCGTAGAGACCGCGCCTCACAGGCCCCCCTGAATGGTGTTTTAGACTAGGGGGTCGCCAATCTAAGCTTATTCGCATAGACTTGGCATTTTCACCTAGCCACGGGGTACGGAATTCATATGAGCGCTTTTAGCAACTGTGTTGGGTTAGGTGGAGGACTAGATAAAATAGTCAGAATGTTGGAATGCTTACTTCTAATGGTCGTCGAGTCCCATTGCTATCATTCTGGAGATTTATGACGGAAGCAAGATCAGCCTTGGACTGCTGTAACTCTACCACTCTCTATGTATAAAGGCCAGTGAGTACATGGGTAGGTATTTACAAGATATATTTAAAGTATGTGGCAACTCAATACGTACCTCTTCGAAAGAATCTCGTACAATAAATCGAATAGTGGTTACCTCCTTGGTCTGCCCAATACGATGAATACGCGCCAGCGCCTGGTCTTCTAGCGTTGGATTCCTTAAATACATACATGTCAATACAGCTTCCCCGCATCGTCATCGAAGGAGTAAAATTACCAGTGAGGCTCCATCAGATAGGCTCGCGAGGCCTCGGTTAGTGTAAGGCTGTAAGGAGAGATTATTAGAGTGAGCTAAAAATCCTGACTGGTATGTAACTCATTTAACTCACCCAACAGCGCCACACGATAATGTTAACAGGAGAACTCGTATGGTTGGATCCTCGCGAAATTTTTTGATAACATTTTGTCTGTCCTTCTGCGCTACCTTGCCGTCAAAACGTAAGCAAGGTATGCATGACTGTTTTAAGCCAACCTCAATAATGTCAAGAGTAGTTCGCCAGGAAGAGAATACGACACTATTTGGTTTGTCAGCTCAGTGTTCAAATTTGAATGAGGTATTGGGGCACCAAACCATTTTGTATTGTAAGGCTGGGTTTGTAAGTCGTTGATTAACAGGGACACTTTGGTCGGTAGCTCAGCCCCCAGATAATTAAAGGTAGTATTGTAAGTATTGTCAGTCTCGAACATATTGGTCGATATAGCTGCAATAGGGCAGGGGCTTGCATGAGAGCAAGACGGCAGAGCCATAGAATCTGTGTATATGGATGCACACGAGAAACAGACAAATTCCAGACACTGAGAAAATAGCGATATAGTCGGCTGCCTCGCTTCGTAAAAAGTATCCTCTGTTGAATCAGCGGGGCAGAGGCAGAGGCGGCATTGGATGCTGTTAATCCCACGGTATATGTTGAACATCCGCTGAGCTGCTATTTCGTTCCATTCCTGAGATACTTGTTCGTTGAACGCTTCAAGGCCGTATCGCATTTTGTAATGAACACCAAGATTACAAATCATACGCATTGCTTCGATTCTCTGCAGCATATTGGCGTAGGAGTGTGTTCCGGCAAGGTTGCCACCAGTAGACAGAGCTTGCTCAATGTGAGTGATAGTGTGTATTTTGGTCGTCTGGTATAATTCTCTCTCTGCTGGGGATAATTCGACGAACTGTTGCAAGTCATGCCTTGGGGGAAGCTGGATGGTAGACTTTGGGCGCCGCAAAAGGATGCAGCTGGCAAGTCGTTTCAGGCGCTTCTCTGCTTCTTCTACTTTGCCGATTTTCCACAGATGAGAGATGTCTGTGTTGAATTTCTCTTCATCTGAATACGGATATACTTGAAGGAATTTGAGAAGAGCTGTGAGATCGCCGAGCCTGTTCTGTATAGGCGTACCCGTCACAGCCCATCGAGAGACTGAATCCAACGAACATATGGCGCGGGCCATTTTCGAGTTGCTGTTTCGAATGAGGTGAGCTAATGTACGTTAGCATTTCCTCTCTTTTTTCAAGCTAAATGGTTTTAATTTAAAATTAAGGAGCGTAGATGCGACGAACCTTCATCTAGAATGATTCGTCGCCACTTTGTGCTGAACAAAAGTGATGATGGCTTGCCAGACGCAATCTTCCAATCGGAAGACACAGTATGATAGGTAGTCAAGACGACTAACGTGTCTGTTAGATCAGATTCAGCCACTAAGCGAGAATTTCCGTGATGTCGGCGATAGGGAATGCTATTGGGGAAGATATGCCTAATAGCTTTGGTTAGCTCTATGTAACGTTGTGTGAGTCATATCTATAGGAATCCCACTGATTTAGCTGCTCTTCCCAAGAGCCAAGGACTGAATTGAACGTGAATGCAAGTTAGAGTTAGAGTCAGATTCAGAGCAAAGCAAAGTCATTGGTTGTTGTGCTTACGAGGAGGCGGTACGACAATCAATGTGCACCTAGTCGAGTCTTCAGCAGCAGCGCCGGTAAGAGAGTTCGGGTCATTTGGATCGAAGAGCAAATCGGAGGCAATCAAAGATATCATAGATAACGTTTTGCCTAAACCCATCGGGTCTGCAATAAGACCACCGTAAAACTGCGGCGGTGTCTCCGTGTGAACCGAATCAGATACTTTGTTGACGAAACTAATTCAAGAACTAGTTAACCATAGATCAACACAAATGAATGTAGTGCTGAAAGAACTAACTAAGAGCCAGTGGTTTCGGAATAAAGCTCCCATATGTCTGCTCTGCTTCCGTCCCAAGCCCAGCCTTGCTCTCGCTGGAGCATAAATGTTAACGCTTGTAATTGATGCCTATTCAATAGCACTACATTAGATTGACAAGTAACGTGATGAAAAGAAATGTTAAGCAATGGAAGTTATTCGATTTATCACCTTTGCATTTTTGTTCGAATTGAACCAGGCTGTTTCGCCTCGGCCCAATCTTGCTGAGAGTTCAGTATATCGATCGATTCTAGACGAGTTTGCGCATTCTCCACGATAACGGGCGCTGCGAATTCCTTGTCAAGATTGAAAGTCCAAATGTCAGGCCCGGATTCAGCCGACAGTTTGTGTGGATTTCGGTACAAGACGTTCTGTGAGCAGCCGACAGGATCTTGAAGGTAAATCTTGTATTCGTCGAAAAAGCTGCCTACGTCCTCGAAAAGAGTATGAGGTCCGAAGAGAATCATATCTAACCGGCATGGTGTAGGAAGCGACGCGATAGATGACTGTACGGCATCTGTATGGCATATGACTTGTAGCGTAAGATCCTCATTTTCGCAGCATGCATTCGTAATGTTGATAAAGTCTAAGTCTATTTTTCCCTTGATTGAAGCATCATTAATGCAGTGAAATCCGTGAGAGCTGTCTAATTGGACTGCGAATCCCTGAGTCGGCGATCTCTTGAGCCGACAAGCTCCGCTAACGCTGCCGCTTATACCTCCTATCTAAAGTCTCTGTGTTAAAAGAATTAAGATGCAGAATGAGATTCGACGATTGAATACTACACACCATACCAAAGCACACAAATTTATCTTTGATGGATGCTACCTGGCTATAATCAGTACGTGATTCCTCTGTACACGAAAATCTCGATTCATCGGCGTTCCACAGCTCATGAGGAGAAACTTCGCTGGTAGAGAGGTTTGTTGTTTCAAAAACTGCTGCTTTTTTGGGTGGTGGCTGTAGATGATCGTTGAGATTGAAAGAATCAGGCTGCTGCCTCTTCAATGTATAAGTCTCGTTCAAATTGGATCCCATTTTGGTCAAATAGACGCAAACTTAAGCATATCTTAGAGCGACGTCGAGGTTTTCTTTACCGGAAAATCACACGTAGACAGTATACAAATTTTGGGATGTGGCCCAAGTACAGATATGATTTATTACATGCATGTGGAGGCAATGGGTGCTGTTCGCCTTACCGAAAGCCTGCAGCGACGTGGACAGCCGACAGCCAATACATGCACATGCAAGGCATAAGCATAGCCTCCCGGAGGCTGATTCACGCGATATCAACTTGTAAAAATGCTTCTTGCAGCTCTTTCTTTTTTTTCTTGTCATATTTAAATAGACTTATGCCGCTTCTCTCTACGCAATCGAATCTAGCAGCCTCTCTACTGGTCGTCTTGCAGTCTGAAACATACGTCGTCGCCATCGGAAGATTCACGAATTGGGCGGGAAAAGACCATGCCGTTCAAGAAAGTAATGTGCCCAGAGGCTGACCGCACGATGCGGAATGCATTCGAAGACCTCAATAGAGTAATCACCATACCTGATAAAATGCAGCTTGAAAACCTGACACTCGATGATGTTGAACGAGCTGCACTAAAAGTTGAGCAACAGCTTGCAGCAAGTCAATCATTACGAAACATGAGGAGGCTTGCGCCTTTATTCAGAGGATTGGAACACTATTCGCACACAATTGAGATTTTATGCAATGGAACGCCATATCTGCCATGGATTTGGGCACCAATAAAGCTTGTCTTGGAAGTATGTACATATAATAAGAATGGATCATAGGTGCAACGTACATATAACTGACAGATTGGAAAACTTACATACAGATATCTGCAGATTATATTAAAGCGTTCGAATCCATCATTCAGGTCTATCACAGACTGGCGGAACCATTAGCTCGATTCAGTATATTTGATCGTGCTTTCTCAAGTAACAAAGAGGTTCAAAAAGCTCTGGCAGTGTATTACTCTGATATTCTCAAATTTCATGGAGAAGCCTACAAATTTATCCGACGAAATGGTAAAGACACATTTTACGTTCTCTGGCAACCCCGAACTAACATTTAAACGCTCTTTAGCATGGCAGCGACTCTTCGCCACTTCGTGGGGCCGCTTCCAAAGGCGATTTGATAACATCTTTGCCGACTTAAAAGCACATGAAGATCTCATCGATAAGACAGCCAATGCCGCTAATATATCAGAAGCTAAAAGCATGAGAGAGAAATTAGAGACTTGGAGGCAGCAAGAGGCTATCAAACTCATGAGAGAAGAAGAAGAACAGACTAGTATTGAGTTTCAAGCCGTCTTAAGCTTCTTAAAGATTGATGAGACGCATCAGATCAAGATCGTCGATAACCTTGTTGCGGAGGCAGATCAAAACCCAGGATCCGGCCATTGGATACTCCAACAACCGAAAATTCGATCGTGGGCAAAGTGCAATCGCGATGCCCAATTCGTGGTGCTTCACGGCGCTGTTGGAAGTGGGAAAAGTATTTTGGCGACACAAATTGGAACTTTCCTACGCTCTTCAAAATATTTGGTGGCGACACATTATTGTACATACGTTTACCCCGAATCAACCGATTACAACAATATCATACTGTCTTTGATGATACAAATCATGCGCTTGGATCCAGAGCTCATAACACTTGCGTACAACTGGTTTCTAGTGGATAAGAAGACACCAAATCGTTCAGTTCTTGATCAACACTTACGCCTATTAGTCGAAACTCTCGGGTCTTCAACGTCTCAGTCAAAAACTCTTCATATAATCATCGACGGGTTAAATGAATGTGATGAAAATACAGCAGCTAATGTTGCAAGGATGTTAGAAAAGCTTGTTATTACAGCCTCGTCGTCTGGATCTACTATCATCAAGGTGCTTTTATGCACCCAGATGACGCCCGCAATTACTAAAGCCGTCAAGAGGAAACACCAGGTGTCATTATCTAATGAAAAAGAAAAAGTTAGTGAAGTCATCAGAGACTATACCTTGAGGAGAATAATTGCCATCCAGCCACAACGTGCTCAATTCCGCATCACTGATGATGACGCTGAGGCAATAGCGTCCCGGATCATGCAAAAAGCAGACGGTAAAGTTGCTGCTCTTTTTCTATGGTTATATCTCTTTTTGTACTTGGCTAATGTTAGCTGTCATTAGGCATGTTTTTATGGGCAAGACTGGTTATAGAATATATGAAGGGCAACATGTTTTATAACCGCGATGAATTCTTAAAGGCAGCCAATAGCTTTCCTCGAGAACTTAGCGAGATGTAAGTGAGCCAACATTACTCTGTACAAGATTGCCTTTTGCCATTTGCGAACATCTGCAATCTGACATTCAAAATTTTGCCACCACTTTAGTTTCGGACGGTTGTTATCACAAATCTTGGCCGGTCTCGATGAGAGATCTGTGAGGAGGCTTGGCTCTGTTCTGAATTGGATAGCGTTTGCGAAGCGGCCACTTCGTTCTCCTGAGCTTCTATCTGCTTTGGCATTTGACGCTGGAGATGAACAAGTCATCGAGCCAATTCCAGCTTACATTCTTGATATGTGCCAGCCTCTCATTCAAAAGCAACTTGATTCATCTTACACCTTTCTTCACGTGTCAGTCAGAGAGTAGGCTACTAATGGATCAAACTTTTGCATCTGCGGGTTGCTGATTTTGAACAGCTTTTTGCAAAGCTCTGCATTGTCTATTACAGCAAGTGAGTCACTGGAGCGACATGGTCTAGCTACCGTCCGCTGCCTTTTGGCTAGCCAAATGATCTTTGAGTCTTCGTATTCAGAGACTGATAGAGCGTTGAGGGTCCTTCGTGGGGTCTTTGGCTTTCACATGTACGCCACTGAATTTTGGATCGACTACATTTTAGAGCACCTTGAACTTGATCAAGATCTCTTGTTCAAATCAGATTTTTTTCTCTTTTCTTGTCGTTTGGCAGAGCAACTCGAAGCCATAGAGCCCAAGAAAGTGGCCGTGGAAAATGGCCGGCCGAATTCGCGTCTAAATAT
Source organism: Trichoderma erinaceum (assembly GCA_026401215.1). Taxonomy (NCBI): domain Eukaryota; kingdom Fungi; phylum Ascomycota; class Sordariomycetes; order Hypocreales; family Hypocreaceae; genus Trichoderma; species Trichoderma erinaceum. The sequence continues at coordinate 203,006 of JALIRY010000015.1, read as the reverse complement.
CCTACGCCAGAAGAACTACGCTCTATACAACACAATTCAAACGGTCCTCTTAGAAAGAGGTGGAAAAATACTAGAGGATAACGGTAAATACTATATTTATGTCCTAAACTCTTCAAAGTTTTCAATCTAACGATATAACGTGAATTAAGAAGATATCATCGACGACAACACCAAGGCAAGAGGCATACATCTTTTGAAGGAGAGATACCAGACAACAATTCGCGAGCTATTAAGACTTTCGACCCATCCAAGCGTCAGTTTCTACGAACTTGAAAAATTTAAGCAGGATTTCAGGACATCAGCGTTCACATGTCGAATCTGGTCATGCCATTTCGCGGTCCTCGGTTTCAACAGCCCCAAAGACCTCATTCTCCATGAAGCAGACCATCGAAAGCAAATATGTCACTTTCCGAATTGCCAATATCCCGTTTTCAGCTCGGCAAAGACGTTAAGAGATCATAGAAACAAATTTCATGTTCAAAGCAGCCAGATAACCCCACGAAAGTCAATCAAGAAGCCCATACAACAAAGTGCCTCTACTTCAACTGCATCTCTCCCAGCGCCAATCTTATACCAGCAAAACATTCCGGAATCTTCTGAGTCTCTAGATAGAGAGATGAATGCGCTGGGTACCTTTGGTAGAGGCAATTTCTTTATTGATAGTGATGGTGTGGACAGTCTCCTTATTGATGGTGATGGCGAGAAAAGTTATCTTTTTGATGGTGATGATGTGAGCAGTTTGCTTATGTATGGTAATAATGACGGCGAGCACTTTGGTTTCGACACGCCCGGCCGAAGCAGCACCCCTAGAGTCTATGACACACAAGGACCGCCACTTGCCCAGTTACAGATGTATGGCTACCCAGCGCTAACCCCAAGCGACATGCAGCATTGGGATGCAAGAGACCCAAGACATCCAAGAGATCCAAGAGATCCAAGAGATCCAAGAGATCCAAGAGATCCAAGAGATCCAAGAGATCCAAGAGATCCAAGAGATCCAAGAGATCCAAGAGATCCAAGAGATCCAAGAGATCCAAGAGATCTAAGAAGTCCAAGAGATCCAAGAAGTCTAAGAGATCCAAGACATCTAAGAGACCCAAGACATCCAAGAGACCTATTTGATAGAATTGGTTTTCTACGGCAAGAGTACTATCCGTCGCCGCCGGATAGCAGATATGCGCGATGAGCACGTTCTTTCTAAAGGTTCAATAAGATATATAATAATACAGTACAGTATTATATTTATTTTTACTAGAATTATGTATTTACATACTTATAATTTGTTTTTCTCCTACAATTTTCATATGCACCTCTTGTTTTATTTATCTAGGAAATTGCTCCGTCCTCTAGAGGAAACAAACACACAAAGCATTCATACAGATGGTGATGAATCTTAGTTAATCTTTCTAAGTTAATTATTTCAGCACACTAATTGAATGGGGAAAAAAATGAAAAATCATAAGTTCTAGCCTTCCTACTACCCAAGTACAGCGGTGAGAAGCTTCAACATACATACCTTCAGTCTTCTAAGCATTATCAAGGAGTCGATGAGTGGCAACCATCAGATAATTCATTTCTTCATCCATTGCCAAGAAAACCTTAAGTATGGATGCCAGTTAGTAAAACCGCTGCTCAATAACAATAGAAGCTTAACCAAAACTATATGTAACATGGCATAAGTTATCTCGTCTCTGGCTTCCATTGGAGAGCCCCCATCTTCCAAATTGTCCTTTTTTTTATATCTAAAAACTTTCGCCACTTCGTGATTGCAGTGCTTAACTCAAGTCGTATTTTGCCAATATTATCTTAGATATATCACAAAACGCATCTCACTCATACTTCGTCTCAGCACACAAAATACATTAGGATATTATTGACTAATAAAGGAAACATTAATTCAAGTCCCGACACGACCAATCCTCAAGCCAATATGTCTCACACCCCTTCGTGGTATCATGATCAAAACCCTTCCCCTTCTCGCAGAAAATAAACAAAGCATTCGTTGCTGTATGTTCTCTTCCACTCATATCTTCATTCTTATTTTTTTTTTTTATCTTTTGAGATTTGTTCTTGTCTAAAGACGGGTATAAACATCGCTAGCGTCATCATTGCTCGTTATTGAAATTGAGCAGTTTCATTGTATAGGTAATTGGAGAGAGAGATGTTCCCTCTTTAGTAGTCTGCCTTGCTGCGGTGAGCGTGTCTCTTCTTGGAGCGACCAGCACAGCACGTAATGAAGACCAAAACAGTGGCGATCAAGTCCAAGACGGCAGCGACGAGAATGCACCAGACGGTAGGACCCCATCGAGCGACGACGTTGTTGGGGCCTCGAGAGTTGACAGCGTGCTTGATGATTCCAAAGGCTGCGAAGTCACAGGCCATGGCGACGAGGGTGACGACAAAGGCCAAGAAGGAGAAAAGAGAGGCGACAAAAGAACCGAGGAAACTGGTGCCCAAGCAGAGCAAGAAGGCCAAAAAGGTGAGGCCGGCGGCGATGGGGTGCAGAATCAGTACCCTCGTAAGGACCCTGGCGCTATCACGGTCGCCCTTAGAGAAGGAGACCTGTGTAACCTGAGCCAGGGCAGCGGTGGCATCATAGCCAACGTGAGAAGAGGTGCAGGTATCCGGTCCACTGGTTATTGTCAATCTTCTCTTCTTGCACAGGAGTCGACAGGGTCAGAGTGTTGGGAAAGTACATACTTTGAATGGATGATACAGTATCCAAATGTTCCATACGTTATTCTGTCTACAGCGTTGCGAGAAAAGTCGACCTTCAAGATGGAGAGGTCATTGACGACAGGCGCCGTAACCGACACAACGATCAGAAGTGCTGTGGCACAAAGCAGCAGTACTGTGCCGAAGTAGTGGAAGAAAGTACCGACGCCCATGATGGAGGATTTCTAAGTTACTGCTGGGTATGGATGAAGTCGATGTGTCTTTGTCTTCACACACGAGATACAAGCGACTGTGAGATCGAAGTCGACAGAAATAAGATCGAGAACGAGAGGTATTGAGCGAGAACAAATAGCAATGAAGGGGAATTCAAGGCAAGGGGCAAGGGAGGCAGACCGTCAGCATATAAGCCCGTCGCGACAGTGCACGTCTCCTATGTCTCACGAGGATGAGCGGCCGCCGACAGCAGAATGGGGTACCACAGGGAGGCGACGTCATGAACACGAATGAAATTAGACATGAATAGAGTTGCCAAGCTACAAGATTTTCCGCTGGCTTTGGGCCTCTGTCTTGGAAATAGACATGGTCTGGCTGTCCAGATGCGCGGCTTAGACCGATCCACTCTCGCCTAGCACATGTTGGTGCCGGTTGCCGTTCAATCACAGCAGGGCAGATACCTTCTGGGAGCAGTAACATCGCCGCGTGAGTGCTCTGCTAGTGTACAGCCGTACGTACTTGGATACAGGCACACGCTCAGGAAGGCATCGCGAACAGGCTTTTGCGGGCTTCTGGCAAGGAGCCATGCTTCCTTTTCGGCATGGCGCAGCTCCGCCCACGAGTGTCTCGGGCCAACAAGGCACCGTGCCCAGACCCTGGCCGGCAGAGAGAAACAATTCCAAAGGCTCTAGGCCAAATAACCGCGTATTGCAAACCCGTTAGATCACGGCTGAGCCTTGCAGTTCGCGAAGCTGCGGGTGACGTAGCGTCCGTGGCTGGGCTAAGAGATCGCTGCCCTGCTTGGAGCCACAACGTGGATCCGCTTTGCTAAGCCAAGGTCTGATGGAGAGATCTTGGAAAACACTGTATGCCATCGTCAACCAGGGTCAAAAGGATGAAGCAAGAAAATGCGCAGTTTGATATTGTTTAAGTCTGTTCGACTCTAACTCTCCTGCGTCCACGTAGGGGCCTTTTTGCGCAAAATCACTCCTCTCGTGAGACGCGTGAGGTGAGACTCGCAGACAGGCCAAGCGGAATCTGGAATCTGGAGACAGTGCGCCACACCCCTGGCCCCAACAGCAGTGACGGTGTGATGGCTATGTTTAGTTGCGTCGGATGGCGGCCATTCATGTGACGTAAACAGAGATTTTCGTTGACAAGCCTCGAGCATCCCACCCCTTAGTGTGCATGCATGGCCACATCATCGGCGATGGTCGCGTCGTATGTTCGAAATTGCACATGTTATGCGCACATCATGATGATGAAGTAGTAACACCAGCAATAATGCAGGCGATTTACTCTGGACTGTCGCTTTGCCATGTGCGTGGTAGACGGGGAGAATAAGAGAGTTGCAAATGAGCGCAGATCCAGCATCATCGACTTCCAATTCAGGCAACAGTTCGTCCTTCTGTTTTGTCTTTTTGCAAGCAGCTGGTTCAATTTTTGGAAGCTGTCAATTGCCTTCCTTGTGAATGGTGTTGGTACTATGATTGTACTATAATTGGTACTATTAGTGGCATCACTCTGTACAGAAGAGTATTACCTGCTTGGATCTAGTAAATTAAGATTGGTGTCATTTCTTGAGAGACAACACAACGCGGGAGACTAAGAGCCAACCTTTCATTTTTCAAGCAGTGACATATTGTGCGACAAGCCGCACAGCCCAGCCTCCCACATTTGCAACGCCGTGTTGCATCTCCCTCTTGGTTATCGTAGAGAAGAAATTAAGCCCGTTTCAGTCATGGTGCATCCATTGTGGAACACAGTCAGTGTCTTTCTTCTCGTTGCGGCGACAGACGAGACACGCTGTAGTAAGAATCGCAGTTCTGTAACGCGTAATAGCCTTGTCGGCTTACTTTGTTGTGCCTTTCTTCATTTTGCTAGGAAGCCATTCCCTAATCCGCTTCATTTTCACTTTGCGCTCCATGCGCAACGCGCTGCCATCGCTTACAAGCCAATGCGCAAGCCCTATGCTGGCTATACTTTTGGGCAGCGACTGCTTTAGTGTCGTTGCAATGAATGACTGTTCCTTCTCGTACGCATCGGGCCAGGGAATATGCAGCGGTGATCCGGCCATGGCAAATCTATGATTGTAATCTGGCGCGGGGAAGATATGTATCTTGAACTCTTTCTGCCCCTGCTTTAGATCTTCGTTTAGTCCATCGGATCGTGAGCTCACGCTATTAGTCTGCTCCCCGGTCACTGTCGGCTGTAGGGTACTGAAACCTTCGGTTTCGTCCAGATCCGCAACGTAAATATCCTCCACGGGCTTGCGAGTAGGCTCTGTAACCTTGTATGTGAGAGGACTGCTGGCCACCAATCTCTCAGCAGTCGTGGACTCCTTTGTTATTGATACATATTGGGAATAGTGACTCTTGAAAGTTGCAATTGAGCTCTAGGTTAGGTAGCTGTTCTCTTTTCTTGTATGAAGACTTTTTTGCAACCGGTGGGCTGGGACCTACGGGAAGCATCTTGAAAAATTCAACTGGTCCATATTGCTCCAACACCTGTAGAATGGAGCGGCGTTCGGCGAAAGTGATTGGTGTAGGGGAAACGAGCACTCGTAAAGACCTTTCACGAAGCGTCCGGTCCCGTAGCTGGCGGGCTACATTCCCAATTGCTGCCATGAATTGCGGCGTAGTGGTTTTGAAAGAGGCGTGAATGGAATGCAATGTTTTATGCGAAGAACAATCAAGAGGCAGCCTCGTCGGTATAAATCCAGGTCGCCTAGCTCGGTACACCGCCGGCCACCGAAAGAACGCGGAGTGCGGAGTACCTTTTAGTGGGTTCAGCGCTAACTGTCGGCCCGCCACAAGGCTGTCGAACAATGGAAGCTAAGCTGAGCTTCAACAACATCACAGCTGCATAACCGTGTGCTTGCTCCAACGCCTGCAATACCGCTGCAGCCGCTTTCTTCCACTTGTTATGTGCCCTTTGATGGGTTACAAACTGATGTATTCGAAAGGTTGATCAACGATCTTCAGGCTACCTCGCCCCCCTCGGCTGTCCATCAATCTACCGCGTCGACGATTTCATAGTTTCGACCATCTCCACGACCTTCCACGATCACGCCCCAGCACGAATTGCGCATACACAGTATCTACTATGGCGACACCAACGCCTATGAGGCATGCGCCCTCACAGCAGGGACGCACACCGTCGCATCAGGGCCCAACGCCGTCACAGATTGCCGGCGCGACGCCGCCCATCTCAACGCCCTTCTCCAACGCCGCCCAAGCCGCATTCTCGCCTCGGGGTCAGCGATCACCGCAGCAAGTGAAGAAATCGCCAGCGACATCGACACTGATGGGCCAATCGGGCATGGGCGCGTTGAACTTTGATAGCCCTTCAACTGCTGCCGCTATGGGCGCACTGGGCATTGGCGGTAGCTTCGATATCGGCCTTGAGAATGTTAGCGTCGGCGAGCTTGATTCACTAAACGTCCCATTCGCCAAGGAGGACAAGTCGAAGCGAGAGGACGACAAGTTAAAACGACTAGACCATATACTTGAATTATTAAGCGTTGGTGCACACCTACATCGTAGATAAGATTCCCGATATAAAGCTGACATATCATCGCAGCAAAAGAAAGGTTTCGTCAGCGAAGCCGGCTTGGAACGGCTTGCTCAGCGCCTTGGTCTTGAACTGCTATCCGAAGAGCATACAGCCCCAGATGGACGCAAGACAAAAACATTGGCGATTGCGGGCTCTGCTATTGCCGTCGACATCGTGCTGGATAACAACATCGTCCAAAATGTGTCATTAGCCTACCATGGCTCGGCGCCGTCAGTTCATAAGCAAATGGAAGCAGCCAGCCAAATTCTGTTAACGGACTTGAAACTTGGCCCTAACCAAAGCCCTCTTACGAAAACACTAGATAAGTTTGCGTATAACTTTGGACATATAGCCAACCTAGACAAACTCAGCATTATTCCCGGTCTTGACTGTTATGAGGCCCTAGCGGGTATCTATACTAGCTTGGAAAGATTACACCAGTGGGACATGGCAAATTTGCGAAAGGAGCCGGAGACGGAGGGCAAACTGGACCATTACCTATCTCTAACCGCTCTTTGCACACGACACGGCTATCCTGTCATGCACGCACGTAACAAGGTCGGGCTCGCTTTGCAGTACTGGAAAGAGTTGCGATTCGTACCACCTTCCAACGACAAAATAATTTCACCTTCGGACAACGAGAAAATCTGGTCTCTTCTGCTTGATTGTGCACCTATTGAAGCACTTGGTCTGCCTACAGCGATTGAAACAATTGGCCCGCCGCCCGTCAGAGTATCCGAAGACTGGATCTCCAAAGATGTGGCGAAGGAGGTTCACCAGGATCAAGGTCAAGCACTGAATCCTACTCCCTTCCCCATTCTTGACTGGCAAGAGCCAGAGAACATCTCACTTCCATCATCGGATGAGAATAAAAGCGCTACTATTGGCGTTCTGGGACTGGATCTTTCAATATCTCCTCAGGTTATGTTTACTGTTACGTTCGATCCACCTGTCATCCTTCCGCAAAATGACTACGCCCGACTCTACGCCTATGCGGGTGCTGAGCCGCCCAGCCCAGATCCTAGCGAGTTTGAACAGCGTTCTCCTCCAACATTTGACGATTTATTCTTCCCCATGTTGGCTCAGAATAAGCAAGATCCCAGCGAATCGAGGACTGTTACTCGCCTGCGTGACGTCCGCGTTTTCGATCAGCAGGGGAAACCGTCCTTGAGGGGCCACCATAATACGCTCTTCATCTACAAGCCCATTTATTCCAGAAAAGTTACGCAGATGCCCTTTTCTCATCCGCGCCAGCTCATTGATATGCTCCCGCTTCTTCGGCAATTTGCCTTCCTTTCTACGCTGATGAACAATAGCTTTGGGCCCAAAACTAAGGAGGATTCACCCAAGTCAAGTAAGGCTCCTGTGGCCTCTAAGACAGTCAAGGACGAGTTGGCAGCCTTTATGGATTTCAGCGATGATGAAACCAAAGAAGACGAGAAAGCGAAATCAGAGGCCACTCTAGAAGCTGAAAGGGAAATGAAAGACAGCAGAGAAGAAAATGGAATTGCGAATGATGTGGATATGGACGTCATATTATGGGTTCATCCATCACCGCACCTCCAAGTCGTCTTCCCCGTCAAGCACTCTACCATTGACATTACACTCCGCATCTTAGAAGGCGGCACGGTAGAGATTGTAAACGAAAACGTTATTGAACAGCATGAAAAAGAGAGCAAGGGTAAAGGAAAGCCGATCAGCAGAGAAGATCTTGGTAAAGCACTTGAACGGCTTGAGGATCTGTGTAAGTGGGCTGAATGGATTCGCACCCGGCTGTGGCAGAGTTGATAGAACATTTGAATAAATTCACTTGATACCCTTTGAAAATTGTCTGTTTGCTTGTCTTTGTTCTTTTGCTCTGGGTTGTATTGTTAGACATAAGCACACGTTGTCTAGGTGAGTTGAACAAACCTATTCTGCCAAGTGTTTCCTTTGTCAACTGTGTACTTCACTTCCCATCAATGACAATGAGTTATATGACTACACCGCGACAACACAACAGTCCATGTCCATATAGTTCAATTCCCAAACTATCTACGAAATTCTATATCTACGTCGACATGCCCATCAGAATCTCTCTCTCGAATTCTTCAGCAGCCACAGCCCAGTCAGCAACGTCCATCATCATCCTCTTCAACGCCCTTACCAAAGACCCCTTCAAAATGTCTTGCCCAACTTACTCCTTAGACAAACCCCTCCCGCCAATTCCTCTCAAAAGCCCTCTCAGAGCTCTTCCACCACTTCCTCCCAGAAACCCTCTCAGGCTACTGCCAATCCGTCCCAGAAGTCCCTTTACAACTCCTCCCCCTCTTCAGCCTCTGCCCACAACGCCCACAACACCCCCAATCCCGGCCAGAGATCCCAGAAGGCTTTCTCAAGCGTCAACTCTCCAAAATCTCACTCAACCGAGAGACTCTTCTCGTCCTGATTCATTCACTCTTCCACCCACAACCACACTCTCAGAAAACAGCAGCCTCGCCAATCCTCACCTCGATCTAGATAATCTCCATCTCCTCACCCAAGAAGGCTTCTATCACGTCGAATTCTACCCCGCCCAAGATTCCTCCCCTCTTCAAATACAATACTGGCTCCGTGCAGAGGACGTTCTGGTAGGCCTTCCAGGAAAGGACCGTGTTCCTGCGGGACATTGGCCGAAGCTTGTGCGGCTCGCGCAAGAGACAAACATTGGGCAGAGATTTGGCCAAGAGGTAGAGCGGAACGGCCCTGAGGTCCAAGAGGTGAGGCTTTTAACCGTGCTGTATACTCCTGGGCAAGAAGAGGACACGGTAATGGACGTCGTAGACACAAAAGACTAACAACACCGTTTGGGGGGATTCACCTTGTTAGGGGAGTAGATGTCAAGATAGTGCATTCGTGGCTATGAATTCGATTGGTAAGGATTTCAGTGCGCTGTCAGGGTTTATTGTCAAGCGACAAAGCTAATGACCTCAGCAACTCAAGCATTTAATTTGTTCAAGGATGTATTTTGCAGGAGCTTTGCATGGGAGGCTGTCTTAAAACTACATATGTTGAGGTTGTTCAGAACTAACGTTGTGTTAGTAACTATTGGGGACTTAGCTAGGCACATAGCGATACGAAATACTACACAATGGACTGTATCTTAAGAATTGGACGAGTTGGTAATGAAAATTGATGTAAGAAAATTTTGAAGAAGGTTACTACCAGTATGACAAAGATCCTTTGATCCAACTCTATATGTGCATATATGTACGTCCGTCCATAATCGATATGGCGGCACTTGAACAAACCAACAAAACGCCTTGATTAGACTTTCCTGCATCTCAATTACATCTTCATCCTAAATTCCTTTCTCCCTATTCTAATATACTCATACTACTTACAACAGCATAGCAGCCAGAGCACCAACGAGAGCAAGAGTGCTCAGACCGGTGCGCTCAGCGCCGTTGCCGACGGGAGGGAGACAATCAGCACCAGTGCAGCCACCCAGGCCACTGGAAACAGGGACGGGGGGCTGACCGGTGGCAGCAGAGCTGCCGCCAGTGCCTACGGGAGTAGGCACACCGACGATGCTGGATGCCCAGGTGTTGACAGGGCCAGATCCCGGGGCGCTGGGAACGTTGGAGGGAGCACCAACGGGGACAACAGGGACAATGCTAGGGGCGCTGCCGGGAGCGTTGCCGGGAGCATTACCAGGGGCGTTTCCAGGAGCGTTACCAGGCGCGTTGCTGGGAGCGCTACCAGGAGCGTTGCTAGGAGATCCAACGGGAGCGATAGGAACGTCGGGACCGACAGGAGAAGAGGGCGCCACAGGGACACCAGTCTGCTGACCAGCAGGGAAAGTGGTGCGGACAACCTCAGTGGAAGTGCGAGCAGGGCAGTTGGTGATGTCGGCGGCGCAGCTGGTGATGGTGTGAACGACGGTGATATCGGTGGTGATGGTCTCGGGGCCGCTGGGAACACCGGCTGAGCCAGAAGGAGAAGCAGGAGCAGCAGTTGTGTGGGCAGCCAGCTCAGAGCTAGACTCGGCAGCCAGGACAGGGCAGACAGTCGTGTACAGAGCAATGGTCTCAGTGGTGACGGTGGGGCGGAACGGGCAGTTGGTAACCTCAGGGGCGCACTGAGAGATGGTGTGGACGGAGGTGGTGAAGACTGTCGAAGTAGTCATCTGAGGAGCCGAGGAGATGGCGGAGCCAGCACCGGTAGCAGTGACGGAAGAGTTGCTCCATCGGCTGGTGGGGACGATAGTACCGGTAACAGCAGGGGCGGAGGAGCCGGCGGCGGCAGACTGGCTGGAGATCGCAGAGGTGGGAACAACAGCGGAGGAGGAGGCAGCCTTGGAGGTAGAGACAGCGGCCTTGGAGGTAGAGACAGCAGCCTTGGAGCTGGTGGCCTTGGAGCTAACAGCCTTGGAAGTGGTAGGCTTGGCGGTGCTCTGGCTGAAGTAGCGAATGTCCTGGATCTGGAAGTAGGACTCAGCGAAGTCACCGGGGAACTTGGAGACGTAATCAGCGCAAGTGCCCTGGCCAGTGGTTGCAGCGCAGCTCTGCTGCCAGAAGGCGGGAGTGCCAACGGGGTTGCCGCAGAAGTCGATGTCGAGAATGAGGCGCTGGTCGGCGAAGTGGCTGTCGATGTTGCAGTTGGAGTTCTGCAGGTTGGCTACAGGAGTGCCCCAGGTAGCGGTATCAGGGTTAGATGAAGCCAGGTTAGCAGGCTCAGCACCTCGGGCCCAGTTGTACAGCTTGATGTAGTCGCTGGTCCACTCGATGGCATCTAAATGGAGGTGGTCAAATTTTCGTCTCGCAATTGAAAAACATCATTGTCACTTACAGGTACCACCGCTAGGAGAAGCCCAGGGACCGGTGCTGTCGGTGGTAGTGCAACCCTGGTTCAAGTACTGGCTAGGAGGGCTCTGGAAAGTGTTGTCACAGTTGGGGGTAACAACGGGAGCCGACTGGCCGGCACTCTTGAGGGTACACTGGCCAAATTGGCTTGAGCTGCCGACGTGGAAGGCAGGCTGGTTGTCGAGGATGTTGTTCCAGCCCTCGTACACGTCGATCTCTCCACCGCTGGGCCAGTTGTCACCAAGAGTCCAGAAAGAAGGCCAGCTACCGCACTTGTTGGCGGGCAGATGAGAGAATCGGGCAACGATGAGGCCATGCTTGTAAGAGGCTGTGGACTCAAGTCTGATGGAGTTACGGCCAGGGAATCCGGAACCCTTGAGGACGGTCTTGTGGTCGACTCCGAGATAGACTTCGTTGTTGCTGGTGATCTTGGCCAAGCCTTGAGCCTGAGCATTGGCGAGGTTCTGGTAAACCACGAAGCCAGAGTTGGTGTCGGGTTCCTATACTATCAGTTAGTGGGATATGTTTGACAACTAGCCATATGGCAATGAGTATAATTAAAAGCCATACGTCGGTAAAAGTAAACTTCTGGAAGAAGTTGGTGTGGTCGTAGGTATCGGCCAAGGTAAACTGAGTGGCAACAGCACTTCCGGCACAGGCCAGGAGCGCCGTGCTAAGGGCGTTGAGAGAAGGCATCTTCGAATTAATGATTGAAAGTAGCTCGAGTTTCGTCTGAAGGAATGACTAAAAGTGCTTTTATATGTTCCGTTGAAATGAATGTGCTTTCGACGTACGATACGTCAGAGGACGAGCTAAGTGGCTCAAGTTGTCGTTGTAGACGAATGAAGTTTACGAAGGAGTGCGTGATGAGACACTTTGGAGGAGCAGCCGTCCTTCTTTTAGGTAAAACGACCCTCAACCCCTGGGTCCCCTACGGGAAGCTTATTCATGGAGGTAGCATACTCGATGTAACTTGCACAGGCAAGGCCAACAATATTGGTGGGTGAGGAAGTCCACAACGGCCTTCAAGCCTTGGCCCGAACCCTTGTTGCCCACCATTAGATCCTGTTGCAACAGGGGTGCCGCCGTATCGAGCATAATGAGTAGAGGCGAATGCCCGAACGGATCAGGGGACTCTCTGAAATGGGCCCAGTTTGGGGGATGCGGGAAGCAGTAAACGCCCAATCACTTGAAAGTAAACATGGGGACGGCGAATCATGTAGATGATCCGGGAGGGGAGCCGAACCAAGTTGGTAATGGGTCCGAACCTTGCTGGGCTGGCTCCCAAACAAAACAAACAGAAATAGAACTGCGAGATTGCAATCCTACAGCGAGACGCCGAAGCTTCGGTCCCCGTATTCAAGATCAATACTGACTATCGGTAGCACATGAAGTCTTAAAGTCAAAGCGATGAGACCAGCAGGCGAATATCAGCCACCATCCTATCTTAGTATAGCAACGGCGTTTGAGCATGAATTACCCTCCTACCACAAGAGACATGTGCAGTCCGCAGGTGGTGAATCAACCCATCCCCTTCTGCGACGGAGCCGCTAATGCAGGAACTGCATGGGCGCCAGGGGCGAAACATTTACTCTGGGCCTTTCACGCCCTCGACGAACGAAGATTTCTTCAGCACCCTGGTAAGCCAAGAAAAGCCCAAGTTGGAAGACTATTGGTTGCAGCCGTGAATCCAGACAAGAGCGGGATTCGTAAAGAGTATCCACACTCGTTCGTATACGAATTAACGGCCTGCCAAATGCCAGAAAGCCGGCTTCTCGAAACAAAGCGGCAAACCCACTCCGCTATTCCCGCAGGTTTCGATTCATCATACCTTGAGCCGAAGCGTAAGCACCCTGATATGGCTTGATACTCCATAGTCACCCTCAATTTGGCGGAGTATCCCCGGCATAAGGGCGAGAGACAAATGCGTGCTAAACCTTGTGTATACGCTCTCGCTGCCAGCATGTGAACGAGTCAAACTTTGTGAGCCGGCCTATCCGATTTGGGAACGTGAAGAAATAAACGTGTTGTGGTTCTCATGCAGGTCTGGTGCCGCGCAATTCCTTCTGACTGGCATAAGAGGCCTGCGTGCTGTCCCACTTGGGTATTCGCCGAAACGCTGCGCCACGCAAGGAGGGTAGCATGAGATATGCGTGCCTATCAACGAATGCCTACACGGCCATTCTTTCACATATCTGTCATGTGTAGGAAATGCTAGTGCTCCGTATCAGCTGCGGACTTCCGACGTGTACAGAAGATAAATAGCCTCGCGTCAATCTTGGCGCAGCGATGCATCTTGAAGAACCGCGATGGCCCTCACTCCGCAATGAGGCGGCCCCGTTTTCGAGGCGAGAGAGACCGCAGGGAGCTCGATCGACTCCAGCATTTGGAGATTCTGCAAGACCAAAAGGGGAACAGAAGAGCTCTGGCGAGGATATCAAAGCGCTGATCGCAGTGTTCAGTGCACACGATCGACATCGCGAAGAAGCACGGAAGACGGAGATTTTCCCTCCGTATGGTACTCGTAAGTGCAAGTGCTTCAACGGCAGAGGCGCCGAAGCAAGGGAGCTACAGGGCGCTAAGGTGCCCGTTAAGCTGCCTCCTGTCGCTAAGACGCGCCATGATTGGACGCCCGTAACGGCAAGCCAGGGGCTGCTGCTTTAGCCTAACCCCCATGTTCCAATTGTCTTTAGCAACACACCAAGCTCGGGCAAGATATCGAAATAATTACTTGTATCGTATATGCACTGAACATAAGTGATCACAATCATCACAACTCCCGAAACACATCCACTCAGGCAACTGATATAGAAATACATACAACGGCACTTTCAACAAGGATGGGGGAATCTACATGTGGCCAAAAGCCCACTTCTAAGTTTTCTCTCGGAGACTCCTTGGAAGCTTCCATAAAGCTCCACCTGGAACCAAGTTCCCATGTCCCATATTCAGGGGCGGCTTCCGGGCATCATTTTTGCAGCCATTCGTCTACCGAGAAATCACCAAATCGCTTCCGGGCGAGCTGAGAAATCTTCAGGTATCTCTGTAAGCCCCATTTCGCCTGTACTCTTCCCTGCCGGGGCGACCGTATGCATGGGTATCTAGACATTCGAGATCTATAATGATCATTGTATCCTTCTTCATCTCATTAATCTTGGTCAATTATCTGGAGCATATTAAATTTGGAATACGAGCAGCATCGCACAAGCATTACTCCTGAACGCTCCCTTGCTCGCTGTGGCGAAATAACTGCTCGTGATGCCTGCCAGGGCGGTAAGAGTCTAGGGTTTCATCTTTGCGAGGCCTGCTAGCATTCAGTTTCCCAGTTTCGTGACCTTTTTACGGTTTACCATGTCGGGAATTTCGAGAGCACTACAGTCTAAAAAGGAGTATGCTGTGGTAGATATTCCGAAGATGATTGTAAGTGTCTTGGTTTGGACATCTTGTCATCTACTATATGTTCGGCCTATAACGTCTTTGAAGTAGGTGTCATAGATAATCTTTTTCTTTTCCTTCGTAGACATCTGACATCATTTCATCTTCTTCATAAATTCTCTCATCCCAACTTTTGCCGTCTGTGTCGTCTTCCCATCAACCTTTACATTCCTCACACGCACCCAGCTCCCGTTTACCATCTGTATATAAAACGCATCATGCTCATCATCCACTCTGACATTCATATGAATATCTTGCCCTTCGTTCCCTCTTTCGAACCGAAATACAATTTCTTCATCCCTTCCCGTCACGTCATGCTCGGACACGCTCTCTGCATCCAAGAACAGCACCCGCTTAAACTTTCCTTTGTCGCTTCTCGCATGCGTCCATACTGTGCTGAAAATGTTGAGGAAGCGTGTAACGTCTATAGAGCTCCAATCTGACCAGTTAATTTGAGATTCCCCTTTGCTCACTTTTGGTGCGTGAACAAGCTCATCTCCTTTCAGCTGGTCGGCCATCCACCCGGCATTCGTATACGGCGGTACGTGTACTCCATCTCGTAATCCCTGAACAAGCATCCCCGCGCCTACTTTAGCAAGAGAGTCCGTAAGTTGCTGCAGCGTAGTACCAGCTGGGATGGGTATGCCCGGAGATGGCGTCTGAGCGAGAACGACCCCGTGGTCAAAAGCTTTGGGATCCAAAGTTTGTAGAGACACGCCGGTGTACTTTTCGTTACGCATCATGGCATGGTGGATTGGAGCTGGTCCGCGCAGACTAGATATTTCTGATAAACAGACCGAATACTAGAGTGAGGTTGACAATGGATATACTGACTGTGGTAAGAGAGATGGATGGACATTTAAACCACCGTACTTTGCCGAATTCAATATCCGTGGCGGGACGAATAGTCCAAATGAGACAACTACAATCAAATTGGTCCCTTCTGGTATCTATCGTCAATTGATCAGCCTTTTGATCCCTCAAGTAGGGTATAGAAAGAGAACCTTACACGCCACCCTCTAAACGTTTCTCGTTGGTGTATTCTCAGTCCCAAATGCTCCGCAACAGACTTACACGGTACTGTCTGAGCGTCAGCATCATTTCACAAGCTCTAAAGAGTCACGATGCCAACCTTCTGTAATTTCTTTAAACCCTCTTCCCGTTCGTCTCGGCGGCAGAACCATCACATCCAAAGACTCAATTAGTTGTTTGTTACTTTCATGTTCTTGATGTAACGCGCGCAAAGATTCGCAGCTGAATGCATCTGAGCCGCAAAAGAGAACTCGTAGCGGATCAGACGCTTTTCTCCCCACATGAGATGAGAAGCATCGCCGTTGAGGAATGGCGAATCTCAGCCGCAGAGAGGAAACCGGGCTGAAAACTGGGCGAATCATAATAAAAACAACATTTGTTGTATAAGAAATGAGGAGATTCAGGGAGGATTTTTCTCTTTCAAGGGAAATAGTTGCCTGGTCTAGATGTTGATGTTCCAATCGCTAGCTGCAGGGTACATGCGATGATTTTCGCTGGCTGGCTCGAAATTCGCGTTTGGTGCAAATATGGGTTACATGCATCGCCAACCGCAGGACCGACGTCAACGACAATATATCACACATTGTGGCTTTTCAATTGTTCTAACAAACTACATTGATATATCTATATTTTGCCATTCCCAATCAATCCAAAACTATACTCCACTCACACGCCACATTCCAAACACTTCCCTCCAGCTCAACCTCCCACGTAGGCTGTTCAATCAACACCACGCTTCCCATCTCCACTTCTGCCCTCTTGCCCAACCCAGTCAATTTTCCCTCTCCAGCCAATATCCATTTCTGCGGCACGTCCCCTGAGAATGTGCAGCCTTCTATAAGATACATTCGCCTCCCTGGTCTGATCTGCTCCACGTGAATCTTCACCCCCGACGCGGTTTTCTCGCCATTCTCTTCCCAGCTCTTGACTTCCGAAAGCCACCCCTGGAGCTGGGCTGCCATCCCCCCGGTGATGTATTTCGCTCCTCTTCGCTGCGGTGAGAAAGCTGCTGGAAGGCCACTGTGATGGTCATCCGTGATTAGCGGCTTAAACCGTGGCGCTTGCTGAAATACAGGCTGCTGCAGAGCCTTGGTATCCGGCGCGATGATAGGCGACTTCTCACTATTGTCCGTGCTCATTACCGAACCCTCATCTTCGGAATCGGCAATAGCCATATCATAGGCGCCGTAGTCAATATCACCCCCATGTGCCGGTTCATCCGTCTTCTGGGCATTCGGCAATCCGAGCACGGGCGTGGGTGAAATCGACATCTTTCGTCTTTTTGCTTCTCTTCCCTCCTCAAGCCCCTGCGATGCTTCACTTGGGCTTTGCGACTGAATATCGAGCCATGAATGAGCTTTTGGTTTCTCGCCCATGTCTGATAACGGACTTTCCCGAGATGGTGAGCCAGCCTCGGACTCGATATCAAGCCCATGGTGGCGAGAGCCGTGTTGCGTGGCCCCTACGGCAGCTTCTCCATCATCGCCAGACAGACTAGACTCGGATACTACATCCTCATCCTCTTCTATCTCGAGCTCCCTACCCTGTGTAGGCCTAGGTGCTGAAGAAGAGCCAAAGCGAGGCGTAGATTGAAATTGAGGAGGTGCACCCGGTGTCTGTGAAGACGACTGAGTTGACCGCTTAGGCAGTAAAAATCGCCGTGGCGTTGGCGTCTATCGTATGTCTCAATGTATCAGTACCTTTCACATCCGATCCGCAAATCTGATGGTTAAATGACACTCACGCTGGGAAATGGATTCATTATTCGATCAACGCATTGCTGTCACCGCCCCTCGCTTCATCTTGATGATGCAAC
Organism: Trichoderma erinaceum; assembly: GCA_026401215.1. Lineage (NCBI taxonomy): Eukaryota > Fungi > Ascomycota > Sordariomycetes > Hypocreales > Hypocreaceae > Trichoderma > Trichoderma erinaceum. The sequence goes on along the minus strand of JALIRY010000015.1, from coordinate 185,456 downwards.
AAGAAATATACAAGAAAAGAAGTGCTTGATCATCACTAAAAGGGTTTCTCAACTCATGCGCTGGGCATCTCGCTCAAATGTAGACAGGTTCATGTTACGGGAGCGTTTGAGAGAGAAAGAAGGCAGATGTCGTGCATGCACCTAAGCGGTACCTACCGTGGGGCAGCCCCGAATAATCCGACCGAACGCTGTCGGAATAAGAGGCTCCGAATCGAGGCCAATTGAGGCGTCCATCATTCACTCAACTACATGTAGGTAATGACCTACAATTCGGAGTGTTACTTTCAATCTGAACTCTTACTTCACACAGGCAGCTATGGGAAACAGTTCTGAGCATTCGAAAATTTTATTTTGAATTGCTCGTAAACAACATTATGCACAAAAGTAGCGACAGTTAAAACATTACTGCTCTCCCTCCACGCCATGCTATTTGTACAACCTCCACGTCATAAAAGACAATGCAATCTTCCAAACCTTGACCGCTGTTTGTGTTTTTTTTTATTAATGGAACAGATAAGAGAAAATGAGAAAGAAGTTTCTCTCGTTATATCATCGTGCAACCAGGTAAAAATAAGCGAATAACCAGCCCGCAAAGTCCCGTACTAACATCATAAAAAATTGAATAAACGCCGGGCTGTATATACATCTTTCGCCATATTCCCCTCGTACGTTGCGTAGATTTTTGCCATGATGAATATTTGCGCTTCTCAACAATCATAGTACATCACCCCTCCCGTTAAAAGTCGCCACTATCAAGCCAGTGGACTGGTCAATTCAGCCATAGGCGTTGTCGTGGAGTAATAAAGATATACGAAAATGCAATATCCTAAAAAGGAATGGCAATAAAGAGAAGAGAGAAAAAGCAGCAGACTTTGTTTAAACAAAGCTAGTACAGAGAAACAAAGGCTCAATGAGATGTAAAGAAATGCATCCAATTGTAGCTAAACAAAGGAAACAATGAAAAAGGAACATTAACCCCATGAGGGTAGAATCGAGCTCCTTTAGCCGTAAAACAGCTCAAAGCCAGTCTTATGACCTTCTTTTGTAGGCTTGGTATCTTTGACAGGATGGAGCAAGATGGACGGCAGACACGGTCGTCCGTGTGCCTGCTCCCATTCCTGGCCTCCCATGCCTGTATCAATCCAGCCCATCCAGTTGTTGTACATTCGGTTCGGTGGCTCTGCTCGGTAGTACCAGGAGTTACCCTGATATCGTCGCTCTCTGCCCCAGCCCATGGGGCTTCCATATCCACCGGATTCTCCCTTGGGGCCAGGGTTGAACCATTGGTTGAGGAATTTACCGTTCCAGTCGCGGTCCGTAAAGATGGGATGCGGGGCATAAACTGCCTTGAGGCCATGGAGCAAGGCAACGGTCTGGGGTGTCATTTCAGAGGCAACGTGGTTTCCGCGCAAGTTTTCGACGTGCATGATATCCAAAAGACGCTTCGACAGACGAGAGTGGGTGACAATCGTGGTACGACGAGGAAGATCGCGGGCTCTGTGAGTCTTGTCTGAATATCCCCAAACATTATCGCGGATAATCCAGTTGCTGTTCACAGGATCGAAGATGGGGCCCAGAGTGATAAAATCTGCCTCTTCACCAACGCCCCATGAATAGTTATCTTCCTCTGCTGACTTAACGGGAGGCTTAGGGCCAACTGGCGTGATGAAAGGCAAGTCAGGGGCGCCCCAGACGGTAGATCCGCCATAAGTTTCCTCGACCTCCTTTCGGAAGGTCGTATCGTAGTCGCCGTGATGTTCAGGGATATACCATCGCTCATTCCTCTCCCAAGAACCTCGGCGTGGCTGCTTCGCGGAGAACTTGGCCAGATTATCAACCATGTCGTAGTGATGACCAGTGACGCGGAAGTCCATTTCCCAGTTCCAAATATAGTCGAATTCAGGATGATCAATGCTAAATTTCTGGACACTGAGCCATTGCGCCGTGTGAACGCTACGCTCGTTGTCGTCCGTGAGTTTGGTGTAAATGTCCCAAACCTGCTGGTCATTCCACAAAAGGGTGATGCCATGGAACTCGACAGGGATGTGCTTCTGCAAAACGCCTCGGTACACTTCTGGGTCATCGAGGTGGGTTACCTCCTTGTCCTTGACCTGAACAAGCAAGAATATCTCGAATTCGCCACCAGTCTTGAGAGAAAGCTCGCTAATCATAGCGCGAATCGTCTCCTTATCGTTCTCGGTGTAGACTTTACCCGTATACGAACGAAGCAAAACCGCAGAGCGTTTCTCTTTTACAACTTCGGAGCTGTCTTCCTTCGTGTCTGGGTCAGCTGGCGATCGTCCCTTAATCTTCAAAATCTTGTCGTCCAAATTGGGGAATTCGCCGGACGGCTCTTTGTCTTTCTGGGTTTCAGGGGCCTTGCTTGCTTCTCCGTCCTTCTTGTCATCTTTCTTGGGAGCTAGAGATTCCGCAACTTCCGGATAGACGCTCAGATACTCGTTCTTCTTTTCCTTGCTAAGATCGAATCTTGCGGCGTTGGATTGAACACATCGCTGTACCAGGTCGCCCCAGTTGACATTCTCCCAATCGATAACCTCTACTTCGCCGCCAACCTTTTTCGTTTGCTGGAGCAAACCATAAGGACCTAAACGTGTCTCTCGCTCCCAGCACAAGTTGGGATCCATGTTAAGTAGAGAGTAGCTTCCAAACTTGGGCTCAGGGAAGTTGTGTGGACGTCCTTTGAAAACCAGCAAGTCTTCGACAATCTCTCCCGATGGACCCTTGCAAGGCACGTAAGAAGCGTGCTTCGCTTTCTTCCACGTTTCGCTGTTGTAGTCTGGATACGGGTTGAATCGAACGGGCTTGTCGACGCTGAAGCCAACGGTGGCATCGGGGTCTTCCCTAAGCTTCTCTTCCAGCGCTTCTGTGCGGTTCTCCTTGTAATCAAGAGTTGAGAGCGTGTTACCGTAGATCTTGTTGGATGATTCGAGGCTAACGAAAAGCGGTATTAGCTTTGAGTTGCCGTAAAGGGGGAAATGATTCAGCAGGTTTGACTTACTTTGCGGTGGTTTTGTACGCATATCTCCACATTTTCCTCATATCTTTCTCATGCTGCAGTCTGCTGATAGTGCCAGAGTCTCTATCCTTTCCATCGGTTTCATAGCCAGGAGCGACGTCATTGGGATCTTCCTTGTCGTCAGGATCCTTCCACTGCCGCAAATCTTCAATGTTTAAGTCCCAGGACTCCAGCATTTCTAGCTCCTTGTTATAAGTATCAATATCCATGTTCAGAGGCTTCTCTTCCTTTTCCTTTTCAGGCTCTAGAGGCTTCTTCTCCTCTTCTTTTGGATTCTCGTCTTCATGTTGCTTCAAGTCCGTAGACGGTTTACCGTCCTGAATCGAGCCATCGTCGACGTCTGCGGTGGCTTGGTCGTCCCCCTTGTTGTCAGCTGGCGGCGCCTGAGAAGCTGGGGTGGTGGGCTGGGTCCCTTGCGTGACGCGCTGGTCGGGCAGGTAAGGTACGATATTGAACCGCGGGCTTGGGCCGCTGAAAAGTAGATAATAAGACGTAACAGAGGCGAGAATAATGAGCAGCAGTATTCTCACCCGCGGTCGGCGCTGATTGGGATTGAACATCTTGTCCAAGCCCTAGAAGCGGTCGCTTCGTATATGGATTCGGATGTGATACAGCGAGCGTTTGTGGGAATCAATGAGATGGTCGAGAGCTAGATGATATATAACTTGATTGCGGGCTACCAGAGCTCTCTCTCAAGTTTGCATGTTTCAAGGTCGTACAATTGGTTGTATTTGCCAAGCACTTGCGGCTGGGGACGCAACTTCTGTTGGCGGAGGCTTCCCGTGTCTTGTGCGGAAGTAACCAGTGTCGCCCGACGTAGAACAGGAATTGATCAAGATGCGCTTCGCCGTTTGATCGTAGCAATGGTCGTCGGCTCAAGACTCTCTGTCGAGGTCTCACTGTCGCGGGGTGTAAACGTAAACTAAAAGAGCGACTAGGGGGCTAATAGAGCCGTAAAGGAGAGTAAAGAAAAGGAGCACGGTCTGCTCCGTACCAGCCTCTACGATTTCGATGCAGAGGGGGCTAGACAAAGTGCTATCGCGTGCACAAAAAAACGAGGTGTCGCAAGAAAGCGAAGGAAAAGAGTCGGAAGTTTAACCAGCGCGATCTTGCAAAGAGAAGAACTTGGCAGATGTAGTGCGACGATGGAAATAGCGGGAAGCCTCGCGCAGGGAGTGGAGTCTATGGCCACTTTTAGTGGTACAATGCCTGTAAAACCTGCTGGGCGCACAGCCTTCTAAGTTACATGTACTGTTATGTTCCTTTGCAGCGTTACAGTGGCCGCCAACGTATCTTAATAGCGGGTGCCCACCTGCACTGTCTATCGAAGCGACATGGCGGGGGTCTCCAAAATTACAGCGGGGAGGGCGTAGGGGGCTGGCCAACGAGCGGCTCGTGGTGCTGGTGGCCGCCACAGTAATCAGTTTCCAGCACCACAAATGGCTGCGACAGATTCATGATTGTCGATCAGAGGGTCAGAGAACATGCAGAAGGCCACAGTGCATGTGTACCTGTAATACTGGATTGCGTACGCTGCGAGTATAAGGAGAAAACTTTGCTTCAGCTGCCTTGACTTTGTCTCTTTTCAGGGGCAGCACGACAGACAGGTTACGCGTCTGGACTGAGGTGCCATTCTCTGCAAGAGTTGCGTCTGGAAGGTACTTGTACCTGTATCTAGCACTTTTCTGGTGTAGTGCTTGCGCAAGGTTCTGGACGGAAATGGCCTACTATCAAATGCTATCAGGAGCTGCTGCAGCAGTAGCGTAAGCACTTGAACAATTCGCAGCAGATCAGAATGCTCAATTTCGAATTGCCATCCATATCTCGCCCTATTCCCTTTACCTCTTGCGCAAGGCATCGGCGCATCTCGTCACTGCGCAGGCTTTATTCTATTTCTTGATTTTTTTTTTCTCCCTATCAATCATAAAATCATTTCCCTCCCGCCGTTAGCACGCGTGGGCCAGACCGTGCTCTAGTGGCAGTGGCTCCTATCAAGCGCAAGGGGGCAATTTCGTCACCCGTGGCCCCATATTTGGCCTTCCAGACACGCCTCAGAACCAGCAAAGTTTCAAAGGGAGGATCGACTCCTGAAGATCAGTAACAAAAATAAACAAACATGGGAAGAAAGGACACGAAGACTCTTTTCTTTTTATAAAAAAAGAAAAAGAGAACAAAAAAAATGATGATGTATCATGCAAAATTCAATCTCCCTGTCTTGTTAGAATAAATAAAGTCTCGTAGCTGAATAAGGTAAAACCTTTGTGTGGCGAGTCTGTCTCTATCCATCTTCAGCCTTAGCCTTCATTCCAGGAGCAAGGCAACAGAAAAGAAAAGAGAGCATCAAGTAGCCAGCTGAGTCTTCGGGAGGTTTCCGTTCCCCACGTGTTGCCGGAACCTAGCTTGAGCTTTTTCGTCTTTTCGTCGACTCTTCACAGCGCCGGATATGGTATGGCAAAAAATGTGCTGGTCGTAGAAAAAGAAGGCTGCTTATACCTACATGTAGTAATCAGCAGCTCCAGATTACTAGCCCGAACGCTATTAATCTGAGCCAGCCAACCACAGCGGGCGGTTCAAGTGGCAATCAGCTTGCAGCAAATTACAGTTGATGCATCTTGCCATCTGGCTAATCCCCCCTTTTTCTCATTCTCTCCTGATCCTGTCCCTCTTGGTGGCTGTCAAGGAGACGCGACCAATTGTAAAATTACAGTGCATATACAGGAACTCATTCAGAGTCAAATCTGCACATACCCAAGGCTGCGACACTGCACGGCAATCCCATTGTTAAGAAGTAGCGGTATCTAAAACACCACCTGCGCAACACGTGCATTGAGAATCTTGTGAATGATTAAAACATTCCAATGACATCACAGACTATTTAAAGAAATTTTCTCGATTAAGTTTCTTGTTTCGATCTGACTCGTATCGATTAGACTCAATTTTTCATCTGCAAGTAGCTAGGGCCTTGAACCATTACGAGCGCCTCGAACTTTATATCAAAAATGGCGTCCAGACGCCATTACCGCAATTGTATTAGACATCACCATCAACATAAACCTTCAACCCACAATATCCGCGACGGTAACGGACAAGCATCGTAAAGAAACGACGTAGTATTAAGGCGTGGCGAGATGCCCTAGATTATATAGTAACAACAGCAAACATACATTATCTTCTTCTTATGCCACCAGGCAACCCAGCAACTGTACATTAACTCACAAAGAGCTGTCCAACCCAATACCACGTAACAAAGGGGGGAGAAACGCCATCTATGATGAGGACAATACATGAATATGAACTAAAACACACATAGGATCGGATTCATTCGTAAGCATGACCAGGATTTAAGACAACAAAAGAGATATATTGTGTATATCCACCAAAAAAGCCCAGCCGGCCATGGGTATTTCGCCGGTGAAAGTATAAGAAGGGGAAAAAAGAAAAAGAATAGGGGTATAGTAGTATAAACCAAAACCAAAAGGTGATGTATTTTGTTCCAAGACTCTCGAAAGGAGAAAGGATGTTTAAAAAGTATACGATATGCCTAAGGATATGTTCAGCTCTGCGCCGCAGAGCAAGAGAACAAAGATAGTAGTGGTATTAAGACATTATTATACGACAAGATGGACAAAAGCCGTGTGCATCTTTACATCATGCCCAGGCGTGTCATCCTCTTGTTCATCTTGGGCAGTGGGCCCAAACCGGGTCCCATGCCAGGTCCCATGCCAGGCCTCATGCCGGGTCCCATGCCGGGTCCGAGTCGGCCTGGTGGGGGGCCACCATACGGTCCTGGTCCTCTCGGCAGGCCAGGAGGACCGTAGCCCGGTCGAGGTCCCGGACCTCCTGGGCCCATTCGACCAGGTCCAGGCGGTCCAGGCGGTCCGCCGTAAGGTCGTGGACCCGGGCCTCCGTATCCGCCTCTGCCAGGAGGACCCCGAGGATAAGGACCAGGTGGCGGTGGCGGCCGTGTTCTTCTCACGGCATCGCGTTCGCAGTAGGCCTTGCCGTCGACTTCAAAGTAGCCGTCGGATAGCGGCACGCCGCAGTCAAGGCAGCAAAAGCATCCTACGTGATGCTTAACACGAGACTCGTCTTCAACAAACTGTCCCTCGATTCCAACTCCGCAGCTTCCACACAGGCTACCATTGAGCTTGTGGTAGTGCTGTTCACAGTACGGCTTGTCGTCCAAAACGTAAAACTCGGCAGAGGTAAAAGGATTCGCACAAGTAGTACAGACGAAGCAAGCCTTGTGATATCTTCCAGTCAATCTGCCATCGGCGGACGAAACACTTTTTCCGGTAATGGGTTCGCCACAAGCCTTGCAGTCACCACGGGAAGGAAGCTTGAGATCTTTGGATCCTTTAAGATCTCTGGACGACTTTCGAGGAGATTCCGTCGAGGCGGATTGAGATTGTCTCAGAGATGACTTCCTCGGAGGCGATTGTCGGGGAGTTGACTGCCTTGGTGAGGGCTGCACTGGGGTTGACTGTCTGGGAGAGGGTTGCATGGGAGTTGACCGTCTGGCAGAAGGCTGCAACGGAGTGGACTGCCTAGGGGTAGACTGTCGGGGAGTAGACTGTCGGGGAGTGAACTGTCTAGGAGGAGTCTGTGCAGGAAGAGTTTGCCTTGGAGACTGCCTCGGAGATCTCGGAGTTGACTGTCTCGGAGAGCTTTCGTTCTTAGGTCCCAAGTCTAGCTCAGGCTCAGGCTCAGGCTCAGACTTTGGTTCTGGGGCTGGGCTAAACGCTCTGTATGGCTTAAACGCTGGCTGACCAATGCCAGGTTGGATAGCTGGGTCATAACGCTCTTCTTCTCCCTCGGGTATCAGGTATGGCGATCGTGGTACTGGAGATCGCGCGGGAAGCGGTATATCAGCTGCTGGGTCGAGTCGAAGGTCAGCAGGCCGTGGCTTCTCTGTGGATGTCGACATTCCACCAGGTATCGCCCTCACTCTAAGCGCGTCAGGGATGCTGTTACGTGGCTGCGATCTTGCCGGACTTGTCTGTGTAGTGGTTTGGCTCTGGTTGCTAAACGTTGAATAGCCTGAGGATGAGGAATCAGAGGCCGTGTGATATGGGTTGCTGGAGCCGAACTCAGCGGCCAAGTTGAGGGATTCTGTAGGGAGGTGTTGAGGGATAAGGCTTTTACGTGGTGGCGGGCGTCTCGATGTGTCGGGCCCCAAAGATGGTCGTCGCTCCGCATCTGGATCTCCCATGGAAGGCAGTCGGTTGTGAGACATTGGGCTGGCATAGGATGGCCGCCGTGGGGTTTCTCCTACACCTGGTGAAGGTCTAGGAAAGGTTTCAGCCCTCATTGGCGGTGCCATGGCGTTGGGATCCAGCTGGCGCCCCGACGGCGCCCCGAATCCCTCATATCCGTTCTTTCGGGGCTGCTTTGGAGTCGATGGAAGATTACTTGCGCTTCCTGTGGACAAGTTGGAATGGCTTGTTCCAGGTCGCTCAGGGATTCGCCCAGGCTCTTCCAGCAAAAATGCATCGAACTTGGGTTCTGATTCCTTTCGTGTGGGAAAGGCTCCATGAGAAGTTGAGGGTCGTTGGTTCGTATCAAAGGGGCCTGGGGCAATGGTGTTCATTCGCTCCATGAAACCAAGAGGCTTTGTGGGGGCTAGGGTAGCCATGCTTTTTGAGCTGCGGTGCCCATTGCTGTCAGGCTGTAGGGGCTTTTCGGGTATCTTTGCTGGTTCTTCTACTCTGGCCCCGCCAAATGAGAAGAAGTCTCGTGCTTGATCGGCGAATGATGGTCTGTTTGGCGTCATTGGAGAAACGCTGCGCGATCCTCCGTATTGGCTCACCGGAGTCAACGGCGCCGGTACCATGTACGCTTTATCTACGCGTCGTTAGCATCTGATCCATCTCGGAGGGGGAGAGCCGTAGAAGATCGTACTTGCTGCACCAATATCAACCGGGCCAGGCATACGGCCCATCTTATCTGTCTGCAGCGGCCTGGGGAGCGGATCGTCAAACTTATCATTGCTATCGGGAGGCGGTGATACTGGAAGTTGAATGTTAGTCACGGTAAATTAATCGCCATTTCACAGACTGGTATCTCTTACGCTCGACGGCCGGCCCAGAACACACGTGTTCTCCCATTAGGGAGATCTCGACCTGCAAGCCGCATGACGAACATTTGATCGTCGGCAGAAACGCCGACTCTCTCAGTCCCTGCATGACGGCGAAGCAGTGTCCTGTGGAACTGTTCTTCCGTGTAGTAGTTCAAGTGTTATTCCAAGGTAAAGGAAAACATCGGATATGTCAACATCGACACGTGCTACAACGCAGTCACGAGCGGTGGTTGTCGTGTCTCGCCGAGGCGGGATGGTTGAAAAGCAGACTATTTAACACGGTAGAATCGATGAGGATTTGCGTGACAGCCGTGCACACAACACCTCCTGTTTCTGCCTTCTTCAAGTTTCTTCTTTGTCTGTGCATAGATCCTTCGAGCCACAGATCCGGAGCCGCCAAAGCGCAGCCTCGCTGCGAACAGCCACCGGCGGCGTAGAGTGTTCCAGTAAGCTAATTTTGCTCCAGCAGAGTGTGACAGCGGGAACCAGGATCCGTTGAAAGCTGTCAAGCCCGCGCCGGACGGTTCCTGCGGTGGACGACGCTTGAAGCCTCGCCTACGATGCTAGGAAGGATGAATTGGCGAAAAGGAAAAAGAAGATGGAAGGGGGAATAGAGTCGCGAGCTTTTGGAGGAACGGCTACCTGCAGACGGTGATGTTGCGCATAGTGTCTCGAGTTGTGGAGGTCGCGGAAAAGTGTTGCTGGGGTGGGCAGACCCCTGACTAGACAACCCCTGGACCCTGTCACTGGCCCAGGACTCTTTGGTGTAAGCTAATTGCGATCAGGTCGCGCGCCCCTGTCACAGCAGCCTCGCAGTGCCGTAGCTAAACGTTGGCGGTGATTGCGGTGTGGAATTCACCTTTTTTCTCCTTCTTTCTGCGAGCCGTCCGGGCTTTGGACAGAAGCAGACACGAGATGCGAATGGAATACGAGGCGAGACACGAACGAGGCTGGAGGAGAAGGAAGAAGCAGGCGTGATAGTTATGCTCACGTCTACTGCGCCAAAGTAACCACCGGATAATGGACGCCTAGATATATCAAGTCAGTCAACTGCGCGTCTGCATCATGGCGCACGAGCACAAGGCACAGGCATGCGATATTCCGAATTGCATTCATCGCTCGTCGGAAGATCACAGCCCTGGATAACGTCGCCCGCACCGCATGAGTACAGTATATGGTTGTACAGTACAACTAACCTAAAGCCGCTCCCTTGACAGGGAAACAGGCCAAGAAGCAGGCTCTAGTCGTATTTGCATCGTCTCAATACCCACTCCCTTTATTGTCTGGAGAGCAGTCACCTTCAAGCCCGGTGTCCAATTGAGTCTAAAGGCACTTTGTTGCAGATTCCACCGATCGTGTAGCGCGGCCTTGCCCAGCAAAGGCCTGTTTGACTTGCGGTTTTAGCTCTCCCGCTAGGTGTGTATCAGAGTGCTAAACACCATCTCCACCCGTTAGTACAGACGCTCATTTTCGTCGACATGAAGATTCGCACCTCGTGATGCGCGCAGGCTGTAACAAAGAGCGCACCAAGCCGGAGGCTTCGCTGAAAGAGAATAGCTGGGCAAATGAGGCCCGCAGTAGCGCCACTGCGAGTCGCTCTTTTGGGCCGCGTACCTTGCAGGGCCCTCCTTGATGCGACCCTGCCCACTGATAAGGGGGGGCAGCTGGGGGAGGCGCTGCGAGGATCCCTTTTTTTTTGGGGGGGGGGGAAGGGTCAGCGGCCTCAGTGGCTGGTGAGAGAGATTGTGCCAGTACTGGGAGCACTAGCGGCAGCACTACGCAACCTATTAGCAGTCGCCAATAGCGCTACCTCAGGAAATTGACTGCTCAGATTGCACGCTTATAACTGACACCCGACATGTAGCGAGTCGAACACCCTCGAACAGTTCCATGCTCCGTATGATCGCTCTGGCGTCGGAACCATTGGACGTCCCTTCTTCAGCCTTTTGCTATAAATCTCCCCGATAAGCGCCCCTCGACCTCGCCCATTGTCTTGCACAGAATCATCATTTCGGGCCGCAGACTCAAAGAATAGAAGCAGCACGTGGGCAGCAGTACAATGTCTCAGGCGAAGGATGGGCGTGAGCGACAAAGCGGCCGGTAGAGCCCTCGGCCCTGCGACAAAGAGAGAAGCTGTTGGTTCCATCGCGCATGAGCAAAATGTCGGCGCAGTCTCGGTTCTACAGCGCATAATTCTTGCCATTCCTACTTGGGAAGCGCAAAAGCGGCGAGGCTGGAGTCGCGGTGCGGTACGGCTGTCTCCGCACATCACCGCTGTCCTTGTGTTCTCATTTCCTCGTTAGCATTTGGATCGGTGATCATCATCTCTATTCGGCTCAGTTGCGGCTTATCGTCACTCCACAAAGAGAGAGAATATGGGGTATGAGTACTAAGCTTGTCCAGCTTGTATTTCACCTGCTGAAGTGAGCTGCTGCCGATGGCCATCCTAGGTAGCTGACCTTGATGCTGGGTTCGCGAGCAGCCCTGGCAGACTCAGCGTCACATCCACAGCCCCAGTCGCTGCTAGCATTACTTTACACGTATACACCGTACTTGTATATTATGTATTCTCCAGTGGCTTGAGACTTTCAAAAAAAAAAAAAAAAGCACCAGAAACTTGGCTGCTGTAGCAAGAGAGCCTACGGTTGGCCGTGGTCGATACCAGGTAAAGTATCTGACTTGAAAACGCGCAGTAAATGGGTGCTATCTTGGGCATTATGTGCCTTTTCGAAGTAGCATCGCAGTTCAGTATATATCCCTGGAAGCCTTGCGACCGGGGGTGCTTTGACAGTTTTGAGATTACAACCGCTTTTTTCATCTATCTGTGACGTGACATGTTGCTTGAAGCCGACTGTTTCGGTTTCATATTTTCCCGTTCTCAAAGCAGAGTTGATGACCAAGGCAGATACCACTTTTCCGGATATCAGGGCACGTGCTCGACTATACACGTCCTAAGCGAGAGCGGTTGACGCACTTTGTGATGATGGCAAAAGTATAGCTTATCTCGCAGGGATGTCCGCTACTAACAAGGTCAACTCTGCGCGGCCTCGCCAGTGTAGGGTAGACGCACACTTGTGGATTGCCAGCATACAACTGTTTTAAGGAACGGATGCAATGACTTGTGTTGTAAACGTTGCAATAAGATTGGTATATGCTTTTTCTAGTTACTTCAAAGGTACTGGGAATACAAGCTTGCTATGTTTGCTACTAGTACAACCCTACTCGTGCTGTTACAGGAACGAACACTCCGGGACTAAGAACAGTAACGTGAGCTACCTCCTTGTATGTGTTGTAAGTGAGAGCAGTTACTCGGAGGGGCATCCGGTCCACATTGAGTTACTCGGCAATACATGCGTTGAAAATACAAGTAAAGATTGGTCAACGTTCGCTTTTAAAGAAAGCAAAGGCTAAATTACACTGAGCTGGGCGATCATGCTACAACATGCACATCTTCATCCAGGCCCCTCTGGTGCCAGCTTTCAGCTCGCTACCGAGAGAACGATCGGCACGTCTGCAAAGGACGGTGTAGGGTTAGAGAGAATGGTAGCTATCAGAAAATGCCTCTGGTTACATTTGATGCACGAAGCGTTTCCTGGCGCCAACGTAGAGGTGTTTAAGTGGCCTGATGCCTGGCAGCCAAGATCCCAACAAATGCAGCATAAGGTAGGTACATGTAGGTATATGCGGTCAGGAAAAGCGGTCGACGCTGATCACCATTGGCAAATGCAAAAGGCCAGCGAACACGTAGCCACGCAAAAAACTTCCCGCCTCATCAAGGTCTGCATCTGCATGAATCCCCATCCACAAACCGAATTCACCCGCTCTCTTACCTGTGCTGGCTATGGTACGCGTCAATTATGAGTAAATGCAGAGAGTAAAAGATAGACCTGACAACTCTCAATGGCTGGACGGCCGGGAAGCCAGTTTGGGGAAATGAGTGGAATTAGAGCCCCCACATGGATCACATGTATCTACCAATCTGCTTTTGCACCTCAGTAGGATGAGCCAACATAATATGCAGCCACGCAGTTTTTGACAGCTTATCTGTGCCCACCAATGCAGGTACATACGCGCAAGGAAACGCGCGGTCTTCGGGTCTGAGTTGTGTCCCGTGGGAATTATACCATATCGCGAGGGAGGCAGCCATTGTGCCAGCAGTAGCTCAAGGCGATGATAGTAACGTGGAGCTTAGCAAGTATGGGGAACCAAGCGCTGTCCCGCGGGGTACTCATTTGGTCTTTATTATTTTATTTCCTAATGAATAGCAAAAACCACAGTGGAGTTTTTTTTTTTTTTTCGGATTTGCAAGTTCACTATACTGTTGTTAATTGATTAATGTAAACGTCTAAAATCAGTCGTCTCTGTACTCGTCGTCAGCTGCCTCCGGGGTGGGCGGTTCCCTGGACCCGAAATCCGCCCGTCCCGTATCCGGATGCAAAGGCAACAGGAAAGGTTCCATTGAACGTTATTAATTTGTGCGCTGTTTTTCACCGCTCAGCTTGCAGGTCCAGGCCTAAGCCATCCGAAAGCTTCGAAAAGTATCGGTCTACCTGGTAGAGCTAGCCGCCTCTTAGCGCTTGTAGGTACATTGTATGTTGTCCTAATCAGAGTAGAGCCATATTAAGCCGAAGCGAACTACAAAACGGTTCCGTCTCCCCAACCAGCCAGAAGCTTCTTTTTCCTTTTCTTCTCTCACCGTAAATCACAAACTCAGTATCGCTCTGCAAGCAAACCGAATCTTTAAACCTCAGAAATTTCTGTCTCGATTCAACCAGCACTGCTAGGCTACTTAGTTTCCGTCTCAACAACCCCTCCATCCCACCACCTATTACAGGTTTAATTTGTTGGTCGAGTCTAACCCCTCGACCACATCCAGTCGTCAAGACGTTTTCCAACTTCTTGAACTCGTATGTATTCGTGCTGCAGAATATCGAAAAGAATCGACGACTGACCTTGATTGCAGGATTCACAACCCGTTCGCCGGAGCCCGCTGCTCTGCCACTGGAGGGTTAGCGGACTCGATCTTTTGCAAATAAAGATCGTATTTAGAGAAATAGAACCCTTCAACTAGAAACACTCCCGCGTCCCGCCAAACTGTCAACATGGCCCCCCACGCGGAAGAAAGCACGGGCTCCTCGAACGGGAATGGCTATGCCAATGGCCACACGGCGTCCACTGGTGCTGCTCAGAGCACCTTCGTCGTGAACTCCCCCAATGTCAATTATACTGAGTCGGAAATCCGCTCCAAGTATACTTATCGTACCACCAGCGTCGAGACCGACGCCAATGGTAACTTTGTGGCGACTCCCAAGGAAACGCTCTACGACTTCAAGGTCGACCGCAAGGTTCCCAAGGTTGGCATGATGCTTGTCGGCTGGGGTGGTAACAATGGTACTACTGTCACCGCGGGTATCATTGCTAACCGCCGCAACCTGGTGTGGGATACCAAGGAAGGCGTCCAGGAGGCCAACTACTATGGCTCCGTCGTCATGAGCTCCACCGTCAAGCTTGGAACTGATGCCAAGACTAACCAGGAGATCAATATTCCCTTCCACAATCTCCTGCCCATGGTCCACCCCAACGACCTGGTCATTGGCGGCTGGGATATCAGCTCGATGAACCTGGCTCAAGCCATGGATCGTGCCAAGGTCCTGGAGCCTGCCCTGAAGGCTCATGTCAGGAAGGAAATGGCTGGGTTGAAACCTCTTCCCTCCATCTACTACCCCGACTTCATTGCTGCCAATCAGGAGGACCGAGCCGACAATGTCATTGAGGGTTCCAAGGCCTCGATGGCTCATGTTGAGCACCTCCGAAAGGACATTCGTGACTTCAAGGCCAACAACAACCTTGACAAGGTGATTGTTCTGTGGACCGCCAATACCGAGCGATTCGCCGACCTCATTGATGGAGTCAACGACACTGCCGATAACCTTCTCAAGGCTATTGAGCAAGGTCACGAGGAGGTTTCTCCTTCCACCATCTTTGCTGTTGCCTGTATCTTGGAGGGTGCTCCTTTCATCAACGGCTCTCCCCAGAACACCTTCGTTCCTGGTGCTATTGAGCTTGCTGAGAAGCATAATGCCTACATTGGTGGCGACGACTTCAAGTCTGGCCAGACTAAGATGAAATCCGCCCTGGTTGATTTCCTTATCAATGCCGGTATCAAGTTGACCTCCATTGCCAGCTACAACCACCTTGGTAACAACGACGGCAAGAACTTGAGCTCTCAGAAGCAATTCCGCTCCAAGGAAATCTCCAAGTCCAATGTCGTGGATGACATGGTCGAGGCTAACAGCATTCTGTACAAGAAGGGTGAGCACCCCGACCACTGCGTTGTCATCAAGTACATGCCCGCTGTTGGCGACAACAAGCGTGCTCTTGATGAGTACTACGCTGAGATCTTCCTCGGTGGCCACCAAACCATCTCGTAAGTTTCGATCCAACCCACACTGGGCCTATGTGCCACTATATTGCGATCCATTCCAAAAACTACTTTACTAACTGGTCGCTATAGTTTGTTCAATATCTGCGAGGACTCTCTCCTGGCCTCGCCCCTGATCATTGACCTCGTGGTGGTTGCTGAGATGATGACTCGTATTCAGTGGAAGGCTTCTTCCAATGATGGCCACGAGACTGCTGACTTCAAGCAGTTCCACAGCGTCCTCAGCGTCCTCAGCTACATGCTCAAGGCTCCTCTAACTCCTCCGGGCACTCCTGTTGTGAACGCTCTGGCTAAGCAACGTGCGGCATTGACCAACATCTTCCGCGCTTGCATTGGCTTGGAGCCTGAGTCTGAAATGACTCTGGAGCACAAGCTCTTCTAAGTCGGCCCCGACTTGGCAGACACGAGAGGCTCACTGAGCCTAGAGGATTGCGTGAGGAGGATATAGGAACATTGGACAGTCTTTACCGGATACAGTAGATAGCTATAAAAAAGGTAGAATCAATAGCCTAGGCTACGCCTTGGTTGATAATTGAATACTGATTTTGCCACAAATTGATCTTTCAGGAAATATGTTTTGTGACCTCGAACATTAGCAGTTGGAGATGGACGTGAATACTGCAAGTAAAAGCCTTTAATATCCATATAAGCTCTCACCGCTATATTGAATTAATCTGCCTACAGTGTCGAACAATGAGAAGTATCAGATGAATGCAATAGGTTATACTAACTGTGTTCATTGTGTATAGGCGCATAAGGCGCTGTTCTACATCGTACGGAGTACAAAGGTGGGTTGAGTGCGGGGGAGCTTCCAGGTCACTTTGCCCCATTTAGTGGGCGAGCTCTGCGCGTTGACATGCGTCGCGTCGAAAGCGCGTAAATATTTCCCCACGCAATTTAACGTGTCGCTGCTTTGCACTTTACGCCTGCTAAACCCGAATGCCATGCCTTGACTTTTCACGCCATACTCTATATTTTTCAGTATCATTAAGAACTTACGTTAATCACCGAATACGGCCGTGAGCTTGGCTGGCCATTGGTATCAACAATGGCTTCGCCACGATCTCCAACGCCAGCTTCTCGAAATGCGACTCCAGAATTACTTACACCGCGATCGAAAATCAAGGCATTACTTGCGACGGTAGATAGCAGCGATGACGATGACAATAGCAGCGGCCACAAGGTCAAAGAGACCAAAACGAAAGCACAGTCGCCTAGAAGCAAAACAGTTGCCCACGAAGAGAACGATGGATCGGATTCCGACTCTGATGTAGCTGTCCAGATACGGCCACGAGGAAAGCTGGCTGCTCGGATGCAAGGCCCCTCGGATAGTATTAATGAACCGGAGACAGCCAATAATGCAGAAACTGCGAGGGATCGTGTGAGACGAATGTTGGAACAAGAGGAGGCGCAGCCTAAAGAGGCCACGGATACTGAGATGGCAGATGCTGATGGCGCCGAAGAAGAAGATGAAGAGCTTCCGGTTGCCCCTCGGCGGCTGAAGCGCCGTCCTGCACAAGACAATGCTCCAGAACTCTCACATCGATCGCCTTCCCCTGGCCTTTTTGTTTCGTCACCAGTGCGTCCATCACCAACAAAAGCGCCTCAGGACCAAGCAGAATCCGAAGAAGACCTGCCTGCTGTCAAATCAGATCGCTTCAAGGCCCTGGTGGAACGGAAGCGACAAGAGCGCCTCGCGCGAGAGGCTGAAGAAGAAGCGCGAAGAGCAGAACGCTGGGCACGGCAGGAAAAGCTAGCGTCTGAACTTGGGGAGCTGGACTCTGGGGATGATGCAGAGGGTATAACAGACGATGAAGGGGGACGGAAACTGACGCAAGAAGCCCGTCCAACGAGAAAAGCAAGCAAAAAAGCCATGGAAGAGCTGAACCGAGAGACTCAGCGAATGGCGAGAAACATGCAGCTGGCCCACGAAGCCAAGACACGAAAGAAGCTCTCTAAAGCAAGCCTATTTGAACGTTTCAATTTCAGAATAGAGGGCGAGGCGCCAACGCTGGAGCCTCAAGCGCACAGCTCAAGCAGGCCGGTAACACCTCCAACCGATGGGGATGCAAACAAAGAGACACCGCCTAGCTCGCCACCAGCTGGAGAGAAGGGGGAATCTCAAGGCATTGAGGATGCCACGGCGAGACTAGATGATTTAGCGGTAAACCATGATACGGATGAGATTCAGGAAACAAACTCTACGCGCTTGGATAAGGGCAAAGGGCTAGCTACTGAAATTGAAGAACCAAGCAAACCTACGCAAACTAAGCGCCGAGTGAGGGTACGACTACCGATTCCTCCTAGAGCTACGGCGACCGATTCAGACGATGAATTGGAGATTACAACTACAGCTAAAGACAGAATGAATGCTGTTTTCAACAACGTTCCCTTTAGAAAAGCGCAGGAATCGCATTCAATACTAGCCTTGCGGGCTTTGGCTCACGTAACGTCTCCCAGCAAAGAAAAGAAGCGCAAAAACGAGCGAGAGGGAATGACTCCCGGCGAGTTTCAAGCTACTCTGCTGCAAAAGGCCAGGGAACAAGCAAGATCCGAGCGAGACCGAAGGCTTGAAATGTTGAAAGCCCAAGGTATCGTCGTTCAGACTGCAGAAGAGCGAGAAAGACAGATGCAGGAGGTTGAAGACATCCTGGGCAAAGCCCGAGAGGAAGCTCAACGGATCAAGGAAGAGGAAGCAGCGGCCGAGAAGAAAGAAGGAAAAGAGAATGGTGAAGCAGATCCTTTGGCGTGGGATGATAGCGATGACGAAGAGTACGAAGACGGTGACGCAGACGCAGAGGGGTCTGCTGTGGAGCTCTCAGGGTCTGAGGAAGAGGAAGAAGAAGAGGAAGAGGAAACATCAGATGCAGAAGGCGAGGCGGCGGGACTGGCCATGTTTGATGCTGAGGCGGACGAGGCAGATGGGGAAGATGATGCAGCATCTGAAACTTCACATGTCCTTCCTCAGCTTTTTAACAAGAAAGTTGATGATGAAGACGAAGATGCTGAAAACGTGACTGCGTTTAAAAGAAAGCGCACACGGAATAAAACTGCCGTTTTGTCTGACGATGAAGGCGAGCCCACTGTTGAAGCTACGCCAAAATCCAAGAGGGCCCACGCCACTCCAACGTTCGACTCTCCTGCCGCGCCTACATCCGTACTGCGATCTGCCAAGAAGACATTCATTCCTGGCCTTCCTGTTGAGGGACCTGCTGGCCTTAGTCTTACTCAAATCTTTGCTGGAACAATGGACGAGAATTTGAAGAGCCAACTTGAACCAACACAGTCAATGATGCCCGATTTCGATCAGTTCCCCGACTCTAACTTTTCGGCTGCCATGGATGACAGCGTCGAAGATATGGTTCTAGATTCTCAGCGAGATGAAACCCAGGGCGTCACGCAGGCCGTTCAGCTCAATCTTGCGCAGTCACAGATGCATGGGTTGGACAGTCTTCTACGAGACGACACGAACTCACAAATCTCTGATATGATCGAGCCTTCGCAGGATGGAGGGCTTCAGAGATATACACCTCTTAAATCGAGATTTGTCGAGCCTCCAACTTCCACAGTGGAGACGATACCGGCGGATCAGCACGGAGACGCAATTCAAAGCTCTCCACTTGTGCGTAGGGGAAGGCTTCGACGAAAAATGGAAATGTCATCCATCAATGAAGAGAATGCAATTTCCACGAATGCAGAAAAAGAAGACGAAGAATTGACTTCTTCCAAGTCTGCTTTTAATGTACTTCAGAACGCTGCCGCTGAACAAAAGAAGAAGAAGCTTATAGAAGAGTTCAACAAGAAGAAGAGCAAGGCGAAGGAAATGGTGGAAGAACAAGCCGAAGAGTCCGAGGACGAATATGCCGGTCTTGGTGGAGTGGATGGCGAAGACAGCGATGATGAGTTTGATGCCACTGTCCAGGACATCATTGATGATGCCGCCGGCAACGACGCTGATGCTCGTAAGCTGGCCGCATTTTACGCGTAAGTTTCTGGCATCTCTTAGACCATAAGCGAAGGGACTTAGACCAGCTAACATTCTTCAGTGACCGAGAACGGATAAACGATGAAAAGGAAGTTGAAAAGCTGTACAAGGATATCACATCAGGCTTGCTTCGCCGCAAACGCGGAGCTGACTATGACCTCTCTGACTCTGATGACGGCGGAGAAGCTCGCCGGAGAATGAAGCGCCGCCAGTTTGCAAAGATGCAAAAGGCACTGTTTTCCGATGAGCGCGTCAAGAAGATGGCTGAAAATCCTGGTAACCAAGCTTTCTTGCGCACCATGGAGGATCGGGGCAGTGACGATGAGATGGACTTTTTGGATATCGTCGATGCGCCAGCTTCACAGGGGGATGAGTCGCAGTCTCAAAGTGAACAGCCTGAACAACCTGAACAGGAGCAACAACAGCAGCGGCAAGTCATTCCTGATAGTCAGCCGCGTAAGCCGCTTGGTAGTGCTGGGGATAATAGAGCCCCCGCTCATATGAGGAGAACCAAAGATGGCAAGAAGCCATCAAACATTGGCGAAGTTCGGGAGACGCTGTCTGATCTGCTGGAAGACGGACGACATAGCTCTGTTATTCCCGCCACTGAAGTTGGCTCCGATAGTGAGGATGATGATGCTCGACCTGCTTCTCGGGGGAACAAGGAGAATCACTCCCCTGCCTCTCGCCGCTCACGCAACGTTGTGGTTGATCGTATCAGCCTCAAGCGCAATGCCTCATCTGGCTTGTCTTCGTCATCGAGTCGCCTCGCTTTTACTACCGCAGGCGGATCATCTTCATCCTTCAAAGTTCCCGCGTCACTTCTACGTCGCGCAACCACCAACTCATCATTGCTATCAACGGCTAGTACTACTACATCTTCCTCTTCGACAACAATGGCCACAGGCAGTGGATCCGGTAGTGGGTTTGGCGAAGAGGCCAAGATCAAGAAAAGCGCGGGCAAGAAGAGTGGAATCAATGGCTTCGCAAGGGACAACGAAAAACTGGCGCGGATGCAAGAGAACGAACGCAGGAGAGAGGAGAAGAAGGTTCGTGGAGCTGAGAGCCGAGCGGGACTTGTTGGAGGATTGTTGGGCAAGGGATCCTTTGAGTGATTTACTGGTAGTGTATGCGTCGCTTAGATCATGATATGCTTTGGGTTTGTATAGTATGGCGTTTGGGGTGTTAGGTTTATTCATCCAAGCACGATATGACTCAGTTTTGGAGGGGGGGCGGGGGCTTGGACTTTGGATTTTGGTAATGAGGTTTGTATAGTGGTGCCTTGCAAGCAATGTGTGCCTTCAAGCCATGATTTCGTATGAGAACGACGGTCAAAGATGCTTATGAAAAAGTAGCTGCCGAATGTCATCATGTTTCAAAGTTTGCTAAGATTGCCAAGCGAGTGATAGTCTTGTAGAAATGTAGCATCGTGAAAAACCCTAGAGTTGTTTAAAAGACCTACTTCCAAAACAAGTAGGTAGGTATGTGGTGAACTACCATATATACCTGTAGATTGAATAAACTCCATAAAGCCACTGCTGTAGGTATTATCTCGTAAAATGTATCGCCGTGTGGGGCTAGGTACCTACATAGAAGATTTTTTTTATAATACCATATCCTATGGCAGGGAACGCAAAATAAAGATACCGCGAGTACGTGTAAGTTGGTAAAAGAGTCCGCAGCTTGGTTGAAGATACTTATAGCGAGCAACAACCTCGCTTACTCGATCTCGCCGTGGGTTGCAGCTCAGTAAGGTCTCACGTATCTGTTCTACTTTCTGTATACAGATTTGTGTGTGTATTATGTCTTTTGAGATCTTTGCAACTAGTTACAAAAGAAGCCCATAACGCGGCCGAATTGGCGAGGTCAAACCTCGGCCTGATAGTACTACTAACTGTAAGTCTCTTCCAAGTTTATAGCTTAAAGTATCTAGTCCTATCAGGAAATGTTAGACCTAAAAAGGACATTGCTCATTTAGTGCGGTTATCTAAGACAGCTAGGTATATTTTCCCATCATTGATTATCCCGTAAGCTCAGCTGTTATCACAGCTGCAACCATTGGAGCTTGGCTGACCGCCACTAGAATCGCAGATCCAAAGACGTAAAACTCGCCAAGACGCGATTTACATAAACCTGAAGCGGATAACGCCCGCAGAACTCGTCTTTCAAAGCTCGGCAAGCAACCCTTGTGTCAGTCTGATAGGTCAAGAGGCAAGGACTCCTCAAAAGGTTGATATATTAGGTTAACTCCATTCGCGGCCCAGTGCGGTTTTTGGCGTAGCGGCAGGGGCTGCACTGCCAGCAATGCACTTCCAACTCGCTTCCGGGATTGGCTGATGCAAAGCTGAGGACCAGGATTAAACAGTTGTCACGTCGGGACTGGCCGAGTTTTACTACTTGCATGAAGCAGGGCGAATCGTATATGCTGACAGGGAGGTCTTTAGGGGGACATATTTCAGAAAATTCATCCCAGAACTTTGTACTCAGGACTAGTACATTAATGTTATACTACAGCGTAAACCTGGCATGATAATGGTTTCTTGCAAATTCATCAATCTTAGACCTGCAAGTAGTATGAACCTCTTATGCTGCATACGAATTCGAGCAAACGGTTTAACCTGGGACGCTAATGTAAACGTAATTCCCACTTAGGAATACCAACATCCATAGAGACAATATGACGTTGTCGCTGAGCAGCTTGCAGCTTGCTTTATGTACATCCATCTGCCTTGAATACCACATAGATAGATAGGTACTAGACTACCTATTTATCAGGTTTTTGTTACTTGGACAATGCACTAGTCCGTGGAAGCGGGCGTTCTTTCACAAAGGATCCATGTAATTGAATAGGGTAAGGAAGAATAGGCGGACGAAGAAAGGTAGCACAGCCCTAATATTGCTACGGCTAAACGGATTAAAGATGGAAGGGAAAGGAAAGCCTGAAAGCAGATGTAGAAAAGGAGAGCTGTTTTTCTGTTTCCCTTGGGTTGGTATATAGCTGGACACTACTTATTCGTTTCTTCTCCCTCCCTTTTTTCGGTTGGTGGCTTACAAGTGCATACTACTGCGTCTCCCTGCTTTTACTTTACACGCGATAAAGCCACTCCAAAAGTAAGTTGCATAAGAGCATCATCGGGCTGAAAGTTTTATCTCACATCTTAATTATCGTACCCGACTGATATTAGACTTTAGTGGCTGTGGCAACGGTGGCTGTCATCAACCTCGTCGCCGTCCTTGTTAATCTTTCGTCTTCATCTTTTGTTAACATCGCTACCGCACCGTCAATATCATCGATAGAACGATCTATCATATCTTTGCGCAGAGCGATTATACAAAAACAATTACAGCTACCCATCTTCTCTTCACACAGAGTAATATTACAGAAACATCTATAAAGCAGCGTATCATATCTTCGCTCATAGCAATCATACAGCAGCCAAGATGAGATGGGACGCCTTGCCAACAGAATTGATTTACTATACCGTCAGATTCTTGCACCGTCCAAGGGATATCAACGCCCTGGCAAGGGTGAATCAGCGCTTCTACGCCATCCTCGACCCGGTTCTCTATAAATGCAATGTCGAATCGCTTTCCAGCCATATCCTTCAATGGGCCACGAAGAAGAATAGTCTCGAGACAGCAAAGAAAGCTTTGCAATACGGAGCCCAACCCAACGAAGTCAAACTCGGCGAGGAGTGTGCGCTCCAATTCGCCGTGGTGCATGGGCGTCTGCCTATTGTCAAGCTCCTACTCGATCACGGCGCCCTCATTCGTGACCCAATGATCTTGGCAACAGCCGCTTCCCTTGGGCTTGACGAGATGGCTGAGTTGCTCCTCGATCATGGAGCAAGCCCAAATGCGGCATGTTGGGGCCAAACCCCTCTTATGTTTGCTGCGGAGAAGGGAAATGAGGGCGCTTTTACACTGCTCTTGCGGCGAGGGGCCGATCCGTTCGCCAACGATCCTATCGGACAGTCTACTGTTTACTACGCTGTTGGTGGCGGGAGCGCCAGGATCTTGGCTACGCTGCTCGATCTTGGGCTTGACATGTACCAGTACCTCTTCAGCACGCGAACTGCCCATCAGATCCGCGCTGCTCGGCTAGGCAGACTAGATGTTGTCAAGCTGTTCAATGAACGGGGTGTCGACGTTAACTTCGCAAATGTTCACGGCTGCACAGCACTTTGGGAGGCTGCCAGCGCGGGCCATCTTGAGGTGGTGCAGTATCTACTGAAGCAGGGCGCATTGTTGGAAATCCGCGACAATTGGGGCAATACCCCTGCGTTGCACGCGGCCATCAAGGGCAGGACCTCGATAGTGGAAACGTTGCTCGATCACGGAGCAGATCTGGAATCTGCAGATGGAAATGGGCGAACCATATTGTCTTGGGCGGCGGGTCAAGGCCATGAGGAAATTACTCAGCTCCTGTTGGCCAGAGGTGCCCGCATAGAGGCAATGGATAAGGAAGGGCGGACACCTCTGCTCTTGGCAGCTGATACGAACCGTGTGAAAACTGTCAAGATGCTCATCGACAAGGGCGCCAACGTGAACCACACCGATGGTAAATCATCGCCATTGTCGCTTGCGGCAGGCCGTGGGAATTCACAGATGGTCAGCTTGCTCCTGAAAGCAGGCGCATCTACCGAGTTCACCACACCGAAAAAGCAAACCCCCTTATTCCTTGCAGCAATGTCTGAAGGTGCCTCCGCTGTCGATACCGTCCGCGCTCTTCTCGACTACGGGGCCAATATGGAAGCCACAGACGAAGATGGCAAGACGGCGCTACATTACACCTTGAGGGAAGATGGGGGGTTGCTTTACCTACTCTCCTCGAGAGGAGCTAATCTCGATGCTAGAGACAACCTTGGACGAAATCTGCTCATGTATGCATCTATTAGTGGCCATATTGGTCATATAGATGCCTTGATCAAAATAGGCCTGAAAGTCAATGACCAAGATGGGGACGGCATGACGGCGCTGCATCATGCCGTGATGTTTCAAGTGGTAGAGTCGATGCTGCCCCTGCTACGAGGCGGCGCCGACCCTGAAGTTAGGAATGAGGAGGGCCTTTCGGTGTATGAGCTGGCGAGATTGAACGGTAATGATGATTTGCTGATGGAAGCTGAGCGTAAGCTGGAGTCGATGAGAATTTGAGACCGATATACCCAACCAATGTGTTTTGATGTTTTTGTGTACGGGCAACTCGTTTTTATCTTCGGATGGTTTCTTATTTGGCGGACTTTTGCGTGGAAATATCGGAACTGGATTTGGTGATTATGAATGAATGGATTTTCTTTTTGTATTTTCCTGCTTTTGTATATGTGTGAACCATCGGATCCGAGATTGAAGGGCGGCATGGCACGGAGCGGCCCCGAAAAGTGGAGCCCCGGGCTCGGCATTCGGGAGCGGTTCCAAGCGCAATAGAGCGAAACGAAAGCGGTTATTGACTAATTCAGGAAGGTGGCTATGAAATAGCAGAGGGCCTTGTTTCGACATTATTTCTTATTCAGCAAAATAGTTTCGTCAATTGCTTGTTTGACTTGGGGTGTTTTTGGCGTATGCAGGTATGTAGTAGCGCCATCGTGATGGAAAGAATGTGTATGTAATTACTGCGCCTTCGTTACAACAAAAGATGTCTGGTTCCGTGGTCTAGTTGGTTATGACATTTCGTTAACATCGTTTAACGCCACCGAAAAGGTCCCCGGTTCGAGCCCGGGCGGAATCACCATTTCTTTTTTTGCCTCCTTTCTTTATGAATGGTCGGCTTTTCCTTTTTTGTTCTTTCCATGATCCTTCACGCTGATGACAAGTTGCATGCATTGGGCATATATTAATGTATTTTTGAATTATTGAAAACTTTTCAACTATCCGGCATAATAACATATCTCATAGCCTCGTGCCAACACCAAAAGCATTCCCATCATTCAATCTCCAACCATTCTACCGTTTTGTTTTGGGGGTTGCCTAGTTATACAGTCTATCAAAATCTATACGCTTCTCGCAAAGAGGCCGCCCTCTCGGGGGAAAAGAAATTCTAAATCTCCTCCTGTCTCAGCGGCCCGCCGCCAAACTCAATAGCCCGGAATCCCAACATTCTCTTGATCCCCAGCCATAACTCAAATGCTTCCAGCTTAAGCTCGACCCTCACGAAGCCGATCCAGGCTGTTAAGGCCCGCATCACATTCTGAGGCCAAAGCAGCGATCCGCTGCGGATAATGTCCTCGATCTGCTCGTGGAAGACAGTCCGAGTGCAGTAGCGCGCAAGAATCATAAAAGTGCGTATAGGTCCTTGGCTGGTGTGGAGGTTTTCATCAAGACTGCGTGTTAGGTCGTTGGTCTTTAGGATGAGGAGGATAATGCGAGGAACGCGGCCGAGCATTTGAACGAGGTCGACGATGAGGCCTTCTTGTAGGGCGCCGCTCATATTTTGCTCTTCATCTGTAGTGCGTGTCTTGAGAATTGAGCCCTCTTTGCTGACGACGCTGAAGTCGCGACCTGTGATGGCAGAGGCAAAGAGGGGGAAATCCTCCTCGCTGATGCCAGCCACCTCATGGGCGTACTTCTTCATCCGATCCATGTCTCCGTCAATGACGGCGAGCCACATCTTGGCATAAGAGCGCCTCAGCGGGAGAGGAATGTCGCGATACAAGCCGTGGTCATAAAGGATAATGTCAAAGTTGGGGCCTCGTCCAAGACCGCGGCGAGTAGTGTTTTTACGGATGGCCAGGTTGCCGCCGTGAGGATCGCAGTGCAGCGGAGCACCGTCGCCGAATATCATCTCGTTGAAGATTCGCGCCAATGTTGCCGACACCTCATCGCGGTCAATGCCATTTTTGTCCAGGTAATCAAGGTCGTCTGGTCGCCGGCCTGATTCGCAGGCCATGACAAGGATTCGCTTCTTCGCCCACATGACTTCAGGCACGATGAGAGGTAGCTCGGGATGTTTGGCAAAGTGCGCCTTCATGCGACGTGCGTTCTCGGCCTCCTCTCGGAAATCAAGCTCCTTGGGCAGAGAATAGTCCATTTCCGAAGAAAGCCATTCCAAGTCGTACTCAGGGAAGAAGCGTTTGAGCGTAGAGAAGGTGTATCTAGTAAGCGCAAGATCGAGGGGCGCCCATGCCTCCAACTCGGGATGTTGAACCTTGACGGCCACCTTGCGTCCAGTATCCTTGATGGTTGCCAGGTGTACTTGCGCAAGCGAGGCGGCGCCAATTGGCTCTTCCGAGAACTCAGAAAAGTACTGCCATAGCTCTTCATTCGTATCCCTTCGGAACATATCCTGCACCGATTCGAATGATGAGACAGGGCATTTGTCCTGCAGCGGTATAAAGGTCGTCGTCCACTCAGGAGGTAAGAGGTAATTCATAGCACTCTGTCGCCGTCGTGTTAGCCGCATCTTGTCCATTGAGGTGTTGTCCGATAGAGTTGTAAATGATGGCGCTTACCAGGTGCTGTCCTAGTTTGATAAAAATACCACCGTTTTTCTCCAACACCTTGAGGGTTCGTTCAGCGCATCGCTTGTGACAAGCCTTTAGCATTTGATCTTGCTTTTCTTCGTCGTCAATCGTGGATTTGGTATTCAACGTCGTTCGGTAGCTATTATTATTATTCAATCACAATTAGTCCATCAATGGCTTGAAATGTGTCATCCCCTCCTCCCATTGCGCACTCACTCATTGATGCAGACGGCCAGCGCAGCAACCACTCTGCCTGTTCTCTCCGCAGCCTCGTAGCTGTTCTTGATCTCGTCGGTGAAGGCAAGTGCGGCCGTACCAGCTGCTGCTCCAGTCGACGCAAAAAGAATCAGCCTGGCATTTGGCCCGGATTTCGCACCGCTATTGCCCTCTGACGACGATTTTCGCCCCGAGACAAAACGTCGCGCGATAATCTGTCGGGTCGGCCTAGTGCGCGCCAATTGGCCACGACAAGCAGAACAGGTCCATGAGCGGTTACCAATGCGGGCCGTCGCAAAGGTAGATTTAGAGAAGACGTTCATTTGGGGTGCCGAAGGGGCGTAATCAATAACGTTTCGACATAGGATTTCTTCAGTTTTCGCAAATCGGCATTATATGAGTATCGTGGCAAAAAGGGAGGCGGACGGATCGTGTAAAGGAAAAAAATTAGTGCATGTGATAATGCAGAGCGCCTGCCTTTCGCTTTGTGCAGATTCCAAGGAGAAGAATTAGAAAAAAAAAAAGAAAAGAGAAAAAAGGAATAATTTCAGGCGTTGCTGGCGACTATCATCGCGCGAGAATATCGAAAGCCGAGGAAATGCGAGGAAGGGAAAAAGGAGGCCGAGTTTTGTTGGGAGACCCTTGGACTTTTTTTGCGGTGGATAATTCCTTGCGACGACGACATCATCAGATTTTTGCTGCCGGCCGCTGATTTGCCCGCCACCATCGGCCCTGCCAGCTCTGCTGATCATCCGGTGCCGCAGATGTGGGAGGCGCATCGTTAGTGGAGGCACGTGATTGCGCGCCTGCAGCGAGCGCGTCGCATCGGCCGTGTTGAGTGATCTTGATTGATGCTGCTTCAAGACAATGGAGCATCCGTTTGTCTTTTCAACCAGCCACTTTTTACTGACGACATACCAGCGTTAACACTTTGTATTTACTGGCTTTTACAGAATTTTCCTTGATTCTCTTCTCTATTTATGCAAAATTCCGCAGACGAAGCCGCACCACCAAACAGGATGCTGTCGTTTACTCCAAAGCCGGTTCCTTCTTGGGATAACCGTCCCGCCGTCTCATCCCCACTATCATCCTCGCCAGTGCGCGCCTCATCGCCTATCTCTCCGGCCGAGGAGGAAGCGCGATGGCAGCCTCGCCAGGTCCAGTCGTCACCGATCAGGCCCAATAATTTCAAGTACCAATCGAGGCCTGCGCGTCCGAATCCCGTCATGAAAAGAAGAGAGGAGCTCCAGGAACAGAGGCGCAAGAGCTTCCTGCAGAATGTCCGCCAAAAAGCCGAGGATAGATCCTGGCAAAGAAGAGACATTGAGGGCCAAGTAAGTCTAGAGCCATAATCTATTTGTGCGATAGAGATGGGTGGCTAATGGCAGTATCTTGCAGTTTCTGAAAACGAGCTGGCTAGCTAACGTCGGCCGCTTGTCTCATGATGCGCCTTCATTCTCCGATGCCGATATCGAGGATGCCGCAACCTTTTCGCCTGAAATGGCACAATCGCAGATGGACGAAGACATGATCCCGGAAGAACTCATGGATGAAGAGCAATTACTTACGTCTTATGAAGAGGAAGTAATGGCCCAGCAAGGATCCCGGCTTCCAATGCTGGCCGAGGAAGATGACGAGTATGATGATATTTTTGCCGAACTCATTTCACAAGAACAAAAGCAAGAACCTTTGAAGCAGCAACCGCACCAACAGCATCAGCAGCATCAATCTTCACAGCCCTCAAATCAAATGGAAATCGATTAGTCCTGCATCATGATTGGCATTATTGGAGCGATATGATAGAAAATGCCTGTCACTTGGCGAAATATGGAGTTTGGGACATCGGGACTCTCGGATAAATCTCTTCACATCGGCGTTGGATGGATATACTGGTATAGGATGAAAATTGTTTGCATATAGGGCGCGCACTATGGGTATATATAGAAGTGTGCGTGTATATATGAATGCGCCGTGACTAGATCTTGAATGTTTATTGCGGATTGCACTGGTCTTCTGTGGCATTGAACGCTTCTTGGGCAGATGCCATATCCCCCACCAAGTCGGAGGGTGGTGATCCCGCCGCTTGCATCTGGAGCTTGTTAGTCGTTACGTATAGCGAAAAGAATGGCTAAGAAATGATCGGACTTTACCTTTTGCATCCTATCCACAATGTATTCTCTATCAGCCGCGTTAGAATCTGAGTAGCTTGGCTCGTTGAATTTGGCCACAATCTCTGCTACAATCGTCTGCTGCTCTGCGTATCTCTTTAGGTCTTCATCAGGAGTCGAATCCTTGTTCTTGGCGAGCCACGCGGGGAACTTGTCATGTAGTTCCTTCATTGGCTCATATAGAATCTCTTTGTTCGTCAACTGCTCCATCATACCCATGAGCATCTTGGAAAAGTCCTCTTCGCTGCCACCGGCAAAGTCCCCAGCGGTAAGCTGCTTGAGCATTTCAGTCAAGAAGTCGTCATCGCCGCCTGCCGCAGCCGCTGCGGTGGCTTGGTCGCCAGATGACTGCATGCGCTCCATGGTACGACGAATGGTATCTTGGAACGCCGCGCCAGTCTTTTCACCTGCCGCCGGTTTAGGGGTGCTCGATGTAGCGGTCGTCGGAGCTGCGGCGGCGGGAGTAGCTGCGGTAGCAGCTGTGGTGGCGGCAGGCGGACTCTTCGCCTTGTCTTTGCCATTAGACTGCACCTCTTCCTGTTCTTCAGCATCGAATTGGGCGCTCATCTCTGCGCCCATTTGCTTGAACATTTCTTCAAATTCAGCTTGCAGCTCCGGCTAAGGCAGACAGTCGACATTAGTACAGCATAAGCCTAGCAGAGAAAACGCACAAACATACAGATTGCTCCAAGTTGGCCAGCAGACCAGCTATGCCCGCTTGCATCCTCTTGGTGACTTCTTCTTCTGACATGTTCTCGTAGTCCAAGTCGGGAGGGTTGATTCCTTCTTTCAGCGTATCGTCATCGATGATCTCCTTTCGGACAGCCTTGAATCCGTCAAGCAGTTCTAACCAATCCTCGGGTTAGCATAAGAAGCTACAACCAATTCACGAACAGCTATACCATCGAGATCATCCAGGTCCTCTTCGTCTGGATCGGGAACATCGTCGAAATCGTCCGCCACAGTCGCCGCGGGGGGTGCAGGCGCTGCTGGTGTTGTTGTGCTGGCCTCCCCTTCTTTGGCCCCGGATTCCTCCGGCTTCGCCTTATCTGCCGCTCCAGATGGAGAGCTCATGGTGTTTCGCGTTCACGATCGGATGTCGTCAAGAACAACAAGCCAGATGCGCAAGAAATCGGAGTTGGACTTGGTCTGTTAAGCTGCGGCGCTAATGGAGGGGGTAGCGCGGGACAAGCGATTGGGAGATATATAGGCGTCTGCACACGAGCAAAGCGCTACAGTATCCTGCAATTGTACTAAATGAATAAGTCTTGAATAGTGTGGCGGCCGTGTCTAGAACAAAGACGGTGCAGTCGTTGGAAGAGCTTGCGAGCAGATCTGCGCGCCTCGTTGCATCTTGGGAAGTGACATGCAGCGTCACGAGCTGAGCCGAGGGTGTTGCCGGGCTGCCCCACGAAGCTTCTGAGCCACGGCTCGCAGGCCTGTGCAGTTAAGCGCACAGCGGACCGGCGCCTGAAGCAAAGCCGCTAGCAGACCTGATCTCTGCTGTAGGGATTCTTCGATGCAAGGGGCACCGGCAGGTGCCTAACTGGGGATGCAAATGCACTAGATAGATTGCGGCGCTATCGCAGCTTGACGCCTGTAAAATTCATCCGACTTTCTTCTTCCTTCCAACCAAGACTATCTATTCTGCAACGCGCGCGTCGCTATTCTGCTGTCTCCATCTTCAGATTGCAAACAGGAGAATTCGATTTGTTAACCTGCATAACATCCTTCTCCGCCTGAACTTTGCAGGCCCTCTTTGCTCTGCAGACCATACCGGCCTCTGCAAGGCAACGCTACCACGATCTACCTTTGTCTCGCGATTCTTTGTCAGCTCGCCTTTTTTTAGGGTCTATATCACGATGGCCCTTTGCCAGAACAGATTACAGGAGGAGAGGTATGTGATTCGCTGCCCTTATGGTGCTCTGGATGATCTCATGGTACTAACCGATGCCGATCACTAGGAAACAATGGCGACGTGACCATCCCTTCGGCTTCTTCGCCAAGCCTGCTCGGACGAAGGAGGGAGTGCTCGACCTGAAGAACTGGGAGTGCGGCATTCCTGGCAAAGAAAAGACAATCTGGGAGGGAGGACTGTTTAAACTCAACATTGCGTTTCCCGATGGTGAGTGCTCGCGTGCACGATAAGGTTCATTAGGCCGAAACTGACCTCGTGTTTCTCTTCAGAGTACCCAACAAAGCCCCCAAAGTGTAAGTGACGATGGAAGATAATTTTGTGGCCGCAATCGATTTCTGATACTGTCAATAGGCAAATTTGTTCCCCCGCTGTTCCACCCCAATGTCTACCCCTCAGGCACTGTCTGCCTCTCGATTCTCAACGAGGAAGAGGCGTGGAAGCCGGCCATCACGGTCAAGCAGATTCTGCTCGGCATCCAAGACCTCCTGAACGATCCCAACCCCGAATCGCCCGCGCAAGCTGACGCATACAATCTATTCAAGAGAGACAAGGCTGAATACGAGAAGCGCATTCGCCGCGTGGTCCGCGAGAATCCGGCGCCGTAAAGGACTTTGTTGAGCGAGGTGTTGAGGACTTCTAGACACTGGGGATATTTTCTTTGAGAAGACTGGCCATGGCGTTGATTGGGGGCAATACCAGGACATGTGATTTTTTTTTTTTTTTTTCGATTTTTCTTTTAGCAAATCTTACCGAAGATGGTGATGGTTGACTAGCTTTTCAGAAGCTAATCTGGTAGATAACGATATATGAGAGTACGGAATAGCATCGGCGATATGATTTCAAACGAAAGAGTGACTCTATATGGGCTTGGTCCATCAAAGGGCGTAAAATTGTATTCAACACGAGAAGATTGCGGTAATTGACGGTATTTGAAACGACCTCACCCTGTCTGGACAAGAACTATGGGGAAGCGACATGCTTAGTGAACGGATCAGAGGACTAAACGCCCTTTGCCTGATATACCAGTACATGTACCATTAATGCTACCCCAGTCATCTGCCACGTGCAATTCTTCCTATCTGATCTGGCCACCGATGCGTTTGGTACGTCTTTATGTAATCTTGGGTATTAATATAACCACCAATAGTAGTTATAATTGAGACTGTGCTGTAGATATATCGGCGTCATCAATATTTATATGCCACGTTACCGAAACACCCCAAGTGCCCAAGCTGCTGCAAGGTGAATCATCTCACCAGGATAAGCTGTCAGCCGGTACCTCATCTAGGTAGGTCGGCTAAAACAAGCGTCTAGCGACCTACTAGAACAGCATTCGTTCCAAGACAAGACAGGGTCGCTGGCAGACAAACAACCGCAAAGTGGCCCAAGTCGGTTTTATTTTCTCTTATCAGTTTCGCTTTAGGTAATTAGCAATCTGGCGTGGCTTGCACCAATGATAGTAGCCTGGCAGTGACTCTGAGCGAGCCCGAAGTCGGCGGAAGGCTAGTATGGAAAGCTAGTACATTTAGCCTGGTATTGGTCTGCGTTTAATTTTTAAGGTGGTCACGGAGAGTCATGGTCCTGATAGTCATATTCCACCAAATTCTTCCCTTCTTCCTTTCTTCCAATTCATTTATTCTTCCTACAACCAGAGTCCCGTAATTTGGAGCAAAATCATACAAAATGTGTGGCATTTTTGCTTGTCATTGGTTCGTTCCAGTCCCAATTCCTTTTATCCATCTCACAAAACTTTTGGAGGGGCAACACCCCGCCGCAGTGTTGGCGAGCGCCTTATCACGAGCGCAAACAGAAGAAGCAACCATAGCTGACCATTATGCGGCTAATATAGCCATCCCGATGTGCAAAAGTTCAAGCCGACGGCTCTGAAGCTGGCCAAGGCGTAAGTGTATCTGATTCCTTCTGGTAGTTACCTCAATTGACAATGGCGCATTAGGATTCGACACCGAGGTCCCGATTGGAGTACGTTTGAGTCAATTGATTTGTTTGAGGTGGTTTAACGGCTAGAAGAAGAGTATAGCTGACTGTGTTTGTCTTGTATAGGTGGAAGCGTCATTTCTCACAACACAAGTAAGTCAATTGGTTGAAGTGAGTAGGCATTGGAGCCTTGATTGACAAGATGCGGCAGTCCTGTGCCATGAGCGTCTCAGTATCGTCGGTGTTGGTAAGTTTTCGCCCTCGGCTCGACAAAGCATGATGCTACGATTAGACACCCGCTCATACGACTCCAGAGTCTGGTGCTCAACCTTTGACCAACGCCGATGACACTATCATCCTTGCCGTCAACGGCGAGATCTACAACCACCGTCAGATCCGAAAGCACCTAAAAGAGCCATACCACTTCAAGACGCAATCAGATTGCGAGGTCATCATTCCTTTGGTAAGTACTTGGAGCTACACTCAACGCGAAACTGTGAGGGAATCATAAGTTGACGGTGTTTCCCGATTGCAATAGTACATGGAGCACGATATCGACGCCCCCAACAGCCTTGATGGCATGTTCTCATTCGTTCTATACGACAAGAAGCAAGACCGCACCATTGCCGCGCGTGATCCGATCGGCGTTACAACATTGTACCAGGGATGGTCATGGAAGGAGCCTGGTGCAGTTTACTTTGCCTCTGAGCTCAAGTGCTTGTCCCCAGTCTGCGACAAGATCATCTCCTTTCCTCCCGGCCACGTCTACGACTCAAAAACAGGCGAGACTACCCGCTACTTCAAGCCTACTTGGTGGGATCCTACCAACGTGCCATCTACTCCCGTCGACTATAAGACTCTCCGAACTTCTCTGGAGAAGGCTGTCAGA
This sequence comes from Trichoderma erinaceum, assembly GCA_026401215.1. NCBI lineage: Eukaryota > Fungi > Ascomycota > Sordariomycetes > Hypocreales > Hypocreaceae > Trichoderma > Trichoderma erinaceum. The sequence continues at coordinate 151,330 of JALIRY010000015.1, read as the reverse complement.
AAGCGTCTGATGGCTGAGGTCCCTTATGGTGTACTTCTTTCTGGTGGTCTCGACTCCAGTTTGGTCGCTTCCATTGCTCAGCGAGAGATGCTGAGACTCAAGAAGAAGGCCGAAGAGTCTAGCGGAACTGCTACTCCTGCGGAGGCTGATGTTGACCACGGAGAGGGCCTTGTCGGTGTTGACGACGACGATAACCTGTCTACCGTTACCTACCTCCCTCAGCTCAACTCTTTCTCAATTGGTCTGCCAGGATCTCCGGACAACGAGGCCGCTCTCAAGGTTGCCAAGTTCCTTGGTACGAAGCACCACGTCATGACCTTCACCATTGAGGATGGTCTCAACGCACTGTCAGATGTCATCTACCATCTGGAGACGTACGATGTCACAACCATCCGAGCCTCAACGCCCATGTTTCTGCTCTCTCGCAAAATTAAAGCCATGGGCATTAAGATGGTGTTGAGTGGTGAGGGCAGTGACGAGATTTTCGGCGGCTACCTTTACTTCCATGCTGCTCCTGACAAGAAGGCGTTCCACGAGGAGACTGTCCGCCGTATCAAGAACTTGCATCTTGCGGATTGTCTGCGAGCCAACAAGTCCACCTCTGCCTGGGGCCTGGAGGCCCGTGTGCCTTTCCTGGATAAGAAGGTATGAGATACTTGCCTTTATGTGAAATATTCTTCCCTTTTGACTGACTCATTTCTCTAGTTTATTGAGACTGCGATGAGCATCGATCCTCAGGACAAAATGATCACCAAGGATAGAATGGAAAAGTACATTCTCCGAAAAGCTTTCGACACCTCCGATGAGCCTGGCACTGCTCCTTACCTTCCCGACTCCATCTTGTGGAGACAGAAGGAGCAGTTCTCTGATGGTGTCGGATACGGATGGATTGATGCGCTCAAGGACAACGCCGAACTGCACGTCACCGATGAGATGATGAAAAACCCCAAGGCTGAGTGGGGTACCGACATCCCAGACACCAAGGAGGCGTATGTATAAGATCTTGCACCAGCGTCTAGTATAGAAGCTAACACTGCTATCACAGTTACTGGTACCGCCTCATGTTTGACGAGCACTTCCCCCCTCGCTGCGCTTCCACCGTGGAGCGATGGACGCCTACCTGGTCTAAGCAGACCGATCCCAGTGGCAGGTTCGTATTCTTTCCTCCCAGATCCCGTTAATCAAGGAAGAAACAATCACTAATTAGCGTTACAGAGCCATCTCTACCCACAATGCTAAGTATGAAGACACTGAGTAAACGGAGTCGGCAAAAGTGCCTTTGTTGTATATGTCAAAATTTCCTAAACTTATTTCTGGTGCTGGTTGGAAGAACGCCTCAAAGGCAAAAACATAGTACAGTATATATAAAAGTTGAGCTACAGACAGACAAAAGTATCAAATGCCACTGAAATGGAATTTACCTACTCATGATTCTTATACGATACTATGCCCGAGGTCCGGAAATGCCTCGGCATTGGGAAATGAAGTACCAAATGGCGCCATTGAGTCCAACAACCTGCGCAGAATCGTCGAACAGTCCTTCCTTTTGCTTCTTTTCTTCTAGCTCTCATTGTGCATGAACTTGTTACGAAACACATATCTATAGCCCGCGACTAGTAGACTTAGACTGAAGAGTTATTTCGCTGTCAATGCGATGACTGTCCGTAGCGCCTTTACCGCCTTCTTTATTCAGCAGACAACCCCGCGTTGAGTCTGTGGCACTTTGTGAGAGTCACGATAACCGCTGTAAGCAGCAAAAGACTGCACGCAATTGCATGAAATATCCTGAAACTATTAGATGCTGTACCAATTGCCCCCTAATCTAGCATCTCCAGCATGAAATCAAAGCCGCTGTCGTCAAAGCACTTCCCCACGTGGACACCAATCGAGCTTAGGCCCTGCTCCCCCAATATGCCCGGCCCGACATCAGCCGACGCTCTGCGCTGCTCTTCCCCAACCGACTGATGGGCCAATCAGCGGCCGAGGCCGAGCCCAAAACATTTTCCCTCGTCTCGCGCGAATCTCCTGCAACCTCTTCCTCTGGTTGATACACCGCACTTATTCTCTCTTCCTCCAGCTCAATCGCCATCTCTATTCTCCTTCTTCTCTCTCCTCACAAACCGCCAAAATGTCTATCCCCGCCTTCTCCGATATTGCCAAGCCGGCCAACGACGTATGCGCGCCTTTCCACTCCGTCTTGATTTTTCTCCTTGCTCTATAACCCCTCGGCTAGAGCTACACGATAGCCTCTAGCCGTTGGGCCGGATGACAGACGCGGCTGACTCTGCTTGCCTCATACAGCTCCTCAACAAGGACTTCTACCACCTGTCCGCCACCACCTTTGAGTTCAAGGACACTGCTCCCAATGGCGTTGCCTTCAAGGTGACTGGCAAGTCTAGCCACGAGAAGGCCACCTCTGCTGCTGTAAGTTTTACTCCACCGACCCAATCTCCTCCTTTCCCCTCCCCCGCCACGCCTGCGGGCAATTCACCGTGGCGATGGGGAGCTATTACAGCATGCTCTGCATACGTGCCTTCGGGATAAGAATCTGAGACTGATCTAGCTGTTGCTATGAATAGATTGAGGGAAAATACACCGACAAGCCTACTGGTACGACATCCCACCGCAGACTGAAACACCAGCTCTCCCCTGGCGCACGCTTTGAACTCGTCGCGGACGGTTCAATGCGCCCCCATTGCTAGATCCCTTCGAATTCTTTGCTAACGCTCCCGCGTTCGTAGGCCTGACTCTGACCCAGACCTGGAACACCGCCAACGCCCTCGACACCAAGGTTGAGGTCAACGACACCCTCGCCAAGGGCCTCAAGCTTGAGGGTCTCTTCAACTTCCTCCCCGCCACCGCTGCCAAGGGTGCCAAGTTCAACCTGCTCTTCAAGCAGCCCGGCTTCCACGGCCGTGCCTTCTTCGACCTCCTCAAGGGCCCCACCGCCAACGTCGATGCCGTTGTCGGCCACGAGGGTTTCCTCGCCGGTGCCAGCGCTGGCTATGATGTCAACAAGGCTGCCCTGACCGGCTACAGCGCCGCTGTCGGCTACGTCGCTCCTCAGTACAGCGCTGCCATCACCGCCACTGACAACCTGAGCACCTTTGCTGCTTCTTACTACCACAAGGTCAACAGCCAGGTTGAGGCTGGTGCCAAGGCCACCTGGAACTCCAAGACCAGCAACACCGTTGGCCTTGAGGTTGCCAGCAAGTACCGCATTGATCCCGTCTCTTTCGCCAAGGTTTGTCTCCCTGAAGGTTCCATCACAATCCGCACTATGTTGCTAACAAGCTCGTTTCTCACCTATAGGTCAAGATCAACGACCGTGGTATTGCCGCTCTTGCCTACAACGTCCTTCTCCGTGAGGGTGTCACCCTGGGTCTTGGTGGCTCTTTCGATACCCAGAAGCTCGACCAGGCTACCCACAAGCTCGGTGCCAGCTTCACCTTCGAGGGTTAAGCTCAGAAAAATCAAATCTGATATCATTGCCATGAGTCATTTAGCGTCTACATACATGCCTATATGTAAGACGTGATTGGCTATGTGGCCGAGTAGTTTGCTTCATTGCCGCAGCTACATCTCCAACCAAACCTTTATGAAAACCACAAACCGAAAGGAGACTTAACGATTGAGTCTTGGGGGTAGATAGAAGGAGGAGAAAATAAAGAATATTTTGCGCAAGTGAAAAAACGGCTGCTGTCTGTTGGTTGAGCTCTGTGATGTATATTTTGGAGTATGTGCGGCATGCTTGTGTATATTACGCTCGTTCTCTGGTACTTATGTATGTAATTCTAATCACGATAGCTTGACGAAGAATGATGCTGAATTGCTACTGTTCGATTGTTGCCGAATTGCCACTATTCGTCACTCTTCCAATACGACTCCATCTTTCTCTCGCTATATGAAAACAATGTAGAACTTCGTTGTACGTCCAAAATGAGGTAATTGAGGAGCTCTGGATACATTACTGCAAGCATTGGTAGAGCGTCTTATTCTTCCTTGAAACTATTATAATGGAAAAGCACGCAATTCATCGCCTTCTTCATCACTTATCTAATATACACTGCTCTATATTTGTACAAGAGGCCATTGTCCAGCGCTAGCCTTCTCCAAAACGCCAATCCACAGAAACCACAATCACGACGGAGCATCACTCGTTTCACTACTCCCTCTCCTTCTTCTGCCTTCCCAAGCGCATAAACTGCAAATACACCGCCGGCGCCAGAAATGTCGCCGCCAATATGCCCGCCACGATCAAAAAGTGCCCCGCCAGGCTCGTCTGCGGCTCAAACTCAATGTCGTCGTCCCCAACAGCCCGCTTCTGGCGCTGCCACCGGCGGTGATCCTGCCTTTCATGCGTCCTCGTATGGCCGGCCCTGTCAAAGTGCGGCACGTGCTCGTCTCGGTGGTGGAAAGGATCAGATCCCGGACCCATGCCGCCATAGTGATGTGTCTGATGGAAAGCGCTCGTGTTCCATGGATTGGCGCGGTCCGTCTCAGATGCTGAGCTTGAGCCGGAGCCAGCGCCGCCGGTGGACTCCTCGTGTGCCTGGTGGCGCTTGTCGGCATGCGCACCCCATCCGCCGTTGCGGTAGAAGCTGGGAGGAGGGCCGCGGAAGGTTCCTCTGCGGCGGCTCAGGCCGGAGGGGGGACGGCCGCCGGCGGGATTCGTGCTGTGATAGGAGGCTTGGTGAGCGTGAGGGTGATGTTGGTGGTGAAGGCGCAGGACGTCACGGTCGTAGGCGGCGCGGCGAGAGGCGTCGGAGAGGATTGTGTAGGATTCGGAGATGAGGGAGAAGTTGTGGGCGGCGTGGGGGTCGGATCGATTTGCGTCGGGGTGGTGAGCTTTGGAGAGCGCATAGAAGGACCTGATAGATAGACTTGTTAGATGTTTGGTTGCGATTGTAAGAGGAGGGGAATTCAACTGACTTCTTAATCTCTCCGACGCTGGCGTCCAGCGGAACTTTCAACCGCTCATAATGATTCTTTCCTTCGAAGACACTCTGGGCGAGATACCTTGTCGCATGGAACTGCCTCTTACAGCTGCCATTGCAACAGCGTAGGAGCAGCGGTTGCCTGGCCGAAGCCGAAGTTGAAGCTATGCTCAGCCTATGTGTCGTTACAGCGGCGGATTCTCTAGTTACGCAACACCGTAGGATTGATTGCGCAAGGGGACAAGAGACGGCGACGAGGTTGTGCGGAAGACGGGGTGGCATGCCTTGCGTATCCTCATCACGTATATGAGGTAGAGCTGAAAGTGGAAAGAGTTCAATGTTTGTTCGTTGTAGGATAGGCTTTAGACTGCCTAGTGATGTAATTGAGATGGGTTTTAAAATGGGGCGCTACTTGGCTTCCCGCTAATAGGCACGGGATGGAGGTACCTATGTAAAAGTGGCATGCCTGATAAAGCAAAAATCGTGATTTATGTTTGATCCAAGGTACAAACACACATCAACACTACAGGTGCAGCATCGCGAGACTTGCGTTTATTATTTAAAGCAACAGCAATTGAAATCTCATCTACTTTCCAAAGCTGTGTGCTCGAGCAAAAACGACCAATTGCCAGTCGAGAATTATCTAGACTTTCTTAGCGTTGGCATTTTGTCCGATTAACAGAAGCAAAGCTGGAAGATGGCAATTGACTCAGGTGGTACCTTCGCAAAGCAGCTTCGCAGCTTTGCTTGATTAGTTTCATTTTTTTTCTGCTGCTACGCTGTCTATGTTTACTTTCTTATTGTCTATGGGTATTACTACTGCCGACGCTGCATCCAGCTGCTCTACTGGCGCTGGTGCTGGCGGGTCTGCTCAGACGGCAGCAGGAGGTTGTCCATCTTCTTGTCCGTCATCTTACTCTTCATGTCCTTGTCTATACCAGCTTGCTGTAATGAATAATGAGTATGGTAATTGTAGATATTGAGAATGAACTTACACCAGCGGTGTTCATAGCAATTTGTAAGAAGTATGAGCTCAGTATAACACAAAGGAAAGTAGTAGTAATACTTTAAAACTGAATCATGGGTAAGTGATTACATGGTAGAGAAGTACTTTGGCTACGACTTCAACCTTTAGAGGAAATACTTACTACAACCTCAACTTCCACAGTAATTACCATAAGCCTGCCCTCTCTAATATCTGCCACCTATATTATCAACATAGGACTATTTATATTCAAATGAGCCTGGCAGACAATAATAGACAAACAGTGATAATTCATTATGAGTGTAGAAGTAGTAGTAACTATAGTCGCTGGAATAGTAGTAGTAGTAGTTGCAACATAGTATTCTTGAGATGCTACAGCCAGAAATGCTTGACCACTGGGTGACGAGCCAGTGACGATGGACAAAGGCGCAAGATGCTCCACCGTGGCCTGGCCTCTAGTTGTGAAGCCAATCAGGGCCTCATGTAGATGAACGACATGACGGGTTGTAATCGGGTGACACATGGCATACCGCGTTGAAGACAGTAGTGAGCACCAGAAAGACGAGGAACGGCCGCGCATGATGAGCCATTCAACTCTTGTATTATGGTGAGTTTGGCTTTTGCCAGCGCTTCGTCGTGGAGAAGGTATGATGAAAATCGAATTATATGAGAAATGAGAATAATTTTGCGAAACTAACCATGCATTTGCTCTCATACTCTTGACCAATCCAGATAGTTATCTGCATCCAATGCAGCTTCATATAGACTTCCACGTGGTCGAGGTTACAACTTTGAATACACTTAGCCAGGGTCCCGGGAACATATGAAACAGCGACATGATACTGGTCAAAAAATCAAGAAGAGGAAAATGAGGAATTCGGAAGTAGGCTGAAGATAAGCATCACGAAACCGCGCGCACCATATCTAGGTAGGCTTCTGCTACTTAGAGCTACAGTGTAAAGTAATCATTCGCACATGCTGTTGGTTGAAGGTTCAATTACTGCATTAATTCCACAAGTAATATCATGTAAATGCTAGTAGCAATAGCTATTTCTAGGCTTTAATAGGCAGGAGCAAAATATATCTGTAGATTAATTGATCGATCCTTTGACCCGGATTATTACCTCCGACGTATATATATCCATTGCTGGCTGCCCCCTATTCTCGCGTAACCATTCCGTTTGATGCGACTTATCGATGGTCGTTTACGCGTTCGGAGTTAAAATGCGCTGTTCATTTTCTTTTCTTTCATGTTTCGCTGGTATTTTCCTATTTGAGCGACAAGTTCACTCACAGGTTACCTTTGTCCAGCCTCCACCTGCTGGGCCTTTGCACAATTACCAAGACAATCCGGCTTATAGATATGGTTCCGCCATTACTGTACATTGGACTGAGGATATTCCAGAAGGCGTCAATGTTCTGCAACTCGAGGCCCGGAGAGACCTCATCGACCCCCAGGCGGCAAATACTGATTATACTCTAGGTAGACTATAATAGCATCTACACGCAGTCTCAAGTTATTGATTAGATGTATAGACATAGGGAACATATCTACCTCAGCCACTACAGGTACGATTGACATCAATATGGCCACATGGCAATACTCAATATACGGAAAGGTGCCGCTTTATTTTGTTTGTCTTGATGGAGAAACGTTGGATGTTCTCGGCGAATCTCATTATTTCAACATTACCGATGTGCCGACTTCTACTACACAATCAGCTACAAAAGCTCCAACTTTTACATCTACACCTGCTGCAAATAGTATAACTAGTACAACTACTTCAACACGAAATGCTGCGACTTCGATAGCATCGTCAACAGCCACGCCTCAGTCAACCCAAAGCCTCCCTAAGAAGACAATTGCAGGTATTTCGGTTGGAGCAATAATAGGCAGCATATTTCTGCTAGTGGTTCTGGGTTTCCTGGCACGCAAGTACAGAATCTGGAACAACGGTATCTTTCATAATACCTGTAGAGGGGATCAACAGACAGCAAACATGGCAGAATTACAGGCAGATCACTTAGTACAGCCAACGGAGCTACCAGCTAATCAGGAGGTCACAAACGCAAGAGACTGGAAACACCCCAGAGGATCCGGTGGTCTCTACGAAGTACCCTAGGAACGGACTTGTATGATGTACTGTATAGCTCCCAAGAGCTAACTTGGGAAACGGTATGCAGTTGGCATATACACGTCCTCCATCCCACCTTGTGTTTTGCAAATAGAATATAGATGGTTTATTGCAATTGAGTGGATGAGACTTGAGATAGAAACGAGATTGGTTATCATAATGGCGTTAGCCAAAGGGTTGGAATAGACACCTTCGAAGGGCGGGTTAAATAATCCTGTGTGCTTCTTTTGGACATAGCTCTTTGTAGCTGATATAATATATATGTACAATAAATAAACAAACATATACATGTGTATATACATACATCTCAGGGTTGATTGTAGTACCCACACAAACGCGAACGGCATGGAATCGACGATAATGGCGAAGGAAAGTGTAACAATCAAATTCTGCAATGAGAATCGTTGTGTTGAGGCATCAAAATTATGTGTACACCACTAGACCTGACCTAGTATACGCCTTTACATTGTGGGCTTGCGCTCCAACGAAACTTAGCGGCAACGTGATACCTCTTAAGTAGGGAAAGATCTTCCTTCTTGTCCCTGAAGAGGGCTGTATATAAGGGCAAATCTTTGTAGATACAGTTAAAATAGTCCCCTTAGAGGTTTTCAGCCAATTAAAGCGTTTCAGCTTCTGTGCTGGCCTTGTAATAGGAGAAGTGGACCTCCGGGTGGCGAAGCGGACGAGGGCTTTGACGGCGTGAATTACGATGATGATGATGATGATAATGATGATGATGATGAGTTGGAAGAGGTAGATATGGCGACGACGAAGGAACTGTGCGTGCGTTAATAAATAGGCGATACAATAGATGGTGTTGATTCGAGACGATATACTGTTATGTCTTGATGACAGGCGTGTATACCAACATTAAAGATAAAGTGCGTTAAATTATGTTTTTGCGTTTTTACTACTAGATGTTGAATAGTAGTAGTTTGGATATGTAAATGATGCCTGTTTTGGGTTTTAAGAGTATCACAAGTATACACGTATAGAGTCTGTACAAATCTATAGGCTGTATAGCTCGGCTATCTTAGAAATCCTCAAAACTAGATACTGCAATTGGTTATTCCGGTTATTTCAATTAAAGAAGCAATGGTTATGTTGGGCGCATTGCGGCCTAGCCCTAGTGATGGGCGGGCAGTTGATGCCGACAGGACATAGTTTGTCTTCCAAAATGATCACCGCCTCACTTTCACAAGCTGATTCTTGCTCTTAGAAATGTTCGTCATATGTCGACCCCGACCATTGTCTTTTGCGAAACAATGGCTAACCCTGCAAAATGTACAGATGCTATGCTTTACATCTTTTGACTATTTTGTATCATTATAAATTGACACCTGGACCTTGGAGATTACAAGAAGAAGTCGCGGGTTATATGGATTTCTATAGAAGGCCATCATCGCGGATAATATCGCAACACTAGTTACTGCCCCCTATCAACCGTCTTCAAATGGATATTCAAGTCTGGCTTTACCCACAGCTCAAAATTATCTTGCTTATCCATCCATGTCCTGCTGCTCCCATCAATCTCCATGTCAAATTCCCAAATCAACCTTGCGAGGATGAGTCTCATCTCAGCATAAGCCAGGTTCCTCCCGATGCAGCTCCTTTGCCCGAGCAGGAACGCATTCACCGCGTCGAGCCGATCGCCAGCATATTTCGACTTCTCGTCTCCCTTGTTGTAGAAGCGGTCAGGGTCGAAGCGAGATGGCTCGAGGAAGAGCCGCTCGTCACGATACATGGCCCATTGCCAGATCCCGACGCGGGTTCCCCCGGGAACAAAGGACCCGGCAATCTCATGGCCTCCGGGAGGAACCAAGCGCGGCGAGGAGACTGCGTCGGGTGGATAGATTCGCAGAGCCTCGTCCAAAACAGCAAGCATATAAGTCAAGCTGGCTACGCTGCTGAGAGTCATGTCCTCTGGCCTCTGGAATCGACCTCGTACTTCGGCTACGAGCTTCTTTAGCACATTTTCGTGCGTTACGAGAAGAAAAATGGCCCCCGTGAGGAGCGTCGCAGTGGTCTCGCTTCCGGCATTGACCAACAATGTCGCGTTCCTCTTGAGCCCATCTATGCTCATTCCGTCTTGAATGAATGTGTCCATAAAATCACCTCGGCTGGTACCCATCTCGATTCTCCTCTTCGTCTTGCTCAAGACTAGCTCAAAATGCATCTGGCGGGCTTTCCCGCCCAGTCGTTTCAGGAGCCAACTGGCTGGTGACAAGATTCCAAGGGCTTTGAAAATCTGAATCTTGACGCGGCCCTTGAAGCTACCCAGCACAAGCGCGATCCATGGATGATAGCCACTGCCTTCGAGGCATCCAAAGTCTTCCCCAAATGTGAGGTTGCCGATGATGTCAAAGGTGGTGTAGGCGATCCAATCGCGCATGTTGACACTTTGAGGTCTCCCCGTGGCATCGGTGCTGTTCTCTCGGAGTCTCCGTATTAGAAGATCAACATATTCTCCAATGAGTGGCTCTTGCTTGTTCATCGCCCGATCACTGAAACCAGGGACGAGCTTCTTTCGAAGGTGGTGATGCGCCTCCTATGTGGTTTGCAAATGTCAGTAAGCTATTAAGCCCAGCGTAGACGGATTCCTAGTTTACTAACATCTGTAGAACTTATGATTGACGGCGGTAAATCATTGAAAGGGTTATAGAAGGCCATGTCTGGCGCCAAAGCATGGCTATGGCTGGTTTTGGCAATGCCGGGTGGCTGCCGAATGAAGATATCTTCCCATGCTTGAGGATCCGTGAATGAAAGCTCGTTGGGAGCAATTCTAACTACAGGACCATAAAGTTTGTGAAGATCTTGGATATGGTAGATAAGTTTGCCATGAGATAGATGATAGAGTTTTGGGAGAACGCTGGCGCGATTGTAAATTGGGCCGGGAAACCTACGGAGGGGATGAAGGAAAACGTTGTAGAAGAGAAATGAAATTATGTATGTGAATGAGAGTACGATAGCGAAGAGGCACCATTGGAGAGGAGACTGTGGGATCAAGGCCGCCATGGCGCACACGTTCTTACGAGTAAGCCAGGAATAGAGACAGGAGAAAATGAGGTAAAGGAAAATGAAGAAGCTAAAACTGAAAAGTCCCCGAGCGTAATTGATTCCTTAGATGAGGGTCTTTGTAATGAGAAATTCAGTCAAGCGGCTTGACATGGTACTGTTGGCAGGACTTGAATCCTGTCAGACGAGCTTCCAATTCACCTCCTCCAAACAAAGAGCCTGCGTATCCCAACGTACCCGCAGCCTCCTACCGTAGGATCCGAAAGGAAGCGACGGATTTAATGTTGTAGATGCAACGTTCCTAAATAGTATTGCTCTTTCCCCCACGCAGTTGGGAGTTGGTACCGCCTTGCAGGTGAAGGATTGATCGGCATGGGGGACCATGTTCGAAATGCAAGCGTATCTGCGTACAGGAGGCGTATCTGTAAGAACTAACTACGCAAGCCGATCTAATAACATCGCGTGAATAATACGGTCAATCTTCAGTGTCAGACGTCGCATAGTGTTATATCACGCAATATGAATTAACGGTGTTAAAAGAATAAGTATTTTACAACCTCTATATAGGCTCTATGCCTTGCGACGTGCAGTCAATATGTACCCGTTGGATCCACTTCTAATGCCCACCTTTACCGAAAAGGTGGTTACTAAAACGTGGGACCAGCGGGTACCATCTATTTTTGGTAAAGCTGGATGCTAAAAGTGGACAAGACTCCTAACGCCGTCTACATCTCATCCTCTGCGTATTGTCGTAGGGCTTTGACAGCCATAGCCGTGATAACGCCCCTGGAACCGACCTTGATATCCTCTTTCCCATACTTGAAGAGCCACACCCTGTTCCAACCGCCGTCAAGTTGCTGGCTCTCCAAGAGCACTCGCACATCTCTCTTCGAGTATGGCACTCCCATGGCCTGAGCACTCAAAGTCCTCAGTGCCGCTCCCAGAACGTCACTGTCGCACCCTGACCGGTCCCGGATTTCATTCTTCAATAGCTCCCGCATCTCCGCCAATGACGGATCCGTAGGTCGCCGTGAGCACAGATTGCTGAGAATGTAAGGCATGTAGTCAACGTTTTCATAGTAGCGGCTTCCGAGCTCATAAGTCTTGGTCCGGAGCAAGCGGCAGAGGAAGAGATAAGTATGTGCCAGTTTGTGGCCTTGGTTTTCAAGACAGAAGAATCGAAATGCATTGGCAATGATCCCGTGGCAGAGGCGAGGTCGTTTCTTGTTGAACCAACACTGCACATCACTTTGTGTTAAAGAAAAGACGTATTAGGAAAGAGGACTCGGGTGTTTCTTACCAACGGTAGGTTATCCGGGCTAAGGTTATTGAGAATGACATCCATCGCTGCCTCTTTCTCATGAGCGGGGATATCGTCCAGTGTGCACATGGCGTACGAGGTGGTATCGCAGTCATCGCTGTAAGTAGTACCCATGAACGTGTTCGAATGATGGAAGTAGTTCCAGGTAGGGCCTTCGCTTCTGTCTAGCTTGATCCAACGTCTGTATATTTATTAGAGGTCGATTGTACTTTGCCTTTCAGAAGACTCAAATGGTCACAGGGAGGAGGACTCACTTTTCGTTGGTAAGCTCCAGAATGATTAACTGGCTAAAGTTATCAGGCTGTTCTCCTCCAGTGCTTAGTTCCAGCATCATCTTCTTCGCGTTTCTCTCCATATACTCCATGCCGCGATCCACGGGGTCTCCAAGCAGATTCCACAACATACGTTCAACCTCTTTTGAGTTGCTAAAAGTCAATCCTTTGAAACCGAGTGTTGCAGCGGCGACCACGTTTTCGACTCTATCATCGATAAATACACATTGGCTCGCATCAAGCTCGTATCTCTCCAGAAACGTTATATACGAGGCATTGTCCGGCTTTCTCACTCCAGCCTGCCCACTTGCCTGGAATCCATCTAGAATGCCCCAAGCAGAGATCATTGGCTTCAAAAATTCATAGTCTGGTTGCGAAATGTTGCTCATTCCATAGAACTTAACGTCTGGAAAGGCTTTCTTGATATTCTTGACGGCATTTATGAATTCAGAATGCGGTTTGACTGTTTTAGTGAGCTGTTCTAGAGCATCTGAGAAGACACCAACGTCCATCTCAAACTCTGAAGAGACTCTCTGGTAGCATTCCTGACGAGATGAGATTTTACCGCACTCATATTCATACCATGTTGGTGAGTCGAGCACGTTCTTGATCTGGCTGGGTTTCAAGACGCTTGAGGGGGCTGAGCCTCCATACGAGAGAAGAACGCCGTTCAGATCAAGAACAATGGCACGAAACGATTTGGGAGGGACTAGAGTTGAGTGAGGCATGACGGCGTGAGTTGAGTTGACACGAGTGAACTGATATGGCTTGAATTAACATAAAGTTTCACGCAAAATGGATGCGTCTGCAAGAGGGTGGCTACATGTACTGAAGAAGACAGCACGAGAGACCAATAATAAAGTACACGGGTCAAGGTGGCCTTCTACTTAATTTACCTGCCCGAGGGCTCAGATACGCTGCATGTCGCATATAGCACGTTGTACGTAGATACTATCTACAGTAACACTAGAATCCCCAGCTACCATGGATGTGATTACAGTCAGATCTGTGACCCCACACTATAGATGTAAGATTTAGTCTACGATGCGACACTACCAGGTGCCCTAGGATTCTGCTTTATGCTTATATCCGGGCAGGATGACAGGAAGAAGGATTGGGTGCATCGCATCCATGAATGTTACAGTCAATGTGGTCCTCGCCGCTATCTGGTCAATCCCGCCTTCTGGAGTCGGTTCCATCAAGTGCTTTATCGTTGCCTCCGCTAAGCATCCTCAACTCGCTGTAACGTGTGTCTTTGCTGGGCTCGATAGCTGTGTTCCGCAAAGCACCGATCCTTCCGGCTGGACGTTCCCAACTCGCGGATCTAATCTCACAGAGCCCTACATGCATTATGGCCCTGACCTAACTCAATGAAGTAGTTATAATATGCCAACTTACCGCAACTCTCTACCATGCAGTAGTATCGTATAGTACACTTGCCCTCTCTCTGAGACATAGTTTCAATCAACAGGCAGATGGCGTTTACGACACTTGAAGTGGAGTAGCTCCCACCCAAGGGGACACGAGACGTCTCAACAGTACCCATACAGCTTATGGGGCTTATAAACTCCTTACCAAGTTGACAGTACAAGTCCTCTGAACCAACGCAACTCCCTTTTTACAGACCGATCCCCTAAACTTGGAGCTTGTAAACTTGGAAGCTTACCATGTCCCCATCTACGTCCAGACCGTATCCTCCTATCGCGCCTCCAATAATTACAAATCCGCCTGACTTATCCACGTTACCACCCGGCCTGGTCCCCGTCTCCCCCATCATCACCGACCACCGTAGTGATGAAGAGATCTCAGCATGGCTTACCTCCCGTCACCCCGTGAGCTCTGATAAGAATGTTTGGGCGTTCTGGCACTCCGGCTTTCTCTCTATGCGGCCGTGGTGCCGTCGTAACGTTATCAATTGGGTCCGTCGGCTGGGCCCCGATTGGACTGTCCATGTAACGGATTGCGTTGACGGCTCAGAGACGAATGTCCGCCACTTTGTTCCTGACAAATACCTGCCCGATGCTTTCTTGCATGGTACAATGGACGGACCGAGCGTGGGGCAGCACTCGGGTGATTTAGTTAGGCTGCCCCTGTTATGGCTATATGGCGGCGTGTGGCTTGATGCCGGAACTCTCTTATTTCGACACATCGATGACATCTGCTGGCGGCAGATTGAGGATCCAGCCACGCCATATGAGATGGCTGGCTTCGTGCTCCGCCTGCGTCCCGATGAGGATGCCATGATAAACGGCTTCATTGCCGCCAAGAGGAACAATCCCTTCATTAAACGCTGGCATGACATTTATCTCACCATGTGGAAGGGGGTCACTAATGCTGATGGATTTCACAAACACCCCCTCCTGAGACATCTGCCGCTGTTGAATCCTCCCTTGAGTAAGAGCAAACTTGAGCTGGATGTGACAATGGAGTCCTTTACCGACTATCTTGCTCACTTTGTGGTTTTGGAGCGCCTTAGGAAGCTCGTTGATCCTAGCGATGGCTTTGATGGGCCAAAGTACTATCGGGAGAATATATTCTTCGCAAAGGCAATGCAAGAGACATACTACGTGCAGCCGAAAACAAAATGGTCTGGTCCTCAGCAGCTCGGCTATCTGACGACGCGAAGGGACGGATTAGATGGTAGTGAGTCGGATGAAGTGCGTGAGAAATGGTTCGAGGCGCAAGAGTTTGTGCATGACGCGCTGGCAAATAGCTCAACGATGAAACTTTCACATGGCCATCCTGGCGGAAAGGACTTTCTCGCCGACCTTCTTGATCAGCCACAGAACGAAGGAAAAGACTGTGAGCCCCAAACTTTTGGAGAGTATCTGAGATGGGGAAGCGTTCATCTAAACCAGACAAGAGAAATGATTCCTTACAAGATAGATAATAGCAAGGAGGAGGTGTATCATATTAGGGTATTAGAGCCAGTAGAGAAAGAGTAGCAAAAACATGATATAGCTGATTGAACGAGATAAATGCCTTTGGAAGGCTTCCTACAATCATCATAGTTTATTATGTATGTCAATTGAGTAGAAGCGAGGGCCTCTGGGGCTCAAAAGACGCCATCTTCCGAAGGAAACAGACAGGAGAAGCATGGTGGAGTGGCTTCTAAACTAAATCATCTAAACTATGGATTATTCACAAGACGAGAGTGGAAATACTTTTACATGTTTCCTATCATAAATGTACGCTTGCCAAATAACATACACACACACACATGTGGTATACCTATATGTATCAGATTACTACGGTAAGCTTCTTTATGATGGCCAATGTAAATTCTCTTCAATAATTTTCGACATTTTTTTACAGCTTAGCTTTTTCTTTCTTAAATAGACCAAGATCCCATCTTCAGAGTTCATCTCTTTCCAAATTTTCCTAGAGCCCTTAAGTCTCAAGATCACAACTACGACTTGAACTTTACCTGCTGTTATTATAGCAAGTATAGTTACAACTACTTCCACTACCAACAATTACCATTCACCCACCATTCTCTTCCAGACTTATTGTAATACTAATATTGCTGTCTAAATGAGAACTACCAGGCCGAGGTCGCGGTAATTACGGCAGGGGTCGTAGCTATAGCCAAAGCATCTCTCTACATTTTAGTGACTCACTTACCAAGTTATCTAACGCTATAACATTAAAACGGTATTCTGTCCTGAACCACCACACACACCGCAGATGCCAGTCAATTCTCAACAGGTGTAACAACCACATTCAACAACAACAGCAGCTATAAGATGTTACACAACATTCTAAAGAACAGGGAAATTGTGAAGATATAAGCTATGATTGTACTGACGATTGTACCGTTCGCTATTTTTTCGTCACAGTTATGAGCCCTTCATGCTTCTTTAGCGCATTTAGCTAGATGAGCTTATGTCGCATGCATCCCATGAGCCGCGCAGGTTCGAACCCTGCGTGTTGCGTTATTTATAGGATATGCAGAAAAAGTCTAGTGACATGATAAGAGGCACCTAGATTCGGAAAAAAATGGTATTCCGTCAGAAGGTTTATAACGGCTTCAGTTCACTCAGATCCTTAATACAGGTCTTCCTAAACTGGGGGGTATGTGAAGACGCTCTGTTTTCCTTCTTCACTTAGATCGTTACTGTAAGAGGAAAAAATAGGATTGTATTGAATGAAGAGTAGGTTGTGCTCTCTCACTAGCTTTGCTAACACTAAACCCTTCGATGGGTCTCCAAAGCGCAGCAAGCAATCAAAGGGTTTAGTGTTAGCAAAGCTAGTAAAAGAGCACAACCTATTCTTCATTTAATACAATCCTATTTTTTCCTCTTACAGTAACAATCTAAGTAAAGAAGGAAAATAGAGCGGCCTGAATAGCAATATAACGCTCAAGGGAGCACACAATCAAGGGATATATGCGCTAGCGAGCAGGAGGAGACCGACTTATGATCCTCCTATTCCCCGGACAGACTCCGAGCAATTATGGCACCTCCAAGCGGGCCATCTAGGTCCAGCAGCTCTGCGAGCATTAGTATATAATGCTAGGAACGTGCGAATTAAGGGAACCAAGCAGCTGGAATGCGAATCCTATGCTCTAACTAAGGCCAGCAACGTTATCTCAAGAAGGCCATTGGAACGGAAGGCTCCTAGGCCATTTTGGCGTATCCACTGGGACCTTCAGGATTATAAGCAAGGTTTTGACGGCAGCACTTGGCTTCTTATAATAAAAGACGAGTACAGCGGCTGGTTGTATGCTCAACCTCTTCCAAACAAAGAGACTATAACCCTGTTCAATGCTCCGTTTAATTTTATAGCAAGAGTGGAGAGGCAATATAGCCTGCAGGTGGTTTTTATCCGCCAAGACAACGAGAGGGCAGTTATTGCAATAAAAGGCGAGACCTTATTCCAACAAAGCACACAAAGGGGGCCTATGCGATCGAACAAGCAGGAAAAAGCACTCGGAGGGCTCAAAGGATTGAAAACACCAAGGAATTTTGATATACAGTCAAAGAAGCTGCTTGGCGATAGCTTCCTTTGACTGGGGGGTGTGTGACGAAAAAATAGCGAACGCTACAATCGTCAGTACAATCATAGCTTATATCTTCACAGAAATAAAGAAGGAGGATAAACCAATAGATAATCCATAGACACTGATTTAGCAGATGACCCAAGCACACCATATTCGAGTACTCTCCGCTGGAGACAAGCCTGTTATGGCTTTTAGCAGAGCCATTGTTGTAGCATTGCAGAGAGTATGGCGCCGGCAATAATAAGTCAATACTTGGGACAATTTAGTAATAGCAGTAATAGCAGTAATAGCGGCGGCGGCCTACGCTATAGCTAGAGTGCTGAATCATAGAAATGGGGTGCTAGAAAAAATTTCCAATGTTCTCTATAAACCCCATGATTCGTGATATTTGCATAAGGCAACCGAGCTATTCGACTAATACATTGCAATTACCTCTTTACTTATAGGAAATTACAAAATGATGTGATCAGACCTTGATAATCCATGACTAAAAGTGGAAATAGCGGGTACTATGAAAGAAAAGCCCACTATCGAGTATAATGAGGGAATAATGGTATGCATGTTGGTTCTGAAGAGGTCAAACCGCTTTTGTAAGTGAGATGCAATTTCGGACTATGAAAGACACGTGTATTCAACGTCTCAACCAACAGCGGTAGGAGTGAGTAAATGAAAATGCTTATCAGGTGTAGAACCACTGCAGCTGGCACAAGGTTTCCTACTTTTCCTCGCGTAAATAAAAGATGAGATGACTATCCTTCTATTTCCGTGAAATAACGCTCGATAAGGATGTTTGGTTTCCTTTCTGGCCCACCAAAGGCGCCCCAGCGTGTGCCGACTGACCTCGTTGTCCCGGTCGGCTTCTTTGACAACACTATCATCTTTAGAACGTTTGTCTTATACACCTTGTTTGTTTTCGATGACATACTAGATCCTGAGAAGCTACGAACCTCGCTGGAACGTGTCGTGAGCCGCCCTGGCTGGAACAAGCTGGGTGCTCGGCTTAGAAGAAATGTGAGCCTCCTCCCACCGGGCTGGCGCTGGTACCTAATCGCTGCGCTCCAATTAGGACCGTGGAGAATTGGAGCACCATATACCAGCTGAATTCACTCCAGATCGCCCGGCAGTGGGATTCAGCCATGTGGACTATAGCGCCTTGGCCAAGAATGACCATGCCGCTGCACGTATACCCCGTCCTCCCTGTAATGGCCAGCCGGCAATTGTGGGAGATCCAGATGACCACTCGGATCTGATTTATGGCCCTGAGGTACCTAAAACGCTCGATGACTATATATATACCGACCGTCCTCAGCTAGGTCTGCGTATTGTCTCATTCAAGGACTCGACAATGGTCGTGCTCCATTGGATACACCTCGCCTTTGACGCGACAGCAAAGCGCGCCCTTCTGGATGCTTGGATGCTGATGCTTCAGGGCAGAGAGAGTGAGATCTTGGAGCCACTGGAGCCCCACGAGTATATTTTAGAGCACCTTGGCAAGAATCCCACAGAGCCTCATATCCTCGCCGAACACCATGTGTCCAAGCTTGGCCTTGTCTGGTGGATGCTCCAGAACTCCTACAACTTGGTAGTCCGTAAGAAAGAGCACCGTATGGTCTGTGTGCCTGCTGCATACCTCGCAAAGTTAAGAGAGAAGGCTCTCGCAGAACTTGCTGCTCAGGCTGTTAGTGAACATTCGGAGGCCCCGTTTCTGAGCGAAGGCGATCTCATCCTTGCTTGGGTAACGCGCTTGGCAATGGCTGATCTTTCAGAGGATTCGGATAGAACAGTAAGTTACCAGCCTTGCTATATGGCGAACCACTGAAGTCTGTATGCTAACTTTACCATCCAGATTGCTATACAACAAGCTTATCAATGGAGGCCAGTTTTGGCGGATGTCCTACCAGATAAACGTCCATTCCTCAGCAACTGCGTTGGCTTTCTCATTACTCTAATGCCGGTTAAAGATCTGCTTCAGAAGCCAATCAGCTATGTAGCAACCCAGATCCGTCGCTCAATTAAAGAGCAAGGTTCTCGTGAGCAAGTCGAGGCCTACACATCGCTGATCCGGCTTGACCCAGCCAACAGGGCGCCTCCATTCTTCGGTGACAGCTCGATGCATTTGCTAATGTTCTCTAATTGGCAGAAAACTAACATGTATAAAGTCGACCTATCAGCTGCGACTGTGACGCCACGGCGCCAAAATCCGCTGACGCCCTGCTATGTCCAGAGTGTACAGGGTCCATACAACTTTACGGATGGAATCATTATCGTGGGGAAAGACGCTGAGGGTAACTATTGGCTGTCTGGATACAGAGCAAAGGGCCTCTGGGAGATGATGGAAAAGAAAATGAAGGAGGAGGTAATCTAAATACGGATGATGATCGCCCTACGGCGCCAGTTGTCGCGTGTGCTGTATATAAACAAGTTCTGCATGGTAACCTTTTACTCCTCAGATGATTCTCATTCAATACTGTTGGCACATTCCCACTCGGTCTTGCGAGATCCCGGTTTTCTTTGTGGCATAGGTCCTCCAGTCCGTAACAAGTGTATTCGCCAGATAGCAATCTCTTAATGCTTCTGACCACTAACCAAAACTAGCCTTTTAACTTCCTCAGCGATAAAATAAGCCAACCAAAGCATCCCAGCAGCTATCTTCGTCTTCAAGTTGAGCGTAGTCTTCGGTAGCAAGCAGACTAGCTTTGACCTTCATAGTCGTTTCTTGAAGAGTCGTGGTATCTTCTTGTTTGCGCATGCGCTTCAAGACCTGTGACATACGCCACTGAATTCCGGCAGATTCGCCCGAGTTTCCTCTATGCTGCTCATTGATACTCGATATAGACAACGATTTCTCAAAGTGTTGCAACGCTGGATGGTTTTCTTCTTGGAGCATAGCAATCAATGCTAGGCAATATGTGCTGCCATAACACTTGCGTGTGTAGGTTTGCCTGATAGAACCAGGAGAGGAGCTTTCGTGGCGAGTGAGTAGGCCTTCTCAAGATTGCCATGCCAAGCTTCAATCTTGGCACGCTCATATTGGGTTCTGAATGGGTCAGAGAATCGTTTGTATCAGTAACCAACGCGCATTAGGAAAACGAATAGGGAGTGTCGCATTCTCCATCATAATGGCTGCTTGGTCCATGAATTTTCTTCTGATAGTATTCTGCCTCATTATACTCAGGCATGGCGAATTGGAAGCGTTGCAATTGCGCGTTGGCTCGTCCTATGTTGCGCAAGAAGCAGTCAATGTTGAACTGCTGTTAGTGCTTTGGCTCAGGTACAACCTTGGCCATCAAGATCCCCTTGTCAAGATAGAGTATCCCATCTGAAGCCTCAAAGGCAGAAACTCTTGTGTAACCCATATTGCCCCAGGCGTTAGCATCATCATTGCTAACACTCTGAGAATTCTTCTAACAATCTCGAACTCCAAAGACGCAGAATTTTTGCACGAACGCTACAGCCAGCTCTCTCATAAAGTCCTAGCAGGCTTCGGTGAAGCTTGGCAGCAAATGCGGAGTTCTTCTCTGCGTTCTCTAAAAGGCATAAGAGAGAACGCTCGGCATCCAAAAATTTCTGAATCTCGATCATAAACTTAGAGCCGAGTTAGAGGCAATGCAAACAGTTCTATATTGTGAAATGGAACCACACCAGATGCCATCACGTATGAGCTCGTTATAGCTCTTGATATTCGTCGATTATTGTTTCTGGGGGTCTCAAAACAGTCCTTGCCTCTACGAGCCTGAATATGATGAAGTGCAGCACAACGGTTCCAATGGGAATAAAGATGGTTTGTCCCATCATATGTGGGAAAGTAAGATCTCAAGGATACTAAAGTACCATAAATGGAAATCTTTCGAGCCTCCAGAGCCTCCTGATCTCCATCGTTGGTATCGGTTGTGTCCATGTCCACTTCGAATGTGATTGGGCGAATTTATAAGAAAGCGCTGGCTTTTGATCCCGCCGCACTGATAGTTTGAGCTCTCGGGACAGCTCGAATCCTATGCTGGCCCGTGCTAATGAACGTATGTCAGAAAGATGATGGGTTCGTTTACCCCACCAACATCGACCTTGAATATACACACAATTGTTATTCCTTGAATGCTAGGTGAAAAGTGAGCTTATTAGATCTAATTGAACACTGTATTATCTTGATGTTATCGGAATCCTGAATACTATCATGGCATGCTATCAATTGCTTAGTATCTTGTAGTGTCGCACGGTATCGGGTGGTAAGAGAGCGGCTCTATAGGTACTCCAGCTCCATATGTGCATACCTATATGCTGGTACTACGCAACATCATAAGTATTTGTTTAAAGAAATGGATGTTCTAAGTGTGCGAAATGCCAAGAGCGAGTAACGTCTATTAGTCTATTGAGCCATCCATCTGCTGTTTGCGTCAGGTCATGGATTGCAGCAGCTCTTCTACGGAGTACATGTCTCTAGATTTCCTACCCGAAGGCTTAGAAGCTTGGGCCACCTAGGCGCAGCATCCCCATATTTTAAGCTGGAGATCAAAGCCGCCGCGCTAAAATTGGGAGACAGGCTAGAATACGAAGCGGAAAAGAGAGAGAAGGAAAAGAGATTTAACTCTGGGAAGTGATTATAAAGCGATGAAGTAGCAGAGAACCTTAGCGGTATCTATAGCCAAGTCTGTGGCTATGAGAAGCACGTCTAATACTCTCTTCTCTCCACACTGTAAGACCTCACAGACTTCTGACCCCGAGCTCCCAAATTGCCACCAGACAACTTAATTTAGGCCGAGGCCCCGGTGTTAGGGGACTTTGCCAAGACGGCTGCGCCCACAGCCAGCCACTAACGCTCCCCGCCTAACATTTTCAAGGTTAGATCTCGTGCCTCAATTCTTCTTTCAACAACCTCTCCTTTTCTTAGGCGTGCCATCTGCTTCGTCTTTTGATCTGTGTGTTTTTTCTTTGTTTCTTTTCTCATATACAAAAATTTCCAAGAAACAAGACCATGTGCTCTTCGCAAACTGAATATACACCATGATTTCCCGCCGATATGTCGCGCTCCTTTTCTTCGTGTGCGTCGCCGTCTTACTATGGAGCAGCTTCGATATCCTTCCTCGGCGACAGCCAGCCAGCGGTAAATTCAAGTACCCGTACGTACCTTCGAGCTATGACTGGTCCAAAGCAAAGGTGTACCATCCTCCGACGGATATGAAGAAACTTCCCACAGGATCTCCCAAGAAGCTCCCACAGATACAGTCGAATAAGCGATCCGATGGTCAAGAAGCTAGGATGCAGGCTGTCAAAAAGGCATTCTTAAAGAGTTGGGAAGCCTATAAGAAATTCGCATGGACTAAAGACGAGTTGATGCCGCTGTCAGCCAAGGGCAAGACATCGCTTAGCGGATGGTCGGCGCAGCTAGTCGATGCCTTGGACACCCTGTGGATTATGGGACTGAAAGACGAGTTTTCCCAGGCCGTCAAGGAAGTGGCATTGATTGACTGGTCAAAGACTCAAGACAACCGTGTGGTGAACTTGTTTGAGGTGACGATTCGATACCTCGGTGGGCTGCTTGCTGCATACGATCTCTCTCAGGAGCCCATTTTGCTCGCAAAGGCTGTTGAGCTTGGCGATACCCTCTACGCTACCTTTGATACACCCAACCGTCTGCCTTCCCATTGGTTAGACTTCGAGAAAGCAAAGAATGGCCAGACTACGGCTGAGGATAAAATGAGCGCGGCTGCTGGAGGAACTTTATGTATGGAGTTCACTAGGCTTGCGATGCTGACCAAAAATGACAAATACTATGATGCCGTTGAAAGAATCAAGATTTTCTTCCGCCGATTCCAAAACGAAACTACCCTCCCCGGCATGTGGCCAATCTGGATGAACTACCGCGATGAGAAAATGCTTGAAAGCCACTACTCAATTGCAGGTAGCGCCGATTCTCAGTACGAATACCTTGTTAAGATGCACCCTCTCCTGGGAGGACTCGACGCTGAGTACCCTGAAATGGCGACCAAGGCTCTCGACACTATCAGAGACAATTTACTGTTTCGTCCAATGACTCCTGGTGACGCAAATATACTTCTGGCGGGCGAGGTCGAGATAGACGACGACACTCGCAACGCTACGTTTACAGCTAAAATGGACCATCTCACTTGCTTCGCCGGCGGCATGTACGCATTGGCAGGCAAGCTACTAGACAAGTCAGACTATGTCGACCTGGGCTCTCGTCTCACGGCCGGTTGTGTATGGGAATATGATGCCATGCCGTCCGGCATAATGCCAGAGGCTGCTATTTTCGTGGCCTGTGCGAAATTAGACGGCCCATGCCCATTTAACGCAGAGCTGATGCCACCTACTGATGATCCCAGGAGGCCCGGCGGATTCTTGAGTGTGCAGAGCACAAGCTACCTGTTGCGACCTGAAGCCATTGAGAGCGTGTTTTACATGTGGCGCATTACAGGAGATCAAATCTGGCGAGATGCTGCGTGGAGAATGTGGGAGAATATTGTCAGAGAGACAGAGACGGAGCTGGCGTTTGCTATTGTCAGAGATGTGACGGTGAGCTTGGGTGAGAAGGGCGATTCGATGGAGGTGAGTTTACCGTTCCCCTTTGTGAAGAAAGATGTTCTAACAGACAACAATGAAGACGTTCTGGCTAGGTGAAACCGTCAAGTACTTCTACCTTATATTTAGCGACTCTGATTTGTTGTCTTTGGATGAGTACGTATTCAACACGGAGGCACACCCTTTTCGACGACCAGTGTAGAAGCCGATAAGTTATATCTACGCGTCCAAAGAACAGCGCGAAATTCACTTGTTTTATATGTTTAGAATATTTGCAAAGCATTTGTTAGCCTCATTTACTGCATCTGTTTCGGGATAGTGCGTGCAGGATTCGGCCGGCTTTCATTTCAAGACCTGTATTTTGAGTAGGCTGATGTAGGTATTGCAGCGTTGGAATATGATACCAAGATATCTATGATATCTATAGATGCACTTAATACCCTGTTGTATTTCGACAACAATCCATTGCCGCAGGCTCAAGCCCAAGATGTGGATGCCAGTGCCGCGCAGTCTCAGAAACAGGCTCACAGTCTCAGCAACAACAGACTCAAGATCAACAAGTGGATTCCAACGCCGCACAGATGCAAGCACTGGCTCAGGAGCAACGACAGGAGCAGCAACCCCAACCTACTCCCCCTCACTCGCAGCAGTAGCAGGGCCAACCTTCTTGTCAGCCAACTCTCGCAGAAGCAATAGCGCAAAATAATCTTTACCGCAAATAGCTGAATGGACAACAGCAGCAACTTACAAGCTAAAGCGCAAGCAGCGGAAGAAAATCGCTATCTGGAAGCACAGGCCCAGGCCTAGGCTCAAGCTCATAAAGTGAATGCCGAAACCAAACAGTCTCAGCAATAGCAGGCTCAAGTTGATGGTGTAGATGCCAATGCCGAATAATTTCAAGTAGAACAACAAGTAGTAGTAGCAGTACGGTCTTTGGCGGCGGCGGCGGAGGGTGTACCCCTGCCCTAGGATGACATGGCAATGAGTAATTAAGAGGAAAAGTTACAATGGATAGGAGGGTGGTTATATGTGCTTGTTTCGTTATATAAACGTATACCTACATTTACATGCCCATGATCGTAATGTATCAACCCTCAAACTCGCGAGCTCTTTGTAAAGGAAATAATCCAAGATGGTAATTAGAGATAGAGCTCAAACTTAAGCCAAAAGGTCTACTGGGGTGCAACCCAACTATACTTATCGCAATTGTGTTACTGACAAGCTAGAAGAGTTGCGCATGGCTTGGTTCTCGGCAATTCTAGCTCCAGTAAATACGAATAGAAGAAGCCGATACGATGGCATGGCACGGGAAAGCGGAGAGTATTATGATTCATTGATTAATCAGGCATTGAGCATCGCATTGATGACCTAGTAGACAGTCTGCTTTTCCTGGACTACGCATGTAATATACATACTGAATGACAAGTTTAGGAACAGTAAATGGATCAAGAAGGGAGAGATAAATTGAGGAAAAGGCAAGACAGAAAGGAAGCATTATACCAAGTAGCAGTAACAAAGATGATTAACAAATATAGCAATAGTAGTAGCAGAGGTAGCAGAGGTAGCAGATGTAACAGAGATAAAGCGAAATGTACAGTAACTTTAGGGATAACGAATATATTTAGGAGCTCTTTTACAGGTTGTTGCCCAAGCATCGGCTTTCACTTTCATCATCATCACTCCCCGGTTCCAAAGACTCAGTATGTTTTCGGTGAAGCTGCCCTGCCACCTCAATGTTGAAATTCGCGTAATACCACGACTCGATATAATGGTACCACATGAAACAATAGCAGCGACGTTCATGAAAAGACGGAAACGATCTCGCAACACATAGATGAGAAAGCTCGCTACCACATCCTAAACGCACCTAGCGTGATCGCAACAATGGCAGTGAAGGAACTGCGTATGGTTACAACTGACGGAAAGGATGAATCGACTATTGCGATGCTTACAGTCAAGACATTTAAATTCGTGTATCTGCCATTTGCGAACTAGCCCAAGACGAGTCCTCCAATTGTCCCATTGCCTCCCACTGAACAGTCCGTATCAACCAAATTCATGGCAGCAACACCGACATTGGCAGTCACTGCTTAGTTGGTCATGTAAAGTTCATTATCCTGTTCGCAGGACGGATGAATTATCGGAAGTAGATGATTCTCATTTCTGACGAAATCAACCGTTCACGCCGGCTAATTTGCGTTCATGTACTTTTCAAGAAGATATACGTTTTCATACCGTGTTACAAGTTCAGCAACCTAATTTGCGATATTCAGCTAGTCCTCATTTATAACATTCGAATTATTAATAGCCTGTATGAACTCTGCTCTAGTATCAAAATCAAGAAGCGCAAGTACACTGCTGACCGAATTTGAACGGTCTTGGAGATATTATCGTAATCAGCTCGACCAAAGAAAACTTCTTCGTGGTTTTAAACAGGTCTTCATATTCTGCCTGGGACATCTTTGGGATGTCATCGTGCAAGTCATAAAGACGATCTGCTTTGTCCCGTTTTCTTTCGGCCACGCGAGTGTCCATCACGTCTCTAGTCATTGTATGCGGCTCAAAGGTGTCGTTTCCAGTGACCACAGCCTTAGCTTGAACCGCTAGAAGCGCTCGAATGGCAGGCATATCGCATGGTGGCGTCACGTCGAAGGCTGAGGCTTAGCACAACGCTGGCGTCGACGCGTTGAAGATGTCGATTTCCAAATTCAGGAAAGAGTGTCTGAACAAAGTAAAATTATATGCTTGAGGGCCGGCATTGAGCCAGAAGACTCTTCCTGTGGTTTATATGCCGTCAAGTCATAATTATAACTGACTGTGAAGAATAAATTGAGGAGAAAGGAAATGGAAAGAAGTCGAGGGGGGCAATGATGGTACTGATACACGTATAAAAGCTCCCAGAATATCAGACCACAGAGTAAATCGTATACTTACGCGTCATGATGCGATGTCAACCAGCAATGGAACAATAGTGGAGGTTGAAATGCAGCTATCCCACCAGTTGCCGCACCGGAATAGACAACAAGATACTCAAAACGGCAAGACATATGCTGTTATGTTCGTTTTGCAGAATCATATCACTCCTTGTCTCCTATCATCGCACGATATGAACACCTCGTGCAACAAGAAAGAGGAGATAGCAAGCATTTCCGGCTTGAGAAGAGGTAGAGAGGGCAATGGCATAAACAAGTCCCCCAACGTCTGAACCAATGTTTTGCTTTATCATCAGAAATCAGAAGGATTGTATGGCTTATTTGTTCGATTTATATGTACTGATCACTGTCTCGTTATATATCCAACATTAGTCAGTTTCATGAATACCGCCAACACCACGGCCATCTTTGTATCCAACGTTACCTACACCTGTCGTCCCATCGTGTTCCATTGCACACGATCTATTTAAGCAAAATCGACGCTCGCTTCCGTTTGCCCATGTGTAAATGCTCCAAAACTGCGTTCTCTCCCTTAATAGATGTATAAAACACACGTGCCCATCGTCACTTTAATCGTGTTTAAACTTCATTGGCCACACTCGACTTTGTTTCGTCCAAACAAAATTCACGCCTTTGTCTTCAGCTAGCTGTCTAATTTTATCAAAGTTGATGCCATGAACCGTCGTGCTATACAGAGTTTTTACTTTCACCGAGACTAACACGTCTTGGACAAGCTGGGCGAAGTGATTGGGCATATACCGCTCTGACTCCAGGCTCAGCTCTTCTAAGCATGGAAAAGTTTGCAGGAACTGTATCAAGGGGTTGTCCTTTGGGTACATGTGTGGCTTGAAGCTAAAATCGTACAAGCCCAGGCGTCGAATGCTCTCGGCCCCTTCAAGCCACTGGTACCCCTGGATATGACTGGGGCTTGTTCCCTCAGGTCCCTCGTCCAAACGTTGCATGGGAAATATGATGTCAAATGAGTGCAGCTTGCCGGCTTTTACGGATGGCATGAACAAGTTATGCGCTGTTTCTGGTGATAAGACTGTTTCCGAGAGACGTATTGTCTGCAGGTCTTCGTATGCACCTGAGAGATGCCGCTGCATACGACTAAAGATATCGCCATCTTCTTGGTTCATGTATGTGTAGTCAAACTCATAACATATATCTAGGGACTTGAGCTTCTTTCCCAGATTTAAAGCTGTAAGATACTGGTATGCTTCGGTTGAACCTATCTGGCCTGGGTGTATATGGTGATGATGATGACCGTGGTTCACACGATTCTGCGTATCTACAATCGTTAGGGATTTGAGGTTTGGTACGCAGCAATCGTCGAATGGCTCATCGTCTGGAAGATGGCAGCTGAAAGTGAGATCCTCTACATAGAGTTGCTCCAGCTGGGGGGTATGTCTCAACCATTGAAGCTGGCAGGCGTTATTTTCTCATTCTGAGCATGTTGGCTCCAAGTACTTACAATAGGCAACTGCCATGGCTGATTGGGAGCCTTGATTAATTTGAGATGCTTCAAATTAGGCATATAAGAAATTCCAACTGGATTGAACCATTGCCTGGGGATTCCGACAAGGGTCAAGGTCTCCAGTGTGTTCACGGCAGTCAGTAAAAAGTAGAGATATGGATCTCTCTCTTCGTGACTAGGCGCATAGAGCTGATAGAATCCGTCAAGCCGTAACTGCTTGAGAGTCTTCAGGTTTCCTCTAAAATTGGAAGGCGAAATGTCCAGCCGTTCATATGGTCTCGCTAGCTCCAAGCGTTCCAGCTTGGCTCCTGCATTCAAGACGGCAGTGAATTTCCTCTGATCCAGTCGAAAACTCGAACAATTATCGATGACGAACTCTCTGACATCGTTTAACGAATAAGAAAGCAACTTCTTCAATGAAGCGAATGGAACGCGCGGGGCTATAGCACCAGGGAAAATTAATGATTTCCAAAACCGCGCGCTTCCTGGTGCCGTTAACGCTTTCTTCCAAGATTTGGAGACACGCAGACATTGGCTACATAGAACGGAGAAATTCAGTTAGCATCGTTTATGCTTATCAAGAATTTACTGCGGGACCTACCACAAAGTGAATATATCCAAGCGGCCAAAGATATCCCGAACAAGCTCCCCTGGTAGACTGGTCTTTGACATCAGACTAAGACTCAAAAATTCACCCAAAGGGTCAATCCTGCTAAATTTGAGCTTAAGGGGATCCCGAGCCTGATCGAGACGCTAGCATATTGTTAAAATCCCAGGTTATGCCATCCATTGTTCACCTCCAAGCTGACGCACCTTAATATCCCCAACTTGGACGCCTTCCCCCTCTAGAAGCCTTAGAATACCGTTGGTGAGCAAGTCAAAAGCAGCTCCTGGATCTTGATCGATCCGTAGGACCTTATTTGTGCGAAGATAGCCCTATGCAAGGTGAGTAAAACAAGGTAAAAGCAATAATTTGATCCAGTTGCGAGATGCATACCTCAGGTGAATATGGCGCTATACGCACCATTCGCTGCGCGTCGGCTTTCGCGCGGCGAATATCCGGAATCTTTTCAAACGTTCCAGCCCGATAGCTGAGAGCTTGAAGATGAAGAAGATTGTAGCACTCGACAGTCACATCCAAAGCTGCCTGATCGGCTCCCTCTGTATCATGGAGCTCTTGAGCCTCTCGCTTCCTCTTCTTTTTCTCCAACGCACAAGGACAGAGACTTATAGCCTAGAAATAGTTAGTGACAACCTTGCACAAGCTTCTAACCAAGCGTTGATGACGAACCTCGGTGAAGACATGTAGGGCTTCTTTGTATTGGCCGGCCGCATACTTGGCACGCCCAGCTCTGATGGCTTCTTCCATATTCCATGTAGAGGATTTCATCCAGAGGAGTTGATTAACGTTCGATATATGCACGCGGCGTTCACTCTAGCTGATGGCGCTGAAAAGTGGAATTTACGGGCGAGAATAGGGTGTGGGTCTTGCTTCTGGCTCCCGCTTAGATCAACGACAAGGGAGTACAAATCAATATCGACAAATTCAAACAAAGGAGATATACAATCGAAACAAACAGTTCAATGGTTGGCTATACAAAAGTGCCAAAGGTTGGCTTTGGCTAGGCCAAAAGGATGATGCTGGATTAATGTGAGATGAAAGTGGCAGAGAGAGGTTGGAGTACGCGACTGAGTCTAGCGCGGGGGAGTGGCGCTTAAGAGAGCAACGACAACAGCGTCTCCAGGCCTGCAAGTCT
Source organism: Trichoderma erinaceum (assembly GCA_026401215.1). Classification (NCBI taxonomy): domain Eukaryota; kingdom Fungi; phylum Ascomycota; class Sordariomycetes; order Hypocreales; family Hypocreaceae; genus Trichoderma; species Trichoderma erinaceum. The sequence continues at coordinate 120,962 of JALIRY010000015.1, read as the reverse complement.
CAAATTATAGCAACAAGCAAACTAAATCAACAGCCGAGATTGAGAAATCTCTCTTAGCTGCATGAAAACGATTTTTGGCCCCGTGATTTGCCCGTATAGAATTATAGGGCTCATAAAGTCCAATTATATAGCCTTACACATGCAGCCTGATGGCACCACTAATGCATCGCCATACCCTGGATGCCCTCCTAGAGCTACTAATAATCAGCTGGCACCCATCCCGTATATAGCACGTTTGTAGTAGTAATTATTTCGCTTCAGCTTCCTCCTTTTGAATTCAGTGATATGTTATACTTCAGCCATTCCATAATACTACTTGAGGCGTACAACGGCCGCAATAAATCCCCTTACGCCGTTACTAATCCAGCACTCTTCTCCATCCGTGAGTGAGTCTGCCGGTACAGCCTGCTCGACAGCCACTCCTCTATTCCCTAATATTAGCCACTGTTCTTGAAAGCCGGTTTGAATAGGTTATTGGCAGCTCACCTCTCCAAGGCCCACCGTCGAGATACGCCATCTTGGCCGCCACTTCCAGTGCTCAAATCGACAGGCGGCGTGACCCATCGTCCATCTCTCCAGAAGTACGGCGTGAACAAACTCCCTTCCATGACAGATCCATCGCTTTTGTTGACCAGTAATACTTCTCGCTCATCAGTCGGAGCGATTGCAAGTCTCTCGCGAGCAGAGTCGTACATTTCTCTCTTGGTGGTCTTGAAATGTGTGTACTCTGATGCCGTGGTCTGAAACTCATCAGGTGCCACTGTCCAGCATGGGGTTTTCTTGGCCTCTCCTGAAGTGGATGGAATTCCAGGCTGAGGTAGTCGTAAGGGGAACAAATTTTCTGTGGGAACAGGAGCGACGTTGTGCTTCTCAAAGCTCACCACTCCATCGCGACTGACGAGGATTTTGAAGCGGAGCGCAGTTTCCTGAGATGAGCCAATGAATTCTCCGGCAAGCTTTGTTAATGTGTCCAAGCCTTTCTGGCCCGTGAGAACGTTGATAGCTTCATCCCACTTCCAATGGGTCGCCGCTCGTAACATGCGATCGCGATGATAGTCGAGCATATAAAAGGGCGATTTGTTGGCGGCATTCCACCCGGCGTAGTCGATGCCTTTGGAAGGGATTTCTAATAGACTAGGATCATACCGGAGAGAGGTAAAGAGAGAAAAGATGTCCGCCATGGCGATCAATCAATGCGTATACTGGTGTTTGATGGATGTGTGTGAGATTTGAAGCTGAGCTGAGCTGAGCTGTATGTTGTGTTAGTAATGCGCCACTTAGTGGCCGCACCTTACTATCAAGAAAGGATGCAGACAACGTCAGATACAGACAAGGAATTATATAGTTTGGCGAAGAAATGCAAGATTATATTACAAATTTAGATCAGAAATGTCTAAAATATACACTGAAGCCGCAGTTTTAGAAAGTACTACTACAGCTCCTATGAATTGCTCCTGGACAGCTTCACAGTGCATACGGTATCACGTCACTCGTAAAAACGGTATATGACCGGCGAATAGAGGCAAGTAAACATGAAAGGCTTCTGCGGCAATTTATAAGAGACGACACGGTTCGATTCTAGGTAATGCTGCAGCTTTAGACTGAATGCGAACATATTTAGCTCAGTATATCACATGGAGCTTGCTTAATGCCTTGCAGGCACTGGATAGGTGCACAGTACTTCAACATGCACATTAAATAACATGCTGTAGCAGCTTGTTGCGTAATCGCTACGAGCCGGCGGCCAATCTTGCAGCGGCTATATGTACGCACTTGGTAAGAAATTGTTACGGCGGCAGATCGATCTGGAGCCATGGGCCAATGGGTGGATGTGCGAAGCATTGGTTCCATGGCTAGCATTTTCGCCCCAGGGCATATCGTCATAGTTGCTAGGGGCAGTTCGGATGTGCTCGATGCGCATAGTACTTGGCTGACGAGATGCATAGCAGTAATATGAGGATGCAAAAATTGTATAGATGCAAAGCGAATTAAATACAAAACCAACACTTTGCTCAGGTACTTTCGGAGCTTTTTCCAGGCGACCGGCGTGTGCGTATGCCAGGGTCTCGGTGTTGATGTTATTTTTTCTCTCAGTGGCTAGAGTGGAGAATGAGAAGCCAAAAGAAAAAGAGTCTTCCTATTTGCACCGTAGTATATTCCTATTTGAACCGTAGTGGTCTGTGCGTCTGAAATTTCTAGAATTTTTTAAAGTGTTAATTATTTTAAAGATTTAAATTAACACTAATAAAATTTAATAAATAATTTTTAAAAAATATTATTAAGTATTTTATATAATAGAGTATATAAAAAAATTTTTTTATTATAATAAGCTTTAAAATAGCTAAGATATTTAGGTTAAAAAAGTAAGTTTTTTAAAGTACATTTTCTTTATTAAATTTAATCATTTTATAATAAAATTTTAAATTTAGGTTTTTATTTATATAAAGTATATTAAAAACTAAAGTGCACTTATTTTAGCTTTACTATAGCTATAGAAATCTTAAGTTAAAGTTTTTATAAGTTTCTAAACTCAATCTTTACTTAAAATAAAAAAGGAAAAGGGCGTTATTTAAATTTAATACTATTTTATTTAAATATATTTTTTAAAAAATATTAAAAAAATTCCTTTACTATAATATAGCTATAAGAAAACCTCAGTGGTTTTGGAAAATTATAGTGCACGGGCCACTTAGCGCGGTGCACAGACCACTACGGTTCAAATAGGAATACACTACGGTGCAAATAGGAAGACTCAAGAAAAAAATTCAGAACCAGCTCCTGCTGCTTGGTGCCGTTTAGCTCGAGGTGGGTTACTTAACCGCCCGCCAGCCGGTGGAAATTTCGACTAGAGGATTGAACCACTTGTGGCCGTGCCATCATTCATTTTTTTACTGCGCGTGCCCAGCTATTGCTGCAGCTCTTCCTGCGCCCCGACATCATTCGAACGGCCTATTCGAGCCCCCAGCACTTCCTGCGTCTTTCGTCTCCATCTCTCGTCTTGAGCTCGCAGCGCTCTAATTCCCGCCCCGGCCATGTCTAACCCGCTGCCGTCAATGCCTCCGGGCCGCCCCGCCGCTGTCGCTGTCGACGCGAATTCGTCCTCGACCTGGGACCGGATATCGTCGTGGGTGTCGGAGAATAAGGCTGTGGTCTATACCATTGCTGGCGTGGCTGTTGTTGTCACCGGCGCGGGCGTTGTTTACTATCTGAACTCCGATTCGGTATGTTGTTGCCCATTGTCGTGTGGTTCATGGAGGGGTTATCATTGCATGACGGCATAAGCATCGCAACAGCCGTGCTGGAGTCGCCTCCGAATTGGCAGGAGAAAACTGAAAACAGAGAGCGCCGCCTAATAAGAGAGAGCGAGAGAACCCAATACTAACCTGTGCTGCCTGCAATAGAAGTCCGATGCATCACCAAAGCTCAGCAAGAAGGAGAGGAGGAAGCGCAAAGAAGCCGAGCGCAAAGCCGCCGACTCAAAAGCTACTCAGTCTAAAGCCGCCACCGTCGAGCCCGAAACCGAGCTGCCAGAAATTAACGAGGCTACCGTTCTACAGCTGAGCCCCGAGGTGCGAGAGCAGTATGCCGCTCGACTGAAGCAGGCCGGTAACAAGGCCTACGGAGATAAGGCATACAACAAGGCCATCGACCTCTACTCCCAGGCCATTCTGTGCAAGCCAGATGCCGTCTTTTACTCCAACAGAGCTGCCTGCTACAGCGCCATGAGCGAATGGGAAAAGGTCGTCGAAGATACCACAGCCGCCATCAGCATGGACCCCGATTACATTAAGGCTATTAACCGCCGTGCTACTGCCTACGAGCACCTAAAGATGTACTCCGAGGCCCTTCTCGACTTCACAGCCTCTTGCATCATCGATAACTTCAAGAGCGAATCCACTGCCCAAGCTGTTGAGAGACTGCTAAAGGTTTTCGCCGAGCACAAGGCCAAGGAAGTCATGGCATCCAGACCCGCTAAGCTCCCTAGCCCTATCTTCGTCGGCAACTACCTGCAGAGCTTCCGCCAGAAGCCCCGCCCTGCGGCTCTTGACGACTCAATCGAGCTCTCTTTGGATACTGGTTTGGGACAGTTGCAACTCGGTTTCCAGGGACTCGAGCAGAAGACAGCCGAGGGATACGAGGAGGCCAGACAGGCGTTCGAGAAGGCCATAGAGCTGGGCGATCTCGGCGAGCACGAGGCTCTCGCTTACAACTTGCGAGGTACCATTCGAACTCTTCTTGGTAACCACGCCGCCGCGACGGAGGATTTCGACCGCAGTATTGAACTCGACCCAAAGATGACCCAGAGCTATATCAAGCGAGCTAGCATCAGTTTGGAGCTGGGCGAGCCTGACAAGGCCGACGCCGAGTTTGACAAGGCCCTCGAGCAGGATAACGACGACCCCGATGTCTACTACCACCGCGCCCAGGCTCACTTCATCAAGGGCGATCTCGCAAGCGCACAGAAAGACTACCAGAAGTCAATTGACCTGGACAAGGACTTCATCTTCTCCCACATCCAGCTGGGCGTTACCCAGTACAAGATGGGCTCTATCGCGTCGTCCATGGCTACCTTCCGACGATGCATCAAGAACTTCCCCAAGGTCCCTGACGTTTACAACTATTACGGCGAGCTGCTGCTAGACCAGGGCAACTTCCCCGAGGCCATTGAGAAGTTTGATACCGCCATGGAGATGGAGAAGCAGTCGAAGCCCATGTCTATGAACGTTCTACCTCTGATCAACAAGGCCCTCGCCCTCTTCCAGTCATCAGCTGATTTCAAGGAGGCAGAGAAGCTCTGCCAGAAGGCTCTCATCAGTCAGTATTCCCCTATGTTATGTTTCTTCTCCTATTACGAATTCCTAACTTGTCATTCCAGTTGATCCCGAGTGCGATATTGCTGTAGCTACCATGGCTCAGCTTCTTCTTCAGCAAAACAAGGTCACCGAGGCGCTCAAATACTTTGAGCGTGCCGCGGAGCTCGCCCGAACTGAGGGCGAGATTGTCAACGCCCTGTCCTACGCGGAGGCTACGCGCACCCAAGTTAAGGTCACGGAGAAGTATCCCAAGTTGGCAGAGAAGCTCGCAGGTGGCCCAGGTGGCCCTGGCGGACTGCGCATGCCTTAGTTTGATGCTGCATGAACGGGGCTGCAGACGCGAAGGTCGGAACAAAAACATGAAAAGAAGAATTAAGAATCAGAGTGAGAAGAGGATAGCCCTCAGAAACACACATATGCACACATACAACTTATGAACTCAGTGTGTGCTTGTAACACTTACACATATGCCACAAAAACTATTATACGCTGCCGAAGATTGGGGAGTTGAGAAAACCTTGTTGGAGTTTTGCTTTTTCTTCAGACATGTTTTCCCCCTTTCCTCGACCCGGTGGCGCAAACCAAACAGCAAATATTTGACATTGACTTTCAAGGGATTGATAACTTATCATGATTCAGGTGTATGCCGTGTTTAGGGAAGGGAAGGGGGATGGAATAAGGGAAACGGGAAAAAAGAGAATGATGTGGTTCGAAGGTGTAAGAGAAAAAAAGGGGGGGCTTTCACTGAATGACAGAGAAAAAACCGTGGCGTTGATAATGCAGAAATGAAAAAACCCTCTTCTGTATATTTCTACTATAATGACATCTCACGTCTCTTGACATGTAATGATGTCACAAAGTATTTTGATACTTTCTTTTTTCCATTCGTTATTTTGTATTTTACTGTATTGTATGATCACCATTCTTTTTACCCATTTGATGGAGTTGTACGACAAAGGGGACCGGAAAAAGATGTATGCTTAAAACCAAACGGATGTATCAATGGATGGTTGGGATGTACTACTTTGGCTGGAACAAAATAAGACACAAGCAAAACTCCTCTCACAACACACAAAACTTGAATCCTCACGGTTTATCCGTTTCAATAAAAAAAAAGGTATAAAAAAGGTTCCTATCCTATGTTCATCCGTCGCAATCACATGGACTCCTCTCTTTGCTTCCCGTCCCATCCCATCCCATTCTACCAAAGTAGTTTCATCAACACATCCGAGAGTTCATGGCATTAAATATCATCAGCAGCACCAAAAATCCCAATATCTTGCTCCCCTTTTTATCTCCTCTTCACCACAAGTTGTATCATTCTTCCTCTCCTTTCTCATCTCGTTTCATCTCAGCTCCCGCTGCAATCAACGCTACTTCCCCTCCCCTCGGCCCCGGTGTAGCGTCTCCAAAGTAAGAATTAAGATTGTACAAATAGTCGTTTCGCTGTGAAGAAGCATATAGGAGCTTCTCCTCATGCGGTTGGATACATAGTTCATAGTCTATGAAAGAATAAAAAAATTACGCCTCGAGAGCCCTGGGAGTAATAAGAGGCCTTTCCCGTAGTTTAGAAGTCAGAGGTAATAAAAAAAGAAAATTTGCAATTCGTTCATGTAAAGGGAATTCGCAGTGTTTTGTTTCGACGAGACAAAGTCGATTAGTGTTTGTTGGTCAAGGCAACACCCAGACCCACGCCCAGAGCAATGGCTAGACAGATGAGGAAGACGATAAGAGCGCACCACCACTTGAGGCGACGAGTGCGGCGGGCGTGCTGGATACCTTGGCTGACTTGCTCGTTACCCTTCTCGATGTTCTGGACCGTGCTCTCTGCGTTGACCTCGGCGGCGACAACGACGTTCTCCTGCTGCTCGACCATGGAGGCCAGTTCCTGGAATAGGATGGCGAGCTCGGAAAGTGTCTGCTCGATGCGCTGCAGCTCGTTGTGGCGAGCGCGCACGTTGCCAAGGAGAGAAGCAGCATGACCGGAGCGGTTGGTGCGAAGCTGCAAAGTGGTCAGCGCTAATCATACTCTCATATACTCGCCAAACAAGCTACTGCTTGATTGATGGATAAGAACGCGAAACCAGGCCCATTCCTTGGCACTGTAGCATTTTTGATGCGACAAGATAGAGAGAAAGACTTACAGCTGTCTGGAAAACACCCTCGTTGTTCCAATCGGCCTCTGTGGCCTGCTGCACCTCTTCCTCCGATGCATCCGGGTTCACAATGCGATACTGTCTCGCAATCTGTTCCCGGTAGCGCTGCTGATAATCGCGCTCAATGCTCTGGTACTTGTCGAGCTCAGACTTGAAAAATGTCTTGAGCGACTCGAGCTGGGTCTTCTTGGTGGTGCGAGACGCATCTGTTGTCTTGAGAAGATCGCGTTCCAAACCCTTGATACCGTCTTTGATAGCGGTGTTACGAACTTGCGTTTGTGCAACATAGTGCTCGAGTTGCTGGGTGGCTTCTGGGTCAGTAGTGCTGAGAGTGCGCTGATGCAGCTGGCCGATGAAGTCAATCTCAGAGGTCAGCGACTTGATGTCATTGCGAAGGTCTCCCACGCGGCTGAGGAAGTCTGCCTGCGACAGAGGCTGTCGCGATTGCTCCTGACCGTATCCATTGCTGGTCTGAGCTTGGCCCTGGCTGTTGTAGTCCTGCATCTCGTAATTGTTATACGGGCTTTCGCTGGTGTTTGTGGCATATGGGTTGAGCTGCCCAGCGCATTTGCATTAGCATCTTCGCTGCTTGTCCGGAAATCCGCGGCCGTCGCAAGGCTCTACAAGGGCGGTTTACTTACCTGGCCATAGCCACCAACATTTTGCCCAGCCTCTTGCGCAGGGCCTTGGGAATAGGGATTCTGCTGCCCTGACATGCTGAAGGAGCGTGCTGCCGGGGGTTCTGTTTGGGTGCAGGTGAGAGGGAGAGGGCGGTGGTGATGATTCGACGAAGCGATAGCTGGCGGTGTTTACAGCTACGTGCAGGTAAATGAAGACTGCGGGCGGAATCAACGGTAAGGCTTCGAGAAGATCACAAGCACAGTGCTCTAATTGGTGGGGGAGGCTTTGGCAGCGCAAAAATGCAGAAACGAGCACGAGTAATTGGTAAACCGAAGCAGCCTCGGGTTGTGCGGAGGTGGAGGAAGATGGAGAAGGGAAGGGAAGGACGGCAATTTTTGTTTTTGCGAGGCCCCAAAGCGGAATATAGCAGAGGCGCAAACACTAACACTGTAGTCTGGGCGGTGCTGGCTGTGGTGTAGAAAACGAGTAGCGCCGAAAAAATTAAGCAAAAAAACTGTAGAGGGACCCGGGGCCATGTAACTGTGACCAGCGCGTAGAGCAAACAGGGATTGGCCAGTGACGTATTGAGACCCGTGGACGGCTAATTACCAAGACTCAATCTGGGAGAGCCGGATTGGAGCCGAATAAAAATCAAGCAATGCACAACGAATTGAGATCATTTCTGCCAGGTTCTCGCTTCAATCTCTCCGTCGCCAATTCCAGCGTCTTCCTCGCGCGGAACCACGGAGCGAGCCTTTGTCAGCGCTGCGCCCAGTGGCCGCCGGTCGTCATTACGACGCCCACTGTTGAAATCATCTTGCCATCGGTTTGACAGCTCCACCCGAGGTGCTTGTGCCTAATAGAGCAGCTGGCTGGCTCCATCGGGTCCCTGCGCCCGCCAATCGTCGCGCATCGAAGTCATGGCCGTGAACCATGCCTGTGGCTTTGGGCGTCGCCTTGCCGGGCTCATTGCGCGTCAGCTAGCGGAGCTAGTGGGATCGCCGAGCGAAGAAGAAGAGCCTCTGCTCTAGCACATCCGGGTCTTGATTACGGGATATCAACAATGTGGGAAGACCAAGAGAATTTCTCCCTGCTCTGCAATTGCGCAAACTAGCGCTGGAAACGCCGGCTGAGTGAGTAATCCCGCCAGAGTAACCGTAAGATGCTCTGTCTGCAGGATCATCTGATGGACAGGGATCCGTAGCTTCGTATTCTTGCATGCCACTGTACCTGATATGGAGCACGGTAGCGGTCATGGTTCTACTTTGTCTGGAATAGACTCACTGCTAGGGCGGGCGGATAGTGGAGTGCAGCTCTCGGCAGTAATTGGCTACGGATAGTTCATAATTCAAGGACTCTCAACGCTTCATCTAATTCGTCGTGTAACTGTTGATGCGGCACGACATTCTTTTGAGATGCTCTAGGAAGGCCATTTATTTATGAGTAACTCGTACCTGAGCTATTCAATTGCGCGACCCTTTTTACATCGTGTGCATGTTTTTAGACTTTATAGTTTATGGACACTCATTATTACTTGTTTATGTGCGTCATTATCATGAGAAAGGTTATCTAGCACCCCGATTCTATTATCCAACACTTCAGTTATACATGTAGATAGGCTGCTACCTTTAGTACCTCGACTACTTCTGCTATTTCTGCTACTGATGTGATACAAAGCGGTCGGCAGACTGCCTTATTTAACTACAACCGGGATGTCAGATAAAGAGATTTGAGGTACTGGATATCTTTTCCCTTTATTATTACTAAGTATGTACATATGATCGCAAATTTCGTTATATACAATCGTCAACCTCATGGCGCTGCCTATTAATGCTGCGCACACATTCCGACCATCATGAGCCAATAACACGCTATGCCTGACGTCGCCATCGTGGCGAAGCTCCCTGACATGGCGCTGACTGTGAATCAAAATCCAGCCTCGCTGCTGCAGCCAAAGTCAAAATGGCCGCGTGTATCAGAAACTTGCAAAATCCGCCACGATCGGTAGCGCTAAAAATGGTCTTCCAAGCCTGCCAATAACTGGACCATGTGATTTCAGGGACAGCGCCTCTGTTTGCCAAGAGGGAGACGAAAAAGGACGAGGCTGACTAGCGGCAATCCGCTCAGAGATAATTCTTCTTCCTAGATGTTCGAGTATATTGCGACAAATGCCACTCAACGTCGCCCTCTTTATTCTCCAGTGTACCTCCGCGAATTTCGAATACTCTCATTGTCATCCGGGGACCGACCTCGGACAGCTCAACGCTGTCGTAACCCGTCCGTACGAAAACGTGATGTCTAACTTCGATGCTGTCGTCGATATTCTTAAATGTGACTACTCGATTGCCAACCTTATTCTTGCTGGTAATTGGTTCTCTAGGAGGGAATAGATGTTTCAGCACCTTGACAACCCGCTCTCCCAGGCGAGTCGTAAAGCCGTCAAATATCAGGTGAGGGTACGCCTCTGACACGGTTCCTCGAATGCTGCCAGGGATATCGTGGCGGAGAACAACGTTGTGCAGGGAGAATGAGACTGTCGGTCCGTGAGGTAAGTGTGAAATTGTCAACGCCGTAGGAGTACCGCGATGTTCGTGAAGTAGGAGCATGTCAGACAGGCCTGCGGACTGAGCAGACTTGACAAGATCGGGCAAGATGAGGTTACCACGGTTCATTCGAATAGAGGTTGGTAGAAGAAGCCTGATTTCCTTTGCGAAAGCCGATAATCTGGCTGAAGGATCGCGAGAGGTCGTTACGAGAACTCGGGGGTCGACGATGCCAGACAGCTGCGCATACTCATCGTCGAGGTCCAGCTGCTCGTTTGTCGTAAGATCGCGTGACTCATCATATTGATAATCTTTCCTCAGAGATTTATCGTTGGCGATTTCTGGGTCCAATGGTTTTCCTGAAGCGAGTGAGGCTCTCAGCTTAGCTCTCTTCTCGCTGATTTCGGCATCTCGCAGTAAAAGGGCTCGTCGATAGAGATAATCACGCCTTTGGCGTGCTTGTTTGCGCTGTGGATTGTAGTTAGCAACGGAAATCTCTTTGCTTTCAAATTTTAACCCAACATACGATCATCTTTGCTCAATGTGTAAACAACTTCACTCCATCCGGGCTGGCAAAGGCAGTCGAGAAAAAGTTTGGGCTTATCAGTTTTGCCGGAATCTCGGGTCTTATCGATAACGCGCCACCGAGCCTTAGGCCTATCACGTGGGCGCAAATTGTCCCACCACTACACCACCGCCTAGGATTCTCGGGTGCGCCAGGGTGTTGATAGATTCCGACTGTCGAGTGCAGAAAAACGCTTTCTGTCTGAGAACCTTCCGAGCGACAATCTTTTGCAAAAGCCAGGCTCGAGACTTGAATTCTAGCTTTTTGTATTGATTCTTTCCTTTTCTTTCTCCCACTTCCTACGTTCGCGACGATGATGTGAGGCCGGTCGACGACATTATCGAATACCTTCCCTTTGACCATTTCGCGCCGAAGCTTGTCGCACGAGGTTTCTCGAAACTATAAAATATACTTTAAAGGTACATAGCACTCCCTCATATCTGGTTTTAGTACACGGGCCCCAAATAACTTTTCTGGACCATCCTGCACTTGTTCCCTCTCTACTTTCGTCACTGCTCACTACCCCTCTACCGTGAAGCTGACATATCGCCTTCAAAAGCACCGTCTGGCGCACTCGCTCTAGACACCTAATCAACATGGAGGGAGCCTTCACCCATGTTGGCAACCACCTTATTTCCGACTCGGCTGCCGCCATTAAGGCTGGCGCTGACGACTTGTCGACGATCGATCCTGACGAGGCTCTGCTCTACGGCAAATATGGCGGCCAAAGTGGCCGACGCCGAGCCGACGACGACGATAACCAGACGGAGGCTTTCGAAGAGGATGATAACGACAGCCTCAATAGCGTCCCCGTTGATCAAATGATGGGCATGAAGCTGAAGCATCCTGAGGAGGAGAAAGAGCTCCCGGCTCATGCTTGCGCGTGAGCATCGCCAATTATATCTCACGCTGGTTTTATAGGCTAACGCGCTGTACAGATACTGCGGCATTCACTCTCCGGCTTGTGTCGTCAAATGCCTTACGTGCAACAAATGGTTTTGCAGTGCCCGCGGCAGTGGCTCGTCCACCCATATCGTCAACCATCTCGTTCGCGCACGTCACAAGGAAGTGCAGCTACACCCCGAATCGACTCTCGGCGATACCGTTCTGGAATGTTACAACTGTGGAACAAAGAATGCCTTCATTCTTGGATTTATCCCTGCAAAATCTGATGCCGTGGTCGTCTTGCTATGCCGTCAGCCCTGCGCCTCAGTCTCCTCGAACAAAGACATGAATTGGGACACCTCGCGGTGGGAGCCCCTCATCGAGGAGCGGGCATTTTTGCCGTGGCTTGTGAACCCGCCGTCCGACGCTGAACAGCTGCGCGCCCGCCATCTCACGATCAACACGATTGCCAAACTCGAAGAGATGTGGAAGCAGGAGCCAGATGCGACGATTCAAGATTTGGAAAAGGCTTCCAACATTGACGACGAACCTCTTCCCGTTCAGTTGACATACGACGATCCCTACCATTACCAGAATATTTTTGGACCCCTCGTCAAGATGGAATCCGACTACGATAAGAAGCTCAAGGAAGCGCAGTCGGAAGATGGCCTAACTGTTCGCTGGGACTATGCTCTCAACAACAAGCACATTGCTAGCTTTAACCTACAAAAGATTGAATCTGGAGATGTCAAACTCGCAGTCGGCGACGAAATGCGATTACGATACACTGGCGAACTTCGAGAACCCTGGGAGGGAGTTGGATACGTCATCAAGATCCCAAACAGCCAATCTGACGAAGTCTGCCTCGAGCTGCGCAAGACGGGTAACGACAAGCTGGTCCCCATCGATCTCTCTCACAACTTTTCGGCCGATTACGTTTGGAAGGCTACCTCGTACGATCGTATGCAATTGGCTATGAAGACGTTTGCCGTCGACGACATGAGCGTTTCGGGATACATCTTCCACATCTTGCTCGGTCATATTTGCCAGCCGCCCCCTATGAAAGTTACGCTGCCTAAGAAATGGTCCGCTCCCGGGCTACCTGATCTGAATCAAGGCCAGGTGGATGCCATCAAGGCTGTTCTTCAGAGGCCCCTCAGTCTGATCCAAGGACCTCCTGGTACAGGAAAGACGGTTACATCAGCTACTATCATCTACCACCTTGCCAAGACGAGCGGTAGCCAGGTTCTGGTGTGTGCTCCGTCCAATGTTGCCGTGGACCAACTCTGTGAACGTATCCATCGTACAGGCCTCAAAGTGGTTCGACTTACGGCCAAGTCGCGAGAGGATGTCGAGTCATCTGTCACTTTCCTCGCTTTGCACGAGCAGGTTCGCATGTCTGAGCACAATACCGAGCTCGTAAAGCTGTCCCAGCTGAAGAATGAAGTCGGCGAACTTTCAAGCCAAGACGAGAAGAAACTGAGACAGCTGACCAAGGCCGCCGAGCGAGAGATTTTGAGCAACGCGGATGTCATTTGCTGTACTTGTGTTGGTGCAGGCGATCCACGACTGTCGAAGATGAAATTCCGAAACGTCCTCATTGACGAGTCTACTCAGTCTGCTGAGCCTGAATGCATGATTCCTCTTGTGCTCGGATGCAAGCAAGTCGTTCTGGTTGGAGATCACAAGCAGCTTGGCCCTGTGATTATGAACAAGAAGGCCGCCAAGGCCGGTCTCAACAGGTCTCTGTTTGAGCGACTCATCAACTTGAAGATCAACCCGATCCCGCTAAAGACACAGTACCGAATGCACCCATGCCTTTCAGAGTTCCCTTCCAACATGTTCTACGATGGCACTCTTCAGAACGGCATCACGCACGAGCAGCGAGTTCGAAAAGACGTTGATTTCCCTTGGCCTGTAACAGAGATGCCAATGATGTTTTGGTCCAACATTGGCCACGAAGAAATATCAACCTCTGGCACTTCGTACCTAAACCGAACAGAAGCCTCGAATGTAGAAAAGACTGTGACACGTTTCTTCAAGGCTGGCGTGAGGCCATCTGAGATCGGAGTTATCACACCGTATGAGGGCCAGCGAAGCTATATTGTTTCCACTATGCAGAACTCTGGCACATACAAGAAGGAAATGTATAAAGACGTGGAAGTGGCCTCTGTTGACGCATTCCAAGGTCGTGAGAAGGACTTTATTGTCCTATCCTGTGTTCGTTCCAATGACAACCAAGGGATCGGTTTCTTGTCGGACCCTCGTCGTCTCAATGTTGCCCTTACCCGAGCCAAGTATGGTCTTGTCATTCTCGGAAATCCCAAGGTGCTTTCCAAGCATGAACTCTGGCACAACCTCCTTGCTCATTTCAAGGATCGCAAGTGCTTTGTCGAAGGTCCCCTTACCAACCTACAGGCGTGTCTGCTGCAGTTTAGCCGCCCCAGAGTAAGCTATCGCCAGAGGAGCAGCCAACCGTCTCAGTACCCCGGTGCCAGGCAATCAAATGGAAGATTCAACGGCGGCCCTCCTGGCCGTGACTTTGACGCTGGCTCCATGGTTTCTTACATCCCAGACGACGTTTCTTCCATCCAGGGCTCAGCCTTTGGAGGCGCAGCACTCAACACGGCTTTCCCACCCATGTTTTCCAGCTTTGCTCCCGAGCAATGGCCGGGACTACCTGGAGTATCGGCACCGGGACGAGGACATAAGGGTCGCAACCGAGCGCCCGAGAGCATTGCCGGAGAGAGCGTGGCTAATTCTGAGCTAACTGATGCCTCGGCTAGCGTCATTGGCGCCAAGGGAATTGGCCAAGGCGGCGTAAGCTTGGGAGCTGGATTACACGACGTTGTGACTGGAATGCGAGCAGTTTCCTACAGCCAGAGCGATCGACTGAAACAGTACGTGGAAAGCAACGGCCGTATGACTCTGGGCAGTGGCTACGGGCGACGTTATGACGACGACGAGAAGAGTATCAGCACTGCTTTCCACAGCCAAATCGGCGGAGGCTACGACTGAGTGACACGCGCAGGGCTGTAACAGCAAATAATGACCTTTAGGATACACCCTAAACGCTCCACAGTAACCATCAAACTCGCCAGAACGTGATGGCTATAACAGCCGCTCCGTCGAAACGATCGCGGAGAAGGCGAAAAGCCCAACAGACTATGATCATCGCCATCACTTCGAGCCTGGTGATTCGGCTTATTGCTGCGGATACGCATTGCAGCAGCGCAGCTGGTCACCGTCGAGATGAGCGGAATTTGTGGTCAGAGCTAGCGAGACAACTTGTCTAACGCTAGTCATCTGAGTTGGCGACGAGTAGTATGGAGGCTGCTCTTTCAAGATTAGGACAGTAGGCAGTGGAGAAGGCAGTAGCTCATGGTGGAACAGTCGAAATTCTTATTTTTTTTTCTTCGTTGTGGGATATAACGAGATAGTGGAGGCGGGTAGCTGGGGTACGAGGCAAACTGGCAACGCGCTTCCTAACAAGAGGATGCTGCCGAGATGAGTCCTTGGACAAGTCCTCCAGCTGGAAGCTTGGACCTTGAGGAGATGTTAGTTGTTTTAGAAGCCAACTATAGTCGATCATTTATAATTAGTTGATAATAAAACAGTCGCTCTTTAAATTGTGTTAACCTGTGTGATTCTCATTAATAGTTCTACATGTGACTGATGTTTGCTGCGCGACTTGACCAGATTGAATGAAGCTGTCAACGGCTGGGGCAGCAATCCTTACGCAATGGTCTCAGCTGACGGTATTTGCGTGGTAATGACTTTCATTTGCTGGATACCTATTCTTGCCTTACGGTATAAACTTGGAAATGGTGCTGAACAAGGAGTATAGTACAGGTTGTGCTTGAACACTCTTCATTGTTCTCTCATATACACATGATCAGCGATACAGATTTCTCATGTTTGCATATACATGTCAAACTAGTCTATTAGAAAGATTAAATAAAACATCTTCATCAAACCTCTCATGCTCGTCCAACCTTGAATGACAGAATCTGGAGTGAACTAGTTAGCAAACACATTTCTCATCGCCATGTGCAATGTAGAAACTCACATCATTCTTCCCTACCGCAACAAGGTCATCTTCAGATACTCTCATGTTCCCGATTCCTTCCACAAAGGCAATCGGAGCATCGCCCATCACCTTGCGAGCAACATCGCCTACCGTAGACCCCTTCTTGACTAATACGCAATCCCGAAAGACAAACTTGGAATCTGACGCTCCAGAACTGAATGTCGATGTATTCCGTACCGGAAAGATGGGTACCAAACCCAGCAGTTCAGCCGCTTTTGATAGCACCTGAACGACTCCTGTCGAACCAAAGCGGTACAAAACCATATCTTTTAGGTTTTCTATCCTGTTTCGGTTCTTCTCATCGAGTTCTTTTAGGCCACCGCCGGTAGGGTCGCCTTGCTCGATGAGATCCTCTCTCGTGTCGACAAACTCGCTTCCCTCCACGTACTTGATGTATCCTTGTTTCGCCATCTTTCTTAGGAAGATTTCTGAAATGGCCGAACAAAGCACGACGGTATTAGGGTCCTGCATCTTGGCAATCTTTGCAATGTTCTTATCCGCGTCTGGGTGGTCGATCTTGTTGAGCGCTATCACTGTCGGGAACTTCTCGTCTATGAAACAGTTGACAATGTGCTCAATCGTCTCGTCGGACCATTCCTCCAGAGGTTCTTTTACGCCTGAGCGATCTATCGTCCGCTGGACTGTTACGGTTGTAGATCCGTATCCGGAGAACTGATTCTGTAATGTCTCGACGGCTGTAGCCTTGATTGCGATATGCCGTCGCTTGATACCTCCCCATTTTGACATAAGATTGCCCAAAATCCATGCCACGACTTCACTTCGCAACCAGGCGATATCTACTGAAGGGTCGTAGCCTCTCGTCTCCTTGCCCTCGGCGTCGACTGTCCCGGATGCATCGACAACGTGAATCAGCGCATCAGCATGTCGCAGGTCGTCCAGGAATTTGTTTCCCAATCCGCGGCCTTGGTGTGCGCCTGGTACCAGTCCAGCAACGTCGAGAAGCTCGATGGGCACAGACCGTCGACCCTCATCGCATGATCCGTAATTGGGCTTGCATCTGTCTGATAGCTTGAAGCGCGCGCATGCGCAGTCGATCTGGAGGTATCCTATCGCTCGCTGAGGATCAATGGTGGTAAATCTGTCGCACAAGAACAATAAAAGTCCAAGTCAGCTTCGCGAGCTCTTGTGTGGGCGGGTTTGGGGTGGGCGGGCGATTATTCACGGAAAGTTGCCTATGGAAATCGATGTCAGTATTGGGTCGAGCAGCTAACAAATAGACCACGCGGCATTGCGCAATCTTTCTTGAACAAAGCAATGCAGAGAGCAAGATTCTACCGACCAACTTTGGAGGAAGCGTCTGTTAAGCTGTTGAGCGTGCTGCTCTTTCCGGCAGATGGCTTGCCCACAAGCCCAATGAGGGGATCGCGAGGCATGGCGGGGTAAAATTCTCGAGCTATTCGATGGGGGGGGAGAGTAGCAGAAGCAAAAGTGAGTGTAAAATCAAAAATAATTCGCAGTAAAGGAGTTGGTAAGGACACTTCTATGAGTACCTGGAGCCTACTTGAGAGGAATGATGTCGCAAAACAGAACCTTTAGAATTTAAGAAAAAAAAATTGGGCCGAGTGGGTGACGCTTGTGAGAGCCGCACTACGATTTCGTTCGAGGTACCGAATTAAACGTAGCTGCTAGTCTCTGGTACTGATTAAGGAAGAGTACTTGAGAATGCCAGTAAATCATACTAAGATGTAGGTTCTCTTTTCCCAAAAGTACTGCCCCGCCTTAGCCGCTTACTCCAATAGACTTGAGACTTCTATTGCTTAGCACATGCAAGAGCTTGCATGCACCTCTTAACGACAGACGATTTTACAAGGCGACACTTGATTCTTTTTTACAGGCAGTTATTCTCTCATCTTCTGGTTTTAATACTGTAGCATGTCAGCATCTCAGTTGCCAATTGAGGCTTTCCCGGCCTGGGCTCTCTTGAATGACGTGGAATTCAGAAGCGCGGAGGTACGAAGCATTGAGGGCAAAGGCTTCGGCCTCGTAGCCAAGAATGACATCCCAGGCGTGAGCGACGACACCTCAAGCACGGAAGCAATCATCCGAATACCCCGAGATCTTGTTTTATCTGCCGAGGCTGTGGAGGCATATGCCAAGGTTGATCAAAACTTTAGACAGCTACTTGAAATTGCTGGGCACCAAGTAAGTATCATCTGGGCGATGGAGCTCCGAATTTGATAATGATGCTGATATCCAGAGAGAGTACAAGGGGCGATATCCTACTATATCTGCTAACACATCTCGTCTTATCTAAAAGAAGCTCTCCAGGTAGCAAAGGATGTGCTTCAACGCCATGGACCGAGTATATCAAGTTCTTGCCCCGATCAATCAGCGTTCCCACCATGTGGACCAGTGAAGAGAGAGAGCTTTTACAAGGCACATCTCTTGAGGTAATCAATATCTCCTCGCTTATCACAGTACTGTAGCCAGTGGCCTCTCTTCTACATTGAGGACCAGATGCATCTCGTGACATGTGAATGGGAGCTGCTACATAATCCTTTACTAACTCCCATGTCATAAACTAGTCCTCGGTAAACGCAAAGCTCTCCGTTCTTTCCCGTGAATACGACGAGCTTTCCGAAAAGGCATCAACGCTACCCTTTTGGAATGACCTCTTGAGCGAACCAGGGATGCTGGAAGATTGGATCTTGGCAGATGCCTTGTACCGATCAAGATGCTTAGAGCTCCCCCACGCCGGACACGCCATGGTCCCCGGGCTGGATATGGCAAATCATTCGCCAAAATACTTGGCGCGCTATGACGAAACCCCTGAGGGCGATGTGGTATTACTCCCGAGCTCAGGATCTGGGGTGTCATCAGGGGAGGAGATCACCATCTCTTACGGGGAAGCCAAGTCAGCGGCCGAGATGCTGTTCAGCTATGGCTTCATCGACCAGGAGTCCAGTGTAAAGGAGCTGTCACTGCACCTCGATGCCCTGCCCGACGACCCCCTAGGGAAAGCCAAATTTCACATCTACAAAGGCCCACCAATTGTGCGGCTATCTCTGATGGAAGAAAACTTCCAGTGGCACAGCCCGCTGCTGTATCTACTAATTCTAAATGAGGAAGACGGCCTTTCGTTCCGAGTATTACAAGACACCAAGGGAGGCCGCGAGCTAAGGATTTTCTGGGAAGATGAAGATGTCACTGGACGAACCGATGAATTCGAATCTCTCATTCAAGATCACCCTTTATGCCAGATATTTAAGCTCAGAGCTGTAGCTGTGCTTGAGGAGCGGGTTACCGCACAACTAGACAAAATCACCGCCGAGATCTCGTACGGGGCAACGGAGCAATCGCAGGCAGCAAATCAACCCCGCGTGGAGTGCATGCTAGCGGCGGAGAAGCTGAGAGATCTTGAAGCTCAAATCTTGCAAGGTGCGGCAGCCGCGCTAGAAAACGAGGTAAGCATATTGACTTTTTCCTTTGCATTGTCTTCAACAGCAGCATGGCTTCCATTGTCCGCCACATTCCGAGGGTCCGGGGTCAAGTTGGATGTCCGGCAGACGGCTATGCTTGAACAAGGCACAAGACACAAGACGGAACCACTGCAATCTAAAACTCATGTCTGGATAAATGCTAATGCAACCACCACGAAATTCACAGAAGGCGAGGCTGCTTCTGGACGCTCGCGTGGTGACATATCTCGGGTCTATGGAAGATACCCAAAACGAGCAAGCGTCTGACCAGGCGTCCAATGAGGACGACGACTTCAGCTAAGTAGCCGAAATGGCTAAGCGGCGTGGGATGAACAAGCCGGGGCAGCGCTCAAGGATCAAACTCTTCTTAGGCTTAGCGTGGGGATCGACGATTGAAGGTGCATTTGCGCCGGCTTGACCCGATATAGGAGTCATCTTAGACAAGACGACGGACCAAGTCAGTTGCTGTCTATGGCTTGAACCAGTTCAAATTCGACGCTGTATCGCGAGTCCACTCAATAACGAAAGAACTAGGGCTCAGACTATTGACAGAAATGGCACTAAACCGCGGGTTAAACGTTCAGCGGCTCATATGCAAATATCCATGTGATATGTTTGAGTTGGATATCACTTGATAGATTGACGAGACCTGATCGCGCAGAACCTCTGCTTACATGAGAATTAACCTGGTGCTTTAATTCACCCTGTGGATTGTTTGCAGGCATTTTAGAAAAGAGCAGATCTCATGATCCTTTCAGTCGTTCCACTTGTATGGCATGAAGTGACGAACTTTAGACTTTGAGCTTTTTTCTTCCAAACTCACATTCTCTGGGTGTGGCTTACGCTTCTAACTTTAAGATAAGGGGAAGACGATGAAACGAATGCCACTAGCCTTCAATTATGGCGCAGAATACGGAATGTGAGGACTAATTATGGCCAGGAGGGCTAATAGATGTGCCGACAGGCACCACAAAGGATGCTAATTGAGCCACGGTGAGTTGTGGATCAATGCTATTGCAGAGTTGTAGCGCAGTTCAGGAATGGGTGGTGGGAGCTCAGCCAGGGCGCAGACCCTGGAGATGCTGGATGATGGCTGCAGGGACAAGTAAAGACCAATTGGTACCTCCCAGACACGGCTCATCGCCGCCTAAATGCAATCTATGAGGCATTGTTTCAGCAGCAGGCCATGTCCTACCATATCCGAGTCACGGAATCGCAGAAACCTGACAGCATCGCGGCAAGGGTCCGGCTATGCCGGTGTCTATTCGCTGTCATGTTAAACGCTCGCCAATCAGTGACCACGTCTGCTGCAAGTCCGCGGTATGACGGGAATTGTAGTAAACCGATCATTGTCGATTCCGATACTGCCGTTTGAGCGTTGCGTAGACAAATAGTCATGGGTCTCATACCAGCTGCCAAGGAGCGAAGTAGCAGGAGGCGCTTAAGAGTCGCCTCTGAAGCCATTCTAGTTCTCGCAAGGAAATGAAAGAACTGAAACTTCTCGGTACCGACCAGAGTGCACAGGATCGCCAAGCATTGGCTGATGAGGACAAGCATCGCCAACCAAAGCCACACGAACCGTGTCATACAGTACGAGTCTGTACAGAGGCGTTTTAGAAGAGCTGCTCCCCGGCTTTTCCCACCCCGCACCATGTGCACCTTAGGGGGGCAAACAGCGGGAAATCTGGGGTAAATCAGGCCATAAGTCGAGATTTATTTGTGCGCTAGCTCAGTGGCAGGATGTGGACGCTGGTCTAGAGCCCGAGGGCCCTGCGTGTGCAAGTAAGCCGCTGCAATAAGCCATCGAAAGAGACGATGTGTGTGTGCTAGTATATCGGTTGATGGCCCAGCTGGCGCTCGTTGATGTTGTTGGGGCAATGGGTTGCATTCTGACATCGTATCCAGGCCAGGTCCCATCCCATGCATCGAGGACCGAACCCGCTCTCGAGAAAACATTTTCGCGGCAGAGGTGGGTATTATGCAATTCGGCGGCCGGGCTAAAATGTCGCGATGATGGGTTAGGTTCTCTCTTCTTCCTTCAAGCGGCAGTAAGACAGATGGTCTGCTTACTCTGTAGCGGAACATGGCGTTCTACCATCACGGCAGCGTAAGGTGGACGACTAAGCAGGTTAGCAATTGTCACCGAAACATCTGCCGGAATCGAACAAAGGGGAACAAATCACTTGCCAGCACCATGAGTCGATGACAAACGCTTCACAGTCAAAGTACTCCGTGCAAGCAGCAGCGTCACGGTGGCTAAAGAGAAGAGAGCCGGTAGTGGGGAGCGGTGCTCACATCTCGTGGCCTACAGGGGGCGCACTAGCAAGCGCGAGGGATTGAAGAAGCAGAAACTACGTCAAGCAGACCCAACGGAAAGAAACGCTGAGGGGTGGAGCCGCGAGGCCGGGATGTGGCCAGTCACGGCGGCGATGCGCCTATTGGCTTGCGTAGTAATTTTTATGCACTTCTATTTCCATGCAAACGAGCAAAGAGAACCAGAGGGGGATAATAGGAGGCAGACGTAGACGAGGTGGATGAACGGAGATTTCCAGATTGGATGGAGCGTGCTGCCAAAGCGCTGTCCTGGCCGCTGCCGCTTTAGTGCACATAGCGCTAACCACCCTGCTGCGTGCTGGCCACGAGCGCTACGGGGAGCCAAGCACCTGTGGCCCAGAAGCCTCAACGCACTGTTTTCTGCTTAGCGGCGCTGTCCAATCCCCTTCCCCGGGATTTAATTGCCTGCCACGCCCTGCTCTGCCCTTTTAGGCTCCACTTGCCTGCTCCTGTCTTCGCTCTTCCATTTCTTTTCCTTTCATCTCTCCACCCCCCACAATATTCTTCTCTCCGTGTCTCACGCTGACGACGAGGAATCGAGGAAGACGGGATCAAGAGCCTCATCGTGGCTCCGGCTTTGACTCGCTGCGTTTCCCGAAAGAAAGAAAGAGTCCGCGACCAACCGGAATTTTTCCAAAGCTGCTTCGACGATCCCAGACGCACGTTGCGCCGACCACGGCTGGTGGGCGAAGAAAGCCCCAGTCAGCAGTTCGTTCGCTCTCACTCAAACGCCTCGACCAACATCACCAATTCTTCGGTTCCCATTCTATAATCGAGCGCTCGGATCACAATCGCCACAATGCCGGGCATCCTGCCTATGAAAGTCATCAAGGTGGGCAGCAGCGCCCAGAGCCGAATCGCCCAGGCCTGCGACCGCTGCAGGAGCAAAAAGATTCGCTGCGATGGCGTTCGTCCTACATGTTCACAGTGCTCTTCGGTCGGCTTCGAGTGCCGCACCAGCGACAAGCTGAGCCGACGTGCATTCCCGCGCGGGTATACAGAGTCTCTCGAGGAGCGGGTTCGTGTATTGGAGGGTGAAGTACGCGAGCTCAAGGATCTGCTGGATGAGAAGGACGAGAAAATCGATATGCTCTCTGCGATGCACGGAAACATGAGTGGCGGCCCGCGACGGAAGCCTTCAGTCACATCCATGGCTACGCCGGTGTCACCGGATGGCCCGAAAGAGTCACCCACCATAAAGGAAGATACCTTCAGAGTACAGGCTACACAGCTCCTTTTGGGTGTCGAGAATTCTGATTCGTACTTTATGGGCTCCTCAAGTGGACGCGCATTTATCGGTATGTCACATTTGTGTTATATCCATTTCTGTCTAAGCACATGCGCAAGCAATGCATCTACAATACCATTTTACCTCTCGATTCAAACTTCAGTTTTGAGCTAACGTCTTTTCACATAGCCTCCCTCAAACGAAAGATGCAAGACAGTGGCAAACCATGCAGTGACTTCACTCCTGATGCGTTTTTACACATTCAAGGCAGCACTCCGCTAGTTGCCAAGATGTCAGATCAGTCATCAAAAATCCCTCCTCGCCTTTTCTCGGATAGATGTGTCAATGTCTTTTTCCAAGAATGGGCTCCTCTATTCCCTGTTCTCCATAAGCCTACCTTTCTCCGCATCTACGAAGAGTTCGTCAATGACCCGGAAAGAGTCAAGGGCAACTACAAGCTTGCACAGCTCTACCTCGTCTTTTCTCTTGCAGGCCTTTCGTCCGAGGCTCCAGACCTCCAGCAAGTTGCTGCTTGCGAATACCAATGGACAAAGGCCCTTGACTCTCTTATCCTAGAAAACACCATGAGCACATTACAGTGCCTGGTATTGGCTCTTCTGTACTGCACCGTCCGCGCCGACTATCGTCGCCTTCAGCACTACAAGTGCGTCGCTGTGGGCTTGTCTCATCGACTGGGTCTACACCAAAGCCAAAAGCGATTTTCTTTTGGTGCTTTGACTCTTGAGACCAGAAAGAAGGTCTTCTGGACGCTCTATGCTCTAGACACTATGACAGCGGCCATCACTGGTCTCCCCAAGATGCTGAAGGAAGAGGATGTTCAGGCAGAATATCCGTCCGACACAGATGACGAGTACGTTACAGAGAAGGGCTTCCAGCCTACACTGCCAGGAGAATATACTCGTATCTCCAGCGCTCTTGCTCTATTCCGAGCAACACGCATTCTCGCTCGTATCCTAGATAAGAACTATCCTGCGGCGGCCAACTACGACCTCTCCCTTCAGCAAATGAGCGCCTTTGAGGCCGAATTAGATGCCTGGTATGACGAGTTGCCAGCTCACCTGAGACTCAACTTCGCTCAGGGTAAGCCGTCAACAGATGTCACCGGCAGCCGATCACCTTTGTTGGTAAGTGCGAATGCCATACTGGTTTACTGTTGGCACAAAATGACTCACAAGCTATGCTATAGGCACTCACATACTATTATATCCGCACCCTGATTTATCGGCCAGCCGTTGGCTCAAGCCTCGGGCCCAAGGCTGCACCGGCGCTCATGTCCATCAGCGAATCCAGCAAGCACATTATCCAGATTGCAGAGCTCCTCGAAGAGCGTAACCTGTCATTCTCCTTCTGCATGAATAAATGCGATCTTTTGGCCCTGTGCGCTCTCACTCTTCTTTATCAGACCATTGATCTGAAACGCGACAGCAAGCTGTTGCGCGAAAATGAACGGCTGGTGAATGATGTCCTTAAGACGCTCCGCAAGAACCAGTCACCCGGATTCGTGGATTTGGAACGAGCCGCCAATGTGCTCGTTACTGTCACCGATCCTTCAGGGCCCATCCCGACGAACAAGCATACCCGCAAACCATCAACGGCAGCTAGCTCCCGCCGCGCATCGCCCCCGACAAGCTACCCCAAGCAGAGTTCACCGCTCCTAGGCTCCCATTACCAGGCTTCGGTAAGCGAGGCCGATTTGACGCGCCATCAAGACAAGCGCTGGATGGGTAGCATGTCAAGTGTTCAGGGCTCCAGTGTAGATGGCCGGCCGCAGCCCTCATCCCGTCAATCATTTGACGGGCAACGACAGGATCGCCAGCCTTCATTATCACGGGCATCTAGGCTTTCTCCGAATGCTCAAGCACGACAGAATCTGGATTATCTCTCGCTCAACGACGCTTCATTCACGGCCAAGCACGCTGGTTCCCCTCCTACCAACATGCAGGGACAGCCCATGGGAATGCAGAACGGCGGTCAAGGCTACATGAACAACGCACAGTCTGTGGCCAAAGCTAACAACTTATCGAGCGCTGACTGGGAGGCATTGGTCGGATCCATGGACAGTGGGATGAACAATGTGTATGACGCTATCTACGGAGGCGTCACCATCGAAGCTGCGATGACAGGGAACTCGACTGGCAGCGAATGGTCACCGGATGCATGGGACCTCAGTAACTTTAACATTGATGAATTCGGAAACAACCCTGCGCCGCCGCAGAGCGTGCTTAGCATGAGCGACGAGAGTCTCAGTTCGGGAGAGGAAGTGTCACCTTCGGAACTGGGACTGGGTCTTGGTAGCATTGACTACGGGAAACAGCTGCAGGGGAACTACCACGGCGATGGATATGCAACAAATGGGCTTCACGGACTGTCTTTGTGAATTATGACGTGGCTTTAAGGCGTTGTGGTGTGATGGCGATATGAGATGCCTGTTTGATGTGGAACTGCGGCCTATCGATGTAACGGTTTCGATTTATTTTTGGGATGGCGCACATGCTGGAGCGATTTGTGAGGGCTTTTTTTTTCTCTTTGAATTTACGGCTATGACTTGGAAGATACAAAAGCGGCTTCAAGGGAGCTGTCACAGGGGATGTATGAGGGATTACATGCCTATTGGACGGATGGGTGATGTGGATGGTTTACTTTATCTATTTTTATTACATGAAATTTGCTTCATAGCTTGTAGTTTTCTGGATATCAAGAGTCAACAAAATATGACACTTATGAAAATTTTCTTCGCTCCAGCATCCATGTAAATGCGTCCAGCTACCGCATCTTATCGGGCTGAATCGCCTCGCCGCACCACATGCAGCACTAGGCTGCGGCATATCAAACGGGCTATCCATCAGGCGATACGGCATTGCTTGTAGCCTTGTAATTTATTTGGCTCCAGCTCTCTAGACAAGGGAAGATGCGCATTCTAGCCTGGATTGGGATTAAGACGACGGAGCCTCGCATCAGCCCGCCACGATCAAAAATCTCTGGTGCTGGGCCGAGCACGTTGCCCAAGGGCGATTGTTGAGAGGGCCCTTTGCGGGTTTTTGATGGCGGCACGGGGCTTGCGTGGAAAGGCTGGTGACTCGCAGTGGGCTCTATCCGCTGTAGAGGGGCAAAAATACAGGGTTATGTGCGCTGCCGAAGAGGCACGGCGATTTTAGTTCCATAGTTAGGACCCTGTAACGTAGCAGTAGCCGATATTCCAGGTGAGGCGAGGCAAAGCTGTCAGGGAGTCATTGATAACATGGATGGAGCCATTAGATTTTAGTAGACGGTACCAGTATGTTATCAGTCGAATGTTATTAGTATGGGAATCATTGAAAAGGGTTTAATGCCGCCTTTTTCTATTGATAGCAGCAACGAATGGCAAACGCGGATTGGTTGCCCTGTAGATAATTACACTTCCCGCCGGAACAAGGTGCTTATCACCGCTAATAAGCTAGCCGTAGATAGTCTATTTGGACAAAGACCCTGATATGACGAGAAGAGAAGAAAAAATCTCGTCAAGTGGCGAACATGCAAGGCACCACCAGGCCATGCTCAGGGGGATGTTTTGCGAAAGAGGGTCATGAGAAAGAAACGAGCAGGGCTGGTGATTTGATAGCTTTGGGCGGGCGTGGCTTCATGCTGTGGCTCTTGATGCCTGTCTGGTTTAAACAGTATGGAGCATTTCTTGTTTTGTGATAAGATACGTACTAAGATACATGTGTCTGTGAGAAATGTGCTGGCTGAGAGGGAGAAATGAGATACAAAAGGCAAGAGAAGAGTCTTCGCTTTTCCTTTTTTTTTTTTTTTTGTTTCTTTTTGTTTTGTAAATACTATTGCACACACACAGTCAAAAGTCCAATTCACCGAGGCATGTGGCGGACTGCGGAGTTTCAGCCAGCACTTATATCCGCCCTCGCCCAAATCGAGCAGTCAACGTGACGAAATCACAAGCAGCAGCACGGCTTTTATTCCTAACACCGCCTCTTTGTTTTTGCCTATTCTCCGATAGCTCTCGTTTTCCCATCTCTTCAACTTGTCGTTTAGAGACAGAAGAACCAGCGAAAGAAGATAGAATTAGACGGGGAAGAAGAAGATCTGAATCCTCCTTTTCGCAAGAAACATGAGTACGGCGGAAAAGCAGCCCTTGATGAGTCCTTTCCACCGCGGCATCACCGTTCCAAAGGGTATGTATCTGATCTTTGACAAAATTGATGGCCATCATTTTATATATTTCGTTCATCATGATTTTCCATCATATTCGCTTCATTTGGGACTCATCTCAGCTAACATACAAATAAACAGCGGCAGCATGGGCCTCAGCCATAGCATCCTCGCGTGATACCTCACGCCGTATACCACAAACCATTGCTCACCGCGGATTTAAATCCCATTATCCTGAGAACAGCATGGCGGCTTTTGAGGCGGCTGTAAAGATTGGAGCTCATGCGTTGGAGACGGACGTGCATCTTTCCAAGGACGGCGTCGTTGTGCTGTCACATGTAAGTCATCTATCTACATACAACTCAATACTCATGCATGAATGAGTGTAGAGTTGAAACTGGAAATCGGCGGAACGTAAGGAGCACACGAGATCTAATACTGCTTAGGACCCCTCGTTAAAGAGATGCTTCGGTGTCGACCTCCTCATCAAAGACTGTACCTGGTCATATCTCTCCAGCCTGCGCACTACCAGGCAGCCATATGAGCCGCTGCCGAGGCTGGTAGACCTGCTCCAGTATCTAACCTCTGGACCAGAAACGGAGAAGATTTGGGTCTTACTGGATATCAAGGTGAGAAGGGCACCGTCACAAGAGACAATAAGAGTATTCACTAATTAACGTATGTCTCTCCAGATTGACGACAAGCCTGAACAACTGCTACATGCCATAGCCTGCGCTCTCACAGAAGTCTCATCAGCCACTCCATGGGACGAACGCATCATTCTCGGCTGCTGGAACGTAAGTCATTCACTCACTCCATCTTGTCGTTCTAGGGTATACAAGAGCTAAACACATCTTCAGGCCACATTTATGAAAGCCGCTCTCGAATTCCTCCCCGGCTACCCCCTCGCCCACATCTCCAGCTCGCTCTTCTACTCCCGCCACTTCTTCCCCATCCCCAATCTCGCCTTCAACATGTTCCAGGGCCTCCTCGTCGGACCCTTTGGCCGCTGGTTCCTCCGCGACGCCAAGAGGGCCGGCCGTCCCGTCTTTGCCTGGACCGTCAACAGCGAAAAGTGGATGGAGTGGTGCATCCGCAAGAATATTACTTCGAACCGAGCTGCTCTCCCTCCTTCTTCTTCTACTTCTTCTTCTACTTCTTCTTCTACTTCTCTTTCCTCCATGGCAGACGACAAATCATCAGCACCATCACCAACAGTCTTCATCGACGGCGTCATCACCGACAACCCGCAGCTCTTCCTCCAAGTTTGCTCCCGCGTCGAAGACGACCTCGACGGCATTCCCGCATCATCCAGTTCTACATCCGCTGTCTCTCGAAAGCGCAGCAACCAGAATCACGGTGTCTCCGTGCTCAGCTCCCTCAAGTCCCAGCTCGGCACTACTTGCGGCGTCTTGTTCGTCAATGTCGTCGTCACGGGCTTCTTTTGGTACAGGCGGCTCCAGGGGAGGATGGATAAGTTTGACGTGAGCTTTTTTAGAAACTTTCAGGGATAAACGACCGCGTAGAGCCCCTCTCTCTGTTTATCTGTTTATCATCATCTCTTCTCTTATTTTATGCGGATTGGGCTGGTTTGGCTTTGGGTCTAGGCGTACAGGAGTTGTTACATCTTTTTTTTTTTTTCTTCTTCTACATCCTTAATGACCAGCTAGACAGACTATCAAGACTCAGATACATAGATATTTGTACAGAATAATGAAACAGCATACACTTGACAAAGTGCTTTAGGGAAAAGTTATCCAGCACCATCATTCTGATGACCAGTACTCTAGCTCCGGCGTGGGCCACAGAGGCTACAGGTGCTATCGATGCTACTGATGCCGCTACTCCAAACGTATCTGGTAATTGTACATTTCAATGTATAGACCAACCGCTTCTTGTGAGCTATAGCTGGAATGCAGCAATATAACTGGGGTGCCGAATAGCTTTTCCCCTTTATCAATATCATTAGGATATCATCTGCATTACTCTCGTCTATATACCTAACGCCATCTCTTGTTCCATCACTGAAAGCTAATCAATCTTTTTTATATATGCATGTGCATAGCACATTGCTTGCTTAATCCAAAGGTTTGCAAAGATAATCATTCCATTCCGTCCAACTCCAAATATGCCGTCTTTCATTTTTTTCCCGCCGCCCTCATCTCTCCTATTTTCACCAACGTCTAATTGAGAAAAGAAAAGATAGAATAGTGTTGAAGAAGCAGAATAAAGAGAGATAATAAGTGCAAGAGCAAAGAAAAACATTAGCTATCTCTACGCAAAGGGCGCCTCAGATCTCAACATCAATCTCCAAATCCAGTGCCCCAATCACATCATCATCCATGATAGGCTTGTGAATCGTCGGCAGACCCTTTGTTTCCGAGTAATGCTTCTCTTGTAGCTTCGTCAGGTGTGGCAGGGCCTGTGACGCTGACGGGCTCTGAGTTCCGTTGGTACCTGCACCAGCACCATCCTTGGTAGCCCCCGGCTTCTCACCAACTTTCTCGTTGATGTCGTGGACGAACTTGGCTTTTGTTCGAAGTCGTCGGGAGTAGTCTTCCTGGATCACTTCTCCTCGCTTAAGAGCCATTTCGATTTCTCGAGACTTGGCTTTTTCTTTCAATTGGGCTTTCCTGACTGCTTCTTGGTTGAGTCGACGGTTCTCTCGGTTACGCTCTGCTAGCCTGTCTTGTTCTGATGAAGCCTTGGTGGCCTCTGGATTCTTTGGTGCCCCCAGGCTAGTTTTGAAGGCGAGACGCTCTCTGCCTAGCTTATCCAATTCCTCTTGTAGCTCTTCCACTTTTTGGTCGTCGCCCTCTTGGATCGCCTCCTCGAGAAGATTAGCAACCCGCTGGCGTTCCGATGGGTCAAACCGCTTTCGGAATTCGTTGCGCTTCGCAACCCTAGCTTTAATTTCCTCATTTGTCCACTTGTGGTTAATCAATCCATTTATATCATCAATTTTGTCCATGAGGAAAGCTTTGGTAGGCAGTGTAACGCCATCGTTGTGGCAAGTCACTTTGTATCGATTCAGTTCACTCTATCAAGTCAAAGTATGTTAGCTCCTCCAACTGATAACCATGGGGCGGCGTAATAAAAATCGACCTTACCTCTGTGATTGAACCGCCGGAGGCCGCAATGAATGGAAATTCCTTGATGGCCTTGCCGTGAGCAGCCTTGACATATTGATCCGTTACAAAAGAGCCCTGTGGGCCATTCAGAGCGTACGGTCTGCTGGTCGTAAATCCTATTCCATCGTCAGAACATGAGATAAACTCCCATCTAAAATAATTAGGCAACGCATACCCTTGATCAGAGCCAGTCGATACTGCTCGACACCCGTTTCAGGGTGAGCACCAAGGGCGATACGGATATAGCATCCCGTAATGGCCGCTTCAAAACCAGGAGTAGAGCAAACCTGCGCAAACTCGTTTCTGCCAAGACGAACTCTTTCGAAATCGCGGAGCTCTGGTGGCGGCAGCTCTCGGGAAGCAGCCTTCTCAGGCGAACGATGGGCCTGTCCAAACTCGTCATCGTCACTCTCCTCTGGCTCTCTTGACTCGCGACCACGCGGCGATAAGCCGTCTCTCCGCCTCTCCCGATCCTCCTGTCGTCTCTGTTTCTCGGCGCGCGCCCTACGGAAGGAATCAATCGCCGATTCACTGCCCTTGCCCGTTCTCGTTCTCGCGACTTTGCGCGTGCCGTCCTCGAGATCAGCCGGGTCTGCGCTGCGCTTCTTCTTGACCTGCTTGCGCTCCTCAATCTCGACGTTGTTGACCATTTGTCGTAAAAGCCGGTTTTGTCGCTGACGTTCTATCTCAGAGACTCGATCCGCGATGATCTGCTCTCGCTCTACTTCTCGCATGGCCATAATCTCAGCCTTTTCGGCCTCGCTGATGAACATGCCGTCAACGGGATACTTGTCGTCGCCACCAGCAGCCGCGATAGCAGCAGAGCGGCCCCCGCCGCGACTGGGCTCTGCATCGGAGTCGGATTCATCCATCGAAGCTGATTCGAGAGAGTTGTGTGATGGCGCATCAGATCTAGATAGGAGGCAAACACAAGAAAAATGTACGTTAATAACCGACCAGTGGCTGACGAGAGGAAGAGGCGTGCTGCCATTGTGAGCAACAGCTGAAGGGCCATGAAGTTATTGTTCTCCATTTGGCTCCCTCCTCAGCAGCTCGGCAGCACAATAAGAGATGATTCTATTCACTTACGCCTCGCCTTCATCTTCCGACTCATCCTGTTTTGACCGCCGCTTTGGTTTCGTCTCTGGTGATTGGGGCGTCTCGTCTTCTGAGGCTGGTGGCGGCGACGCCGACGCCTCTCTGCTGGCGACCACGGATCCTTCATCATCCGAATCACCGCCCGCAAGGGCCAGGAGTTCGTCGTCGATGTCAGCCATGATGGAAATCTAGTGTAGATGCAGTCCTCGATGGCCGAAATATGCTGTTCAGGGGGTTACTCTGCAGAGCGGTGGCGAGAAAAGGCCCAACGATGTCGCAATATCGGGAGGGGAGTCCAAAAGAGCAAACGCGACAGCGGTTCTCGTCTCGAGCCGGCAGCAAGATGTGATACGGCGGTGACAGGAGGGACAAGAAAAGAAATCGAAGCAGAAAACCCGTTTTTCGATTCAATTGTCGTGTCTTGCAACTGAGGGACCAGTAAAAAAGAGGGATTAAGCACAGCGAACTGAAGAGCAAAGGAGGGAAGAAAGCCTCGAGTGCTGAACCGCCAGCACTAAAGCTGCTCGCTATTGCACTTCTGCCCGGCAATTAACGCGACGCCCCGTAGGCAAGTCTCCGGCGCTGGTGGCGGAAAAGTGTTTGTCCGCAGCGATGACGCCTCTGGCCAATCGGCAGCGCTACCGCATGCAGGTCCCCCGTAGGATACTAGTATTCTGCGTCATGCCTGCATGGGCCGAGTTCTAAAAGTCGCTATGCCGTGATACGGGAACCGGCCTGGACAATGCGATTGATGAGCCCGGACTGGCAATCTTCACATATTCTGTTCTTTTACCTGCTCTCCAATAACCATGGCACCAACACGATGCCTCGCCAGACAGGCTGGCGTCATTGGTAAACACTTTCTACCCGCAACTCGCCCTCTGTCTACCAGCGCCGTCCTCCGAGCTCCCACCACCGCATCATCAACCTCTGAGACTTCAAGCTCAGGCACTTCAAAGAAGCTCAAACCTCTCACTCAGGAGCAGCGCGACTTTCTCTCCTCTGCTGTAAGCAATCTTACCCACTTACCCATCCATAAGTAGCCCAATCAACCAACATCTGATCAGCTTCGAGTCAACCAAGCCGGCGAACTCGCCGCAACTCTCATCTACTCCGCCCAAACACCCATCGTCGTCCGCAAACACCCTCACCTCCGCCCTCTCATGGCTCATATGTACGACCAAGAAGCCGTCCACTTCTCAACTTTCAACAGCCTCATCCACAAGCACCGCGTCCGCCCCACGGCCCTCTACCCGCTATGGTCCGTCCTGGCCAGCGGCCTTGGCTGGTCAACCGCAATCATGGGCCGCGAGGCGGCCATGGCCTGCACCGAGGCCGTCGAGACCGAGATAGGAAATCATTACAACGAACAGATCCGTTCCATTCTGGAGATGATCTCTAGCTGGGAGGCGCAAGGATATGATGTTGGTGGTGAGATTAAGCAGTTGGTGGACACTCTGCGAAGAATACGAGACGAAGAGCTCGAACACCTGGACCACGCTGTGGACAATGATGCCAGGAAAGCAGAGCCCCACTGGCTACTTACCAATGTCATCAGAGCTGGCTGCCGTGGGGCGATATGGGTGAGCGAAAAGGTTTAAATGAAACTCCAAGACTTGGAAATAATTCGGACGTACACTTAGCGTGTTATTGTGTGGGACACATATTAAACGTATATATTTATGATCATGTACTATTAAAGAGACAAGTTGTCCAGCACTCCAATTCTGTTATCCGGTACTCCAGCCATAGCGTGGGATACTGCTGCTACTGCTGTTATTCTTAGGTGTTTTGGCAGTTGTGTACATGTTTTTTGATATATAGACTAGGCTGCCTTGTTGCCCTAAAGCTGGGGTGTTGGATAATGAAATCGGAGTGCTGAATAACTTCTCAAATATTAAATATGCGTGTTCATTACAGTAACTTATACGAAATCATTTGAAGCAGGTCGCCATGCTTTGTTGAGGGTCTAAAGAAAAATAGAAAAGGCGATGCTATGACAGAATGATTTCCGGACCTCGACTTTGTGCAATAACCGCCTTAATGTTACATGCAATAATGTCTATATCCCGTTGTAAATGCATCGGAAAACACCTACTCCTTGCATGACTCCTTGCGCCGGCCCAGAAAATAAGAAAAAAGATACACCAAAAACGATTGGTTAATTGCTGTGATTCATGGTTAGCCTTGAGTTGTTCAACTACAATCAGCGTTGAGACATGGCACTTACTAAATGGCAATAGGTGCCACTCCATCCACCTGGTAGCCCCAGTTTCCGTTATGCTCTTCTGTAAGTAGCCAGTCATATGGGAACTCGACCACATTTCCTTGTACCAAGCCCAAAAGCTGCTCGGCCTCGCCACGCGTAGGCATCTCCTCAATTAAGAGTCCGCGCCGGCTGCCCTTGGTAGTGGCTCGGCGTCGGCGCTTGACTGTTCCGCCAGTGGCCGTCGCTGTCGCCGGCGCCAGGGGAGGAGCAGCATTAGTGTCCTTGGAAGACGGCTTGTCCAGCGTTGAGAAAGTTGGCCTACGGTCTCGGCTCTTGCTTCGCGAAACTGGCTTCGAAGAAGATGAAGTGTCCATCGTGGGGAATGGTACGTCCCCTTGAGCATACACAGGTGAAGGCGGCTCTAACGAGCTTTGATTTTCTGTCGTCGTTCCATCAACAGCCGGAGAGCGAAGAGCCGAGTCCTCTCCGCTGCTGCCACGAGAAGCTGGCTTGCCGTTGGCTTCGTCGCCTTCGGGCTCGGGCAGTTGGATCTTAGGCTGATCTTCTGTTTTTACAGCTGCTTCGTCACGACGAGGTTCATTCTCGTCGCCGGTGGATTTCGGCTCCATGCTGGCGCGGAATTTTGCACTGTAATCCATATATTCGCGATATTCGGCCCAAGTACCAACTTTGGAATCGGGCATGCAGCGGAATACTCTCCGGTAGAGCACTGTATTATTGCGCGCAGCCCGATTCCAGATTTCATCCACAAATTGGGGATCCAATGGATCTCGCATGCAATCTTTATCAATGGAAGCAGCTTGAATATCCGCTGCCATCGGATGGAAAGCTCCATTGGATTGACGGCCTGCTTTAGAATCAGCATGAGCGGCAGGGCCACCAATGCTAGTATCATCAAGCACTGGCAATGGAACAGCTGGCGCACCCGTACCCAGACTTGATAGGTCACTCTTAATCGCCTCGTGCCTGCTAATAGGTGATGGGGGTGCAGGAGGGGTGCCAGGCTTATCGCTAGGCTCTTGGTGTGCATTCTGCTGACGACGCGAAGGAGGGGATAAGGGAGGCTGGGCTATTTCCGCAATTCGCTTTCCATCGTGCAAAAGAACCTCTCGGCCTTCGACGACGACAGAATCTCGGCCTTCATCGGCGCCTTGTTGTTCTGCCGACTTCCAGTGATCCGGACCGTATCCTGACAAATCTAGCTGATGTACCTTGTCTTCAACACGAGGGTCAGTCTCAGTCTCTTTTCCTTTCGACGAAGAACCGTCAAGATCCTGGCTCGCCTCTGCTGCCGCGAGGTCAAGGTCATGGTTGAAACTGGGCAAACGAATAGGGTTCACAGGCGCTCGTGGACTCTTGGCCACGCTAGAACTAGTGCTGGACGCATCGGCGTTAGGTGTCGCATCTTCTTCGTATATAGCATCCATATCTTGTTCAAAGAGAGCTTCATTTATTTCTTCTTCTCGCTCTTGTTCCAAGATTTCATCAACATCAAGGCCAAGATGCTCTCGCATGAGTCTCATCCGAAGAGTGTGGGCAAATCGACCAACTTGATATGGCTTGCCCGCCATGGTTGACGATATCATATCAGTATCACGAACGATAGCGGCCACCTCAGAGTCTCTGGAGCCAACCAGCGAACGTTCGTTGATGTTTGCAGAACCAATCAGCGCAACTCGATCGTCTACAACAATAGTTTTGGCATGAATATAAAGCTGCTCGGTAACAAGGACATCATTGCCCATGATTCCCCACTGCCGAAGAGAGAAAAAGCTGATGTAATCCTCAGGCTCAATCCCCGCGGCACGGAGACGCCCAAAAATCGAGTGCTCTCCACGGCAGATACTGCGATATTGGCACATAACAATCAGTCTAACACTAGTACCTTCCTGCTCATCAACAGTGTTTTGAAATCCCGGCATGAGAGGTATAATGATGACAGCGCGCCAGTCTTCATCGTTTTGGTGAGCACGAATGATGCGTTCAACCAGAGCATCTCCAATGCGGTTGACAATCTTGGTACCGTAAGCCTCGGTGCTTGTGATGAAGAATTGGTTCTCAATATAGACAAAGTGATCAGACTCCTCGATCAAATGGATGTAGGCATTCTGGATGCTATGCTCGGTTTCGTCTATTCCTAACGACCAATTGGATGCAGACCGGAGCATCTGGACTTCGCAGGTACCAGTCAATCCAAGGGCCTCAAGATCCTCGAATTTCGCATCAGGGGGCGGTAACAGGAACGGCAGGGGTCTGGTTGGTTTTCGGCCTCGGCGAAGGTAGTTCCATCGCTGAACAAAATGGCGAGTCAAATCTCGAGCGGGTTGTCCAACGACTTGCATGGAAACATCATGCCAAGGCATTCTAGGAACCTTGCCCCGGTCGTACATTTCTTCGTATGGTTCATTGAGATTGAAAAAGTCTTGAACTCTGGGATTTGAGTAGTCCTTTCCTGGAAACAGCTGTACATGCTCAGAGTCTTTGGGCATCTCGGATGGCTCAAATCCAGTCGGCTTGTCGTCGACAATCGGATGCTGTGGGCTATCCCAACGACCGAAGCAGAGGTCTATGCCACCGAGAAATGCCACGTCATGATCAACAATGCAGATTTTCTCGTGGTGCGCGAAGAAGAACTGGTTCTTCTTAAACTGATTCGGAGACCGCTGAACGAAGATATTTGGATGGAGGTTAAGAAGCGAGAATTTGGTGTACTCAGAATCAATGGGAATGGCAGCTTCCACATTTCGATAAATAATCACAAATACTTTCACGCCCTCTTTCGCCTTCTTCTGGAGCAGCCGATCTAGCCGCCATTTCTGGCTAATACAGGCAGGGCGCCGCATATAGAGCTCAGGGCTCAGCCACCAATCGTGGATATAGATGACGTCTCGCGCCATGTTGATCGCCCTCGAGACATTCCACATGTAGTCGCGACCATCGACCAACCATTGTGCGAATACGCCAGACCGAACGGGGGCGAAACTATCAAATCTCTTCTTTTCGAACCAGGGCGTCTGTTTCAGCATTTCATTGATGGAATCTTCGAATTGTCGCATCACCGACTGGTAACGTGAGAACAGCCGGATTTTGCGATCCGAAGTGCGTACCGTAAGCGTATGGTGTTTCTCCGTAGAGTGTTCATGCTCCATGGTCAAATCGATCTCAGCCTGCTTTTTCTTGGAGCCAATCTTCTTCAGTGCCTTCCTCTTAGACGCGATACTGAATTTGGTATCGACAAGATAAACATCAAAGATGTTCATATTCTCCGGTGACTCAACGCACACAATGTAGCTCTGCCTGACAAGGAACCATTTCCGGCTGTGTCGAGCAATGACTTTGGCTGGTTGTAGTACGCGACGGAAGTCGAGGCCTTTGGACATTTGAAGATGAAGAAAGCCTTCTTTGCCGTGATAGCTTCCTTCAGCGGCTAGGCGAACTCCCAAAGCTGACAGCTCGAGAAATCGACACAGGCGATTGCTATCAGCTCTGAACATGAGCCATCGAATCATCTCGGAGAGGTACTTTTCGAGAATACGCCTCTGCTTTTCCACGTATTTCTGTCTGCGAATCTCCTTATCAATGCCAGCACCTTCCGCCGTAGACAGCTCACCAGCATCAGTGAACCCAGTAGATCTTCGTCTCATACCCGCGAGGAAATTGCCACGAGATTTCTTTCTCGAGTGTTGATGCGGTCCTTCACCATGGTCTTCAGCAGCTGTCATCTCAGCAGCCGTCTCCTCGCCACGGCCACTAGCCTGGTCATCTTCGTCGCTTTCATCTCCTTTGTCGCGAGCACCACGAAGATACGGGAACGCCGAGTAGGGAAATTTGGGCTGTTTAAGGCGAGCACCAAGATCCAAACGTCCAAGCATGTATTTATCGTTGTTAAGAGCAAACTTGTACCGAAAGTGCAGGTTGTAGATGTCCCTGATGGTTCGGACGACTAGCCACTGCATCCGACTTGGACCACTGCCATATTCCAGCTCAATTGTGAATATCCAGTGGCGCTCTTTGTCATCATCCGGCATGGGCGAGCTGTCCTTGATTTTCAGCTTCAGTTGCTCCAGTAAAACTGGTATTCGTTTGTTCCCGTGTTCGTCTCGCTGAATCATGCTAGCGAGCATCAGAACTGCAGGGGCACCGGCTCTCAGCTCAGCCATAAGTTCTGCAGATTTGTAGTAATCGAAGCGATCATCCTTCTTTTGTCGAAGGAGCTTCAGCGTGCTTTTGACTCGCTTCCATTTATTGACGCCGTAGCTAGAGGCCCTTTCTGCTCTTTCCGAGTTGAAGAAGTGCTTCCTAGGGGTCAATGCATCTCCATCAGACAAGCCGCCTCCGCCAAAGACAGTAATGCGTCGCAAATGGCCCATACGTCGTCCAACAGCGGTGGGATTTTCCATGTCTTCCATATCTTCTTCTCCTGGAGGACTCATAGTGGTATTCATCATGGAGTATCCCCTACGGAATGGCTTACGTCTAGGAATGTCACGAATATCGCCATCGGATGCAGCATGGTCATGTTGCGTCGTATCAGGCATGCTTGCTCGGCGTCTGAGCAGGCGATCATATGTGCTTAGTGCGTCCAGATCGGCTGGGAATCGGCTCGGATTTGGGAAATTAGATATGGAGCCTTTCTTAAAGCGCCGACTCTTTTTCTTGTTCTTCTTGGCAGCGTCAGGTATAGCAGCTTCATCTGCGGTCTCGACATCGGCATCGGCATCTGATTGCTCTTCGTGGACAGCTTCCGGAACTCGAGTGTTAACTCTGGACACAGTGGGAGAGTTGGGAAACGATCTTGTGCCGAATTCAGATGGAAAAGTTGGCCCGTTTAGTGATTTCGGGGTCTGCGAGCCTGTATTGGCTGCGAAAGCTTTGATCTTGGACATGAATCTCGTCCGAGAGCGTGGTGTATCTGGCTCGTCCAATGGGATCGCTCCCGGGGGTTGAAGGGGAGGTTCGTGGAGATCAGGCTGGGCAAATTGAATGCTACGCCTTCCATCTAGTTGCAAAGGTTCCGGAATGCTTTTGGCGGGTGCAGGCTGCTGTTCCTGTTGCGTTGGTTCTTGGGCCTCGGATTCCGGCTTCAGGTCTCCTGACGTTAATGGTGAGGGATCAGGATGGCTCATTCCATCATTCCAGTAATCTTTGGCCTCTGTTGGGGCTTCCTCTGGTGTTTCCTTTGAAGCTTCATTGGGCGTTGCTTCTTCGCCCACTTGTGGCTGTGATCTATTGGGAGTCGGAGCAAGCAGGCCATCGTTCGACTTTGGTGGCTGGAACTGAGACTGCGCTTCGACGTTGGCTGGGGAGGGATGGTTGGGGGTTCTCGTCATTGGCGAGACGGACTCGTCTAAGCGTTCGTGCGTCATGATGGATTTGCCAACAGTTTACAGTTCGGCGTCGGAGAGGAAAGGGTGATTGATTATCGAGAGTGATTGGAGTTTTTGCACGCGACTTGGCAGCTGCCGCAATGACCGAGGCGGAAAAGGGAGGGACAACCAAAGGCGCTGTTCTTCACATTGAAATCGGAAAGATGGACGAGATGGATTTTTTCAACGCATGTGATGTGCTGGATTGATTGTTGTCGAGCAAGCAACAATTGGCAATCCCTCAAGCACCCGCGATTCCTTCACGTGGGAAAAAGAATGGTTTAGCTTTTGCGCAACCTTCAGAGAAGGTGGTGACAATGACCGAATGACCAGCTCCCTGTTAGTCGAGGTTTGGGGGCAGGGAAGCCAAAAGGGCGTTATCGATTAAGGCAGCTTGCAGATACGTTAGCATTCTTCAGCGCTGCGCCGTCTCCCTACAGCGCTGCGCCAATCGTCTGCTAGTGGGTACGTGTGCCCGCCATGGGCGCCCCTTACTCTCACAAGAGATGAGTGTAAGTGGGACTGCAGATTATAATCAGTCGGCCAGCGTGCTTATAGGAGTTGAGATTTCACTTCTACCAAGGTATATACCTATGTCTGTTACATCTACAACAGTTTTTTCACTCCGCCCCGCGTCCTTATAATAGACTACATATAGGCAATTGAGCAAGACGCAGAATCACTTCAGACGACTCCTTGCACCATCCCCTCCTGGCATATCTGCCGCAGTGATACGGGGTCAATGACGCTGACTGGCAGATGCAAATGGCGAATAGCATCGCCATGAGAATTGAACGTGCCCACCACTAGTTCCTTGTCGACTCGCAGGAAACAATCGGAATCAACCTTCTCCCAAGATTCAACCACATCACGCCCGAAATCAAGATCCCATGTTCCTCGCCATATAAGTGTAGCTTGCCTTTGTGCCTTGTCCCTGTTATATATGACTGCACCTGCTTCTCCAAGTTGATAATTCCAAATTTCTAAAGTTTCTAACTGCGGCATCCTTGATGCAGCCAGGCTAGCATCTCGTAATAGTGAAGAGATTGATACCAAAGGAGCCGCCTCCCGTAGAACGGATGATGTTAACGCGACGGATTGCAGGTGATGCCAGGTGTTGGATGGTCGGCAAGCGTTGAAAAATTGCTGGGCATCGACTATATACGAAAGAGAAAGGTGTTCTAGCTCATAGCTTTTCGAGGCGAAAGATGTAGCCAACAAGGAGCATGCAGCAGGACCAGTTTCTACCTGGGGTAGACTCTCTGTATTACTATCCAAAGCCAACGCAAGCTGGTCGTTGAAATCTTCAAAGACTAATACTCTTTTGAGTCGACGCGATGCAATGTGCTGAATTGCGTAGGCCAAATCTATTAATGTAGTTAATACAATTGCATTGTTGAATAGAATGGCAATACGGCAACATACTTTGATACCACCTGTCCCTCCCCTCGCGCCACCAAACTCGCCATGGCTCGTAGACCAAGGTTTCTAACTGAGGGAGGATCTTCAATAAGAACTTCAGACAGTGCGGAGCGAACTGGCGTCGCACCTGTCGACGTATCATAAGGCCTGTAATTGAATGAAGTTGTGGAGGCGCTTGGTGGTAGGGAGAATATAATGGAGCATACAGTCGCAATATAGCTGACTTGCAAGGAGCCTCGACTTGTCGGCCATCGACCCAGCCATGCCTAGGGTCGTGCCATGTGGTGGCAGCATCTTTCTGCAGGAACAAACGTTCATTATCCTCATTTTCAAGCCCAAACCAATCAATTTTGAACCAATGCTCCGAATCACTAGGAGAGTAGGCGTTCAATTCCAGTGTCAGAGGGCTGATGAACGGCCAGCAACGGAGGAGAGAAAATAAGTCCATCAAAAGCCTGCCAAACCACAAACCATCTCTCGCAATCTCGAAATTTAGCACGATATCATCACACTTGTCGCATTTATACCGAGGGAGCTCAAAGTTAAGGCATATATGCTGAATAAACCTCCTTGGACGAATGGTCATATGCTCGAATGCTGGTATACAGGATTTCCGTAACGTTAATCGGTGAAAGTTCTTTGGTTCGATAACTGCCTGCCATTCTTTGCAAACAGCCGCACAAGAAGCCCAGCCACGAAATCTCTGGCGGGCGATTTCTCTTAGTATCATTAGACGAACGTCTACAGGCAGCGAAGTCCAGTAGCCACCATGTCCCAAACAATCTATGTCAGGCTCTCGAACACTGGGGGTACTTGTATTGAGTCTCTCCGACATCTTGCATAGCGGGAAAAGGGTTCGAAAATGGTAGTTGTAACTTTGAAAACAAAAAGGTGTCGGGATTGCGGGGTATGCTTTTGAACATTTCCTTGGTCACGCTCTAAATCGCTTCATCCTCCGGCATATAAGAAATTGGCGGGGTTTGTCTTCTCTTTACATTCATAATCCGTCATCACTTTCTGCTTTTTACGTGAGTTTACATTCGTCTTCAGAATTCCGGTTTCAAAGGAGCATATAGATAAAAGCTGATGTAAGGTGATATAAAGTGCTAATGTCAGCGGAAATATTTGTATACGTTATCCCCATTTAGACGTTCACATGAGGTCACATGTACTGGGCACTTTGGGACAAGCCGCAGTGTGTTATTTCCAGTTTACAATTTCCCGGTTGAATGCCTCGTCTACAGGCCAGAGTTTGATTACATGAGCCCATGTGTATACTGAGGCTTTGTGTGGCAGCAGTAATAGGTTAATACTCTATCATTTACGCCTTTAACACCCGAGTTCATGTAGTCACGAGATCATCAACATAATGCTTCGAACGATGTGCGTCCAGCTATTGATTAATACAAGAAAAGAAGACGTCCGAGGTGCCTTGTGCCTCGCAAGAGGGTTCATCTCAACCGCCTCGTTAAATGACCATGCAATAGGTACTCATCCATCCCGTGAGGCGCTGTGTAGGCTTTATGACTTTACCACAATATCATTAACAACAGTAAGTCACTAGGCATCAATATAATAGCCTAATTCAAATTATCTACTAGGTAGCTCTTATTACCCCTAGACAAGAATTTCTCCCAGTCTGGACAATGGAAAACGTCATAATGCCTATAGCCAAGTCCAGGGTAAGGTGCAGCGTTGGAGCGAATGAAGGACATCCAATTCCTCATCCAACCCAGCCAATGATATGTGGTGCATTATGCAGTAGTCAGCCACGCGATGAGCTGCAGGTTGCGCATCTGCTGCCCATGATTGCTGGCCAAATCGCCATTCATTGGCCAGCCAGATGATGCTAGGATCGATCTCAATCGAATGGCACTCGAAGCTATCTATCGTTGATTCCTAGTAGTACACGAGGATAGCAACCCCAGGTAACCAAAAAATCTTAGGCAATCGGGATCGAATCGGGATCGCGCCGTAGTTATATAATAATAGCAGTGGTGGGAAGTCAAATTCGGAAGCTAGCAAAGCTAATAAGAGTACGAGCCCGTCACGAGCCGCAAGCTTATACGAATACGCACTCACGTCGACGCTAAATGAATTCCCGCGTATTGTTGGTTATGGGTCTCGATCGAGCAGGTACCCCGTCACATGATTTGGCTGTGCAGGTACTTCGCGCATCGCCTACCCCTGAAATCGCAGGCCGCCGCTTAAGACGACCCTGGTCGGCCAACGAGCCAATGGCGTTACATCCCAGATTCCCAAAAAGTGCCCCAGCTCTGGCTTCTTCAGCGCGGCGCGACCCGGGCTGGTAATTTTTCCTACTTTTCTGCTTCTGACTCTCCTCCTATCTCTCTTCCGATCAAGAAGAGCTACTCGTTGCCGAAACGCGAAGCATCCGCGGGTTCGAATATTAAGCGAGCCTCTCTCGATCCGTAGGCTCGCCAGCGCAATTCTTCCTTTGAAACGCGCGACCAGTTCTTGACACAAGGGCTACTTGATAGCTCGATATCTCCATTATCGCCATGGCGACCCGATATTCGCTGCGACAGACTCCTAGGTAAGTTTCCGGCGAGCAAT
Source organism: Trichoderma erinaceum (assembly GCA_026401215.1). Classification (NCBI taxonomy): domain Eukaryota; kingdom Fungi; phylum Ascomycota; class Sordariomycetes; order Hypocreales; family Hypocreaceae; genus Trichoderma; species Trichoderma erinaceum. The sequence goes on along the minus strand of JALIRY010000015.1, from coordinate 78,298 downwards.
ATATGCCGGGCCAGGTGTTCAGGTCTCCGGTGATCGATGTTCAGTCACTGGTTCCTGGGCACACAACCTTGAATATCTCAGTGTGCCCGTGGTGCTGCTCCTTAAGGCCAAATGCTAATCCCCACCTAGGAAAAAGGAGCTCTTCGACGGCTTGGTCGAAACCCCCAAGCGCTCTTCGCGCACCCGCCAAGTCTCACAGGCTCCCGATGCCTCAGACGGCGAGGATGCTGCATCTATCGCGGAGGCTGCCAGCCCTCGCAAGATTACACGTCGCCGCACGGCCAAGTTCATCGAGAATCTAGACGAGGAGGAAGATCTCAAGCCTGTTAATGGCACCGCCAACGGCTACAGCAACGGCCACGCCAACGGTCACGCCAACGGAAACGCCAACGGAAACACCAATGGAAATGCCAACGGCCATGCTAATGGCCACACCAATGGCCACGCTAATGGCAAGGCCAATGGATATACAAATGGACATGCGAATGGACACGCCAACGGACACGCCAATGGCCATACCGACGGAAGATCCGCCGAAGAGAAGGCGATAGACGGCTGGAAAGCAGGCCAGGACCCCAAGGTCGACTACTCGGGCGAATTCGAATTTGGTGGTTCAGTAGGCACTCTGTGCATGATGATCTTCTTCCCAATGCTCATGTGGTACATGTGGATTGGCGCTACATTTTATGGCGGCAAATTCCCATCTCGCGCTCCTGGCGAAAGCTGGGCTGATTTCGGTCTTCACTTGGCCAACATGGTCTACACCCACGCGTTTCCTCACACCAAGGCATGGGTATGGTACTGGAGCTACCTCATCTTCGAGGGTGCATGCTACTGCCTTCTTCCTGGTGTCTGGGGCAAGGGCAAGCCTCTTCCCCACGAGGGCGGCAAGCAGCTCGACTACTTCTGCAACGCCTTTGTCAGCTTGTACACTACCCTCGCCGTCTTCGCCGCCCTGCACTTCTCCGGTATCTGGCCCATCTACACGGCTCTCGATGAGTTCGGCCCTCTCCTGTCGGTTGCCATCTGCAGCGGCTTCATCGTGAGCTTCATCGCTTACTTCTCTGCTCTGTGGAGAGGCAAGCAGCACCGCATGACCGGCTACCCCATCTATGACTTCTTCATGGGTGCTGAGCTTAACCCTCGCATGTTTGGCATCCTTGATTTCAAGATGTTCTTCGAGGTCCGCATGCCCTGGTACTTTCTGCTGATTCTCAGTCTTGGAGCGGCTGCACGTCAGTACGAGCAATATGGTTATGTCTCTGGTGAGGTCATGTTTCTTGTCATGGCGCACTACCTCTATGCCAACGCCTGCGCCAAGGGCGAGGAGCTCATCATCACTACCTGGTAAGAATAGAACTGCTTTGCTTTATTAGTCTATATGGGACTGTTAAGCTAACGGAACAATAGGGACATGTACTTCGAGAAGTGGGGTTTCATGCTCATCTTCTGGAATCTTGCCGGTGTCCCTCTGTCGTACTGCCACTGCACTCTTTACCTGGCTAACCACGATCCTGCCACTTACCGCTGGAACCGCTTCGCTCTCGTTGCCATGTACGGCGCTTACCTCTTCTGGTACTGGGTGTGGGACAGCTGCAACAGCCAGAAGAACCGCTTCCGCGCCATGGAGAAGGGAAATCTCATCCCCCGCAAGACTTTCCCTCAGGTCCCATGGCAGACCCTCAAGAACCCCAAGACAATTGAGACCCCTCAGGGCACCATCCTCGTCGATGGTTGGTATGGTCTTGCTCGCAAGATTCACTATACTTCTGACCTTTGGTTCTCTGTGTCATGGGGTCTGATCACAGGCTTTGAGTAAGTGATCATCAACAAAACATCAAATAATAGAGGCATCATCTTTATTAACCACCATTTCCCTTTTTTTAACAGGAGCCCCTTCCCCTGGTTCTATCCCGTCTTCTTCGCCTGCATGATCGCCCACCGCGCGCATAGAGACATTACTCGCTGCCGCGCCAAGTACGGCGAAGCCTGGCTCGAATATGAGCGCCAGGTCCCTTATCTCTTCATTCCCGTAAGTTAAATTCAAATCTATCATTCCTGAAAGACAAAGATTTTTCAGAGTGTGTTCTCTAACATTTTGATAGTACGTCATCTAAGAAGCATTTTGTTGTTCATGTACCGAGTTTCTATTCTCTCTCGCACATATTATCTCTCTCTTCTCACTCTAGAGAGGAGCTTTCTGAATTATCGTTTCAGCATGTATGCGAACAAACTACTACACGGCGGGCATCAAAAGGGTAAAGCAAACTTATTTCTCTATTAATAAAGAAGGGGAAGAAGGAAGAGAAGATTGAGAAGAAGATTGAGAAGGGATTTTCATATAATGATTTAAAAACGGCCAACAACATGAGAATCAGGATAACAACGGCTTTTAGTGTTTGTATTATCTAGTTTTAAGATGTATTAGCATATCTAGCAGTTTTAATAAATGGCATATCATATTAATAAACACATGGACAGGTACTTGTTAAGTGGTATAAAGAAGATGGATTGTAAAGGAAAAATGCACATATAAGTTTAAAACATAAACACTAGTTTATAAATAAAAAAGCTATTAAGCACCCCAGTTCTATTATAGTGTTTAATACTGGACCCTAGCTATAGGTAGCTTGTATTAGCAGCAGTAGCAGCAGTAGCAGCAGTAGCAGCAGTAGCAGCAGTAGCAGCAGGATCTTGAACTCTAAATGATATCAAAATCACGGAACGTGTGGGCAGATCAGCATACAGACTAGACATACCAAACACATGGAGAATTCATCCGGTGATATCAATTGACCACCTGGAACCAGAACCTGACGCGAACCACAGCCGGAAACACCGACAACGCGAGACATCTCATGCCAGTCTAGACGCGAGATCATCCTATAGATCATATCTTAAATGAATAGGAGCAAAACGGGGACACTCTACATCTATCCAAATTCAAGGACATGCCATCTGCCAATGCAAATAGCTCCACGATGATTATTGTGGTATGGAGAGTTGAGAGATATGTGCTGATTGTTTAAATATCCCCTCTTTTTCTTCGCATCCCTCGCTTGTGAGGTCTTCAAGATACAACTTCGCCAGAGCACATTCTGTATCATAAAGAAACTCGCCAAAGTGAAACACATGTGGTTATAAAAATACAAAAGCTGCTTTCGGCTACAAATTGCCTGCTCAGCTGTTGAACTGTGAAGGAATAAAGAAAAAAACTGACAGATAAAATTGACCATCCGCTTACACTAGATCCTTCACCTTCACCGTCTATGAAGAGAAACTCGCATCAAGAGCAAACACACCCTGTCACTAGTGTACATATATAAACCTCTTCCTACTGATTTGATCCATTACGCGACTCGCACTGAGAGTCATGCCGAGATTCGCCAATTCCAACACACGAGCTCCATCCAGCACCGTCCGGGCCATGATATTGCAATACTGCCCAGAAATCCATATTTCGTATCAGAAGTGGCGACTTTTGAAAAGACAAAGTTGACGAGCTTTTTCAAGAGGCCACGGGTGCGCCAGTTTCTTATGCGCAGACGGCGTCCTGGCTGGCCTTTGAGTTCATCAGAAGAGCGACGATAAGACCATACAGACCTTGAGATGCGTCAGTAATGCTATCCTTGTGCAATCAGAGTAGAGCTATACATACCCAAGACTTCGGCGAAAATAAGAATCAGAATCATTCCGACGAAAAGACGAGGTTGTTGAGCGGTTCCTCGGACACCGGCATCACCAACGATACCAATGGCAAATCCAGCAGCAAGACCAGCGAGACCGACAGAGAGACCAGCACCGAATTGGATGAAACCAGTGTAGAGAGGAAGGTCTTGTCGCAGACCATCGGAGATGAGAACGGAGACGACGAGACCGTAGATACCAATGATACCAGCCATAATGACGGGTACAATGTCTAGTTATGGAGGTCAGCAACGGGGCGCTGCGAGTCAACGGGGTAAGTGTAACTGACTCTTGACGATCAGATCAGGGCGGAGAACACCCATAGCGGCGATACCAACACCAGACTTGGCGGTACCGTATGAGGCGCCCAAGCAGGTGAAAACGATGGCACAGGTGCAACCCATGGCGCCAAAGAAGGGCTGTGTTAGGGGTTAGCATTATATCAAAAATATGAAGAGGTCATGCTAATGTTTTCGATGTCTCTCCGGTAGGCTCTCGGTGACGTCGTTGGGGTATAGCAGGACCGGGCATATGGTTACTGACCGCGTAGACGGGGCTATATAGACATATTGTTAGCTTTAAACCTATAAAGCCGCACAACGAGTTAAGGGAAGAGGCGAGTGCAGATAGTTGCGATGATGCCGAGAGCTTCCAACGATGCAATCCGAAGCTCCACGGCGGTGCTAGGGGGAGGAATCGAACGCGCTGACGCAACGTACCAAAGTTCGGTGGCCATTGTGACGATGGGGGATGAGCTAAGAAGCGGTTGTTTAAAAGATTCGAATAGAAAAGTCGCAGCTGGTGCTCGTGAGAAGCTTCCGAAGGCGGGCAGAGGCGCGAGGGACGACGGAGTCGATGGGTTGGTCTGCAGGCGCTTAATAGCTGGGTTGTTGAGATGGGTGAGGGTGCCAGTTCCGACGCCGACGCCTGGCTGGTAAGGTTTTGCTACAGGCTGGCCGCTTGGGCATTACATAATTCGGGGGCGGATAATTACCTCACCCGGAGGGATGCGCAGCCATTCGCCCTTTCTCTTGGTCGGCCTGCTACTACTTGGCCGAATGAGGTAATTGACTGCAGGCGCGGCTGAGCAGTCATTATCTTTGCTGGAGAGATAGAATACTTCTCAACTAGTATCTCTTATTCTTGAGGCCATGTACGATTTTAAATCGAAGAATAGGGTCATTACCTTTTCTCGTACCAAATATCGTCAGCAATCCTACAGGCGTACAAGCATGTGTTACAACTGAGTACTACAAACGCATTTCACGTCTGTAGGACTCTTGGTGGCTTCAGTGCTGCTCCGGGCTCCGAGATAACATGCCCTTTGCATGCGCCTTTTGATTATACAATGCCCACAGCACACTCCATACATTGGACTCGATGCAACTATAGCCACGGATAGGAAAGCCTTTAAACGGTGTAGCTGAGCGATAACGCGACAGATTCGGAGTGCAGATTACGGCTCCGTTCCGTCTGTGGTTTCAGTTCTTATATAAGTGGCAATCCCAGTAGTAAATTGCTCGGTGCAACCAAGCTTAACCGCCTTGAGAACATCAGCTCGTGCGCCTAGACGCGCAGCCTCACAGGCGAAAACGTCCAGCTTCAGCTCTTATAGAGCAGCGTACACACTCCGTACGGCACAGCTATACACTAATCGTGCTAGGTAGGAAAAAGATGTCGGTTATCCTGCCGCTCCTCTTTTCTCGTTTCAATGTATTACGAGGTCAATGCAAACAAGTCTTCTCCAGTAGCCCCGAGGGCGCCAAGTGACTTGAAACGCCAGGGACTTGTCTTGTTGCCCAATCAAGTCACCTCTCCGTCTTGCATAGCGCTATACGGCCCATCGCATCTCACGCCGCATCCGGCATGTTAACCAAGAAAAACAAAGAATTGAAGCAGAAGACGACAAACAAGGCGAGTAGGGAGCATTATCGCTCGTATAGACGCTCAGCCCCTACAGCTGCGTCACAGAATTTATGACGATGGCCCAGAGCTCGAGCCACAGCGCGCTCTGCTCCTGTATTAATCATTCGTATGGAACTCAGTGCTCGTGTTTTTGCCCTGCCGCGCCCCTTGCACTCGCAACTGCCACCTACGGCAGCTGGATCGACACTCGTCTTTGCTATTTTGTCCTTTGTCGTCTTTGTCTCTTGGCCCCGTTAACCCAGGGGCAAAATGGAGCACCGCACCGCCTTCCACGTCATGCCTCAAAAGTTTCGTTCCAGTACAGTACCTGCAAGCAAACACCAACGTTGCATTGACGCTTCCCGCTGCCGTAGCCTCTCCCGCTCGTCATCCCTTTTAATTCTGTCTACATAAAGTCCGTAGTCGTACTTTTCGCCTTGCTTCTTCACCTCCATCTCTCTCTTTTCCATTTGCAGGACACGAAAATCAAGCGGACACGGAGTAAACCACATCCAACATGCGTTTCGAAGCCCTCTCTTTCCTGGCTGCCCTGCCATCCGCCATGGCCTCCATGTCTGCCCTCGCCTACCATCCTCCTGCCGAGCTCCTCGCTCAGTCCCAGACCGATAGCGCTTGCAACTTCCCTCCCGATTTCCATATCCAGAACTTCGTGGCCAAGTCGAATGGGACCGGCCCAACAGCCACTCTAAGTGCATACAACTTCACCTTTGTGGACGAAGTAACCAGCATTACCACGAGCTGCTCCTTCAACTCAAGCTCCGTTTCCACTACTCCGCCAGGCCTGACGCCACGATATGCCTGTGCTCATGGAGACGTCAAGTTCATTTGGGACGATGCTCGCAAGCAATTGACCATGGTCGAGAGGATCTGCCCAACGGCAAAGGGGTACGTAGTATATCCGAATTTATCATGAATAGCAAAGTATTTGTATACGGATGTGGAGCACTAACTCTCCTTTATTACAGCACTGATCAATATGAAGTTACTGGCTCAACAGTCATCCCTCTGTCTTGCACTGGATCAGGAGCCTGCAGCACCAACTCGACCGATTTCGATGTGAAATACACGGCGCTGGACCCCGTCTCAGATCCCACTCGGCGGGTCAAGTATTGGGTGAGCTAAAGGACCCAGAAGACGGCATTATCGATTCTTGGTAGACGACTATACCTGTTCTGGTATGCTCTGGCGTTGGCTTCATTCTTAATAGATCTGGAAGGAAAAAAAAAAGAGGATACAGCAAACACATAGACAAGGGACAGCAAAGAATTTTCTGCCAGCTTTGGAAGCACCAATGGCAAAAAGAACGGGAAAAACCAGGGCTATAGTGCGAGACTGCACGAATCTTCCTCAATCTAGTATTACCTATTAGAATAATAATAATTTCACGACTTCAATGTCATCGTATCGTTCACAATATGAGCAACGATCGTAAAAACTCTTTCAGCGTGAACTGGGCTATGGCTTCAGATAGTCCGACGGCCCGAGTCAGCGGTACGAGCTATTGCTTGAAAGGCACCAGGGGCACCGGCATTCAGCAGGCACCTGCGGAGGCTTTCCAGCGCTCCAGCCGCTGCAGCGATGCCGAATGCAGCCCTGAGCTCGTTCAGGCGCCCCAGATTTTCCCCAGCACTTGAAGCCCTGGCGCGGGCCCCACCACAGTTGTACATAACCTCGTGATCTCTGGCCGGTCTTGGCAATGGCAGCTTGCCACTACGCTCATGAGACAAAGTGCGGTCATGCCTCGCCTACAGAGTCGCTGATTTTTTTTTCTTCGCTCCTCTCACAAGAGCAGCAAATCATTTGATCTTACCATCATGCTATATCCCAATTGCACAGCCTGTGCATCGCTTTCTCACTAAAAGTGACGCGCTTGCGCTCTTCGCCGCCAGCTGCGCTCCTCCCTTGCGTTGGGCTTACATCGAAGCGTGATTGCGGTTTTGCAAGCTGAGATTAAGCATCAGTTGGGACGGCACCTCGCAATCTTGCCAACCATTTATTCTTACTTCTCCATGCTCTGGCTATCGATCGACTGATCTTCAACAATGGAAGGGGCATTACTGGGCCGCTTCAGGCTGCTGCTACTCTTACAGCTCGCGATTGCTTACCTCACTGGGGCTGCATATATCGACCAGCAGAAGCCGCTGGGCAACAAGCAGCCAGCATCCCCTACGACCATCTCCGTACCGTTATTCGCGTCTCTCGAACGACTGGCTAGGCTTGTTGACGTTTCGTATTGCCTTGGCTCTTCTGGCATTCGCAAGCCCTTCCAGTGTCTATCTCGATGCAACGAGTTCCCCGAGTTGACGCTAGCTACCACTTGGAGCACAGGCATTCTGTTCAGTGACAATTGTGGATTCATTGCTATCGATGACGGCTCGGAACGGCAGCTTCTCGAAGCAAATCGAAAGGATCTAGCAAATGAGAAGCAGGGCGCTATAGTCGTTGCGTTTCGCGGGACTTACAGCATCACCAATACCATTGTTGATCTCGGCACCATCCCGCAAAAATACGTGCCATATCCATCCCCGGACGATGGAGGAGAGCCCCCCAAAAAGCCCAGCCACGAATGTACAAACTGCACCGTACACATGGGGTTCCTTGAATCTTGGAGAAGCGCTCGGGATGCTGTTCTGCCAGAACTAAAGGCCCTCCGAGCCCAATATCCGACTCGTCCTATTCAGCTCGTAGGTCATAGCCTTGGGGGAGCTGTGGCCTGTCTTGCAGCCTTGGAGCTGAAGGTATCCCTGGGCTGGGACGATGTAACAGTCACCACGTTTGGAGAGCCTCGCGCTGGCAATGCCCAATTTGCCCGTTTCGTGGATGACGTATTTGACCTCAATGAAACAACTGACCTTGAGAAGAGGTCCTATCGACGAGTCACCCATGTTGACGACCCTGTGCCTTTGCTGCCACCGAGCGAATTCGGCTACAAGTCGCACAGCGGCGAAATCTTTATATCCAAGTCCTCTCTGTCGCCATCCGAAACAGACGTGCATCTCTGCGTTGGTGACGAGGACCCCAACTGCAGTGCTAAAGATGACAGCACGATGCAGAGTCTGCTGCATCGCCTTCTCCATTTCCGCTGGACGACCAGCTCCTTAGAGGCTTACACGGAGAGGATGAGCTTCCCAGCGCGATTTAAGCTATGGCAGCTGTTTTTTGCTCATCGGGATTATTTCTGGAGGCTCGGACTATGCGTTCCCGGCGGCGACCCTACAAATTGGGGTCGGCATCCATATGAGCCTCACGATGAATACCTATAGCCAACCGTGGGAGGGGGGAAAAAAAAAGAAAGAGAGCAGGAAATACTGCATTGCAGCGATGCATGGTGCGTTTGACGAATACAGCGAGCTAATTTATCCGAGGAGTAGACTTGTACTGAGACGGCAGGTTGGATATACGGGATGCGTATCATATTGGTTAACGGGGTATGAATATTGGGAGAGCGAGCATGAACATTGTGAAACGACGAATAAGTTATCATTGTTAACGGCCGCATAGTTTAATATCAGTCTTAGGAATACCATTATTCCATTATTTGTTTCGCTGGATTAAATATTCTAGTAGCCAGATGCTATCAAATTCTCGTGGGTCAGCCCTGCGCTAAGAGTGAGTGGCGTCTTGATAGGGGATACGCTCTGCTGGTAACGCATTGCATCAAGTCCATGTGCTGCTATCTCCGTATCTCACTAATATGGCAATACCGGCAATTACAAGTACAGATGCCATCCATCGTCCGGGCCTCCACGTTGATCGTCATTTAGTGGGGGATGCCAGTGAAATGACGCTGCTGCCATGTGACATGGGAGAAAGGACTGGATGCTGCAATGAGCCAGCACGCGTAGTAGCACGACGTGGCTATTAAGTTATGGCAAGATTATTACAAGTACTAGCACGCTTTGTAGTGGCATCTGCAACTTGTCAAACCCTCAAATTCAAGGCGCTGGGTTCTTCTCGAGACCGGGATCCTTCAAAGAGACGCTCTAATCGGATCGCCAACACTGGATGAAGTTGCAGTACTACCTATGTATTAGTGGGGGCAGCGAAAACAGAGTGTGAGACGGGAGGGGTATTTTGTGGCGCGTTCTACTGGCGATTTGCTTGCTGGCACCCAAAACGCAACGAACGACTCGAGAAGAGGCCCGGTGACGAAATAGGGCTACGCATGCCAGGCTCTTTTTCTTTTCATGTGAGAAGAGAGGCCGGTCTGGGCTTGCTTTGTCTTCCCATTGGATTAAGCCCGGCGGGATATTACTGCCTAGCTGAAGTTGAGCCACGATGCTATTGGTCTATATAGAACATCCATGATGCATCTGAGCCTGTCCTCTGTGCCACGCGATGGCGATAAGAGAGAGGAGGGGGAATTAGGGGGGGAAGTGAGTCACGGATGAGAGCTGACCACAGCCACAGCTCGCGTCTATTTGCCAGCCTCTCCCATGTCCATGGCAACTGGCATGAACGGAAAGCATAAAGGCATCGCCAGGGGAGGGGTGCGGGCTGCAGCATCATGTGAACAGCAAAACACCACGATGGTCTCGGGTCTCATCCCTGAAGGCCTGCGCTGAACATCTGGAAATCGGGGAGTGCCAGTGAAAGGGCACGGCGACAAGCGAGATACGGAGTAGGCCATGCATGCATTCCCGTGCTCTGGGAAAGGGGCCACTAGTTTTGATGGACCAGCCAGGCCTTGAGTACCTACAATATTCTCCTTATTTTTGGAGCCTCATTGATGCGACCCCATCACGAACATGATGGATCAGCAGCAGCAGTAGCGGCAGTAGCGGTGTCTACATAGTACCCCAGAGTAGAGGCATATAGCATTACTAGGTATACTTGATAGCAGCAGGACCTAAGATTCGTCTATTGTACAAATAGGTATGTCCTAAGTACTCAAAGGCAGCATCGCGATCCTCCCGCGGTACTACATGAGGTGGAGGCTAGCAGAGACAAATGTTGGACCGACGTGGCCGGCGGGGGACTGGTTGGAACAAGAACAGTAGGGAGCACATGCCTCGGCCAGGGTGTGCCGAGAGAGAGGCTTCTAGCAGCACTTCCAGAGCAAGTTGTTGGAGTCTTCATCGCCTGCTTGCGCTGCCATCGACGGGGAAGATGGTCGATGCCTCCGTATGGTTCTGGGAATGGAGCAGACAATATGCACTAAGTCGTAGTCGCCGTCTGCTTAGACAGCTAGCTAGTCAATAACGGGATCTGCTGGGTCGGGCCACTTTAGAGCCCCAGACGGGTTTCCTGGGTCATTATCTCCATTACCCAAGGGAGAAGCGAGAGATGCCCGTAATCCAAGGTACATCAGCACGGAACAATACGAGTGCTAGCAGAATGCTACTAGTAGATTCTCTGCCTTACCTACCTACCTAGGTACTGTGTACTTGTACAAGCACAAGATATGCCTTCTTCTTCCCCTCGAGAGAGCGCCTGTTATCAGAGTGGAGCGCAGATGGAACGATCGCTGACCGACAGACGGGCTGGCAGAATTCTAATAAGCCAATTTGCAGCCCCCCCTGGCCGCGTTATGACGCCTTTCTGCGCAGGCTTGAAGACAGACGCTGGTTGGACGACGGCGGGTGACAGCGCCCAGATGCTTGTGCTGTGAAAAGCGCAGCAGAGGCAGCGATAAAAGACGCGGCCAGCTTAGCGCCGAGCACAACTTGCAGCAAATCAGCGTTGATAGGGCTGCCGGTACAAGAGGCGATGCGCGAGAGTACCCTTTGATGAGTGTCTCATGGCAAAAGCGGGACTCTGATCACTCGGTAACCCTTTTTTTTTTTTCCTCTCTTCCCATCCAAGAGCAAGGCCCCGCCCACTGGGCAGCGAGCAAGGGATACAAGAGAGTAAAATAGGGCTGTGATAGCTCGAAGGGTACCTCTGATGTATGGGACCAATTTCTCTGCTTGATTAATACTAACGGTGTCCAAGATGGTGATTTCACAAGCAGCTTTGGCGCTTAATGCCTGAATGCCACTTTGCATTAGGCCTGAGACACTTTACATGCTATGCCCACCAGTGGTGGCGAGATCAACTGCAGTGCGCGAGAAAAAACGTGCGGCTGAGGAGACAGAAGTAAAACCAAAGTCAAGGATGGGAGGGAAAAAAAAAGAAACGGCTGAAGCCCCCCTTTTACGATGTTGTGTATCGGAGGCATTCAGGATTCTTAGTAGTCGGGAGACGGCCAAGTACGCAGTACCTTTCCAGCCTCATGCTGGGACTAGAAGCCACAGGTAAATTAGAAGGGCGCCTCAGCATCAATGCGCAAGTCTCCATGTACAGAGCTCCGTGCTCGTACTTGCGTACGTGTGTAGCAGGTACAGCAATGCTAAAGTGGAAGTGAGCTTCAAGTGAAGAGCGGCCCCCCTTCCGGCTCCAGATCAGTTCGAGGGCCAAGCACAATAATGCTGTTCATCGGAGGTACGCAGCATGTACTTTGAGGCTACGTACCTAGTTGCCTGATTGGCGAGTACCGGTCATGTCTCGACGGGCAGATAGGCGCTGCGGCCAGAGATTACAGGCACCTTTAGTGCGCTGTGCTCGGCCACCAGAGCCTAGGGGCGGGGTGCGCCAGGCGGCTGGCTAGGCTTAGCAGGCCCCCAAGAGCCAGCAACTCCACTGCAAACTGGCGCTGGCATCACCTGTGCTGGCAGCGGCGGGCACTGGCCTCCGCCCCGAGAACCCCCAAACCCCAAAGCCAATTCAATCTCAATCCACAATCAAAATATAAACACTCTTCTCGCCCCATCCTCAACCGCATCCCACCTCAGACACCCGCATCATCCTTTTCTGCAACGACTCCGCACATTCCGACCCCTTCGTCTCTTCGTCGTCTTCCAGTCACCGACACACAGTCAAAATGGCCACCGAGGTACGTGAGCTCAACTTCCCCTCTCCGGAGCTGCTGCTGTCACTGCTGCGACCGCCGCTTTCCGCCTTCTCCTCTCGAACCCCCTCGTTCTCGCAACCCCTCAGCCCGCCGAGTTCTTCGCCACGATCTGCGCGGCTTCGGACTCGCGCGAGGGAGCCCAGGAACACCATGACGGACAAAATATCCTTCCCTGCACTCCCACATCGCTCATCTTGCTTCAAATTCTATTTTGTTCGCAATGCTAACGTCTTGTCTATAGCGTGAAAGGTTTGTCCAACAGCTTGGCCCCGTGACCCCACTAAACCTCTCACAACGGGAATCCAAACATCTTTCCCCCCTCCCCTTTTTTGTGATCGAACGAGATGGTCTGACCGAAATTTTCAAACCAACAGCAAGACCTTCCTGGCCCGTCTCTGCGAGCAGGCCGAGCGCTACGATGAGATGGTCACCTACATGAAGGAGGTCGCTCAGCTGGGCGGTGAGCTCACCGTTGACGAGCGCAACCTCCTCAGCGTTGCCTACAAGAACGTCGTCGGCACTCGTCGTGCCTCGTGGCGCATCATCTCCTCCATCGAGCAGAAGGAGGAGTCCAAGGGCTCTGACAAGCACGTCTCTACCATCAAGGAGTACCGCAGCAAGATCGAGCTCGAGCTCGAGAAGGTCTGCGAGGATGTTCTCGATGTCCTGGACAAGAGCCTCATCCCCAACGCCGCCACCGGCGAGTCCAAGGTTTTCTACCACAAGATGTACGTTGCTTTCTCCTGCCGCTCTCTATTCCCTGGGTTTCGAGAACTTTTCACCCAATCACGGTTCAGCTTGCACATATTCGAAATTTTCAGGAGCTAATGCAAATCGCTCTTCTAGGAAGGGTGACTACCACCGTTACCTCGCCGAGTTCGCCTCTGGCGAGAAGCGCAAGACCGCTGCCACCGCTGCCCACGAGGCCTACAAGGTATGCTCATATCACGCACTCGTCGACGCCATGTGCAGAGACAAGGTTCGCGCGGGCAAAAACTGACCACATCACACAGAACGCTACCGACGTTGCTCAGACCGAGTTGACACCCACTCACCCCATCCGCCTGGGTCTTGCCCTCAACTTCTCCGTGTTCTACTACGAGATCCTCAACTCTCCCGACCGTGCTTGCCACCTTGCCAAGCAGGCCTTCGATGATGCCATCGCCGAGCTCGACTCCCTCTCCGAGGAGTCCTACCGCGATAGCACTCTGATCATGCAGCTCCTGCGTGACAACCTGACCCTGTGGACTTCGTCCGACAGTGGTGATGCCGAAGCTGGTGAGGCCAAGAAGGAGGAGGGAGAAGCTGCCAAGCCTGCCGAGGAAGAACCCAAGCCCGCTGAGGAGCCGGCGCCCGAGGCTGCCTCCTAAATTCTTCTTACCTCCGCTGCATGCAAACTCGGCAAAGAACCGAGGAGTTTTTTCTTTATCTTGTTTTAGTTATCTGAACACTCTCGCCCACCTCTGAACATGGCGATAGATGGGAAATCGTGTTGGAGGCTGGCTTAGCCGGTGCCCGCGCTGGTACCCAGTGCGTTGCTTGTCTGGTTAATGGGGAGATGGGTCATGGAACTTCGGATTTTTTTCGGTTAAGGGATAGGAGAGATGAGTGGCGCAAGGGTGCTTGTCCGTTGTTTTTCGCCTGCTTGAACTCGCGACGGACTCTTTTTTGTTGTTCGCTGCTGAATGATGGAACGCTTTTGTTGCCTCTTCTCCCGACCTCCCTCTCTACCCCAAGTGCCTGGTATTTGTTCCCCTGTTCTGCTTTTTGACGTTACCACCTACCTAGTTTACATCTGGTCCCGATTTTTTGGCGGATCGTTATGGAAAATGTTGTCCCCCAAAAATGATGTCGTTGTTTTCTTGCAATCTGCTTGTTGTCTTTTTTTCCCCTCTCCCCCCTCCTCGCGTCACAGTGGTTTAACATCGTTGTGTGCCCCGCAGAGAAGAGGAGAAAAGAAAGGGATATTTCCCTTTCCACCCAACAGTTTTTACAGCAGCAACCCCTTGAAAAAATGGCAAAGAAAGAAATTCCAATCCAACGTACTGAACTGTGTCTACTGTAGAGTTTTAAATATTGTGAAGTCTTATATGTCGATTGCTGAAATAAGGATGCTTCTTCTTGAGCATCGAGCTCTGCTCGTAGCTATCTTTGCACTTAGCTATCTTTGCTCAGCTCAATACCTCGGCAATCAAGCTTCTTTGGTATAGCTACACATTTTTACGTCCATGCGAAAAAAAAACCGGTTACAGATCTTTACACATCTCGGAAATTTATAGAGTCCTAGAATTTCAACACAACAATCGCAATCAAAATCATATACTCCGCAGGGAGAATCAGTAGTAAGGATGGATTGAAAAGCCTGCAACTGAGGCGCAAAGCTACACACGCACAAAAAAAAAAATTATCACCCCACCTTGAGCTGATAGAAGTGACATAGAGTTGCGTACTTTGGTGGCTTGCTAAAGATAAGACTGGTGTACTGGCTATCTTTTTAAACCGCTAATTGGAGCAAATCTATGTCTTATCGGCGGTTTTCATTTCCTCTCGTAAATAAGGAAACAACGTGCCTTTCCGCCTACTAGAGCATCGCTCTGTAGACAATGAGCTACGTATGTAGATAGCCTACAAGAAAATATCATGTGTACAATAAGGAAGACAACAACACGGTTCGATATTATATCAAACTCTTATTATTCTGCCCTATTTATAGGAATATTGGGAAAAGGTTAAAGTAAAAGAAAAAGAAATGATTATATACCTACCTTAGTACTGACGCCGTTGCATTAAGCTGGTACTCAGTACTAAGCCGCCATGAACATCGCCGATGTTTAGCAATCTTGAGCACGTATGGCCGTCACATTCATTAAGAATAAATAAGATGGACAACGGGATGAATCCGCGGATGAACCTCAAGACGGACAAACTCCAGCCGCAGCCCGCCGCAGACAATACTGATGTTAATATGAATGGTGTAGAGGAGGGGGCTCAAGTGGTGGCTGGACAAGATGAAATTAATCATGAGTATTGCTAGTGTAGCACTTTTCTTATGGTCTAAATGCGTTGTTTTCCGGTATGATGGTCCAATCATCATGCTTGTCTTTGCGGCATACGAGCATCATAAAACTTGGCAAAGGGAGGTAATTGGTCCTTAGTTAGAGGAGAGCGACTCATAGTAAATGAGAAAAAAAGTCCCATGCCCTATCACATATCTGGTCGTATATAATCTACAGCTATTGTGACCTGAGCCCGGGCCTTATATCAACAAGACTACACTCAAGGTATTAGGCAATGCATATCCAGCAGTACATAGAAAAGAGTCAGCCTTACAATTCGCAAATCCTATACAAAATGTACCTCAGACGATTTCTTTCGCGTCTAGTTCCAAAAAAAGATTTATCTTATGCATATATTTTCTCTGAAATTAGACTAGTAATCTAGTCTAGAAAGAAAAACTAATTGCTTTCGCGAGGTACAGTATAGAGACAAAAGTCTGTGACCACCCCCCGTATAATAAAAAAACACCAGATACAAAAGAAAAAAGGGTAGTAAAATAGCCCCGTGGTAGTGGTATAAGTTGTAAATCGCTTTCCCATGTCCTCCCTTCCCAATGTAAAATACCTAGTAAACATGCGCCAAAACGTGATATTTATTATGTGTTCCTCCCTCCCATCCTAACCCCCTTTATGCTTTCTCTCCGCCATCTCGATAGGATTCGGATAGGAACGGTAAATGAGAATCGTCTCGTAGTCGTCGTCTTCGTCAATTGGATGCTGCGCTCGTGCTGCTATTGTGCTTTTGTCTTTTGATACAACGGTGTACATAATCTTCTTGAAGATTTTGTTCGCAATTAGCTAATGGTATTCACCAATAGCTTTGATGCCCGTATCATCCTTCTCTGTCTTGAGAAAAGACCCCGTCCACGGCCATTGCTGCTGTCTGCGCCTGGCGCGATCTCCTCTTCCGCATATTTGGCATCTCCCGACCGTAGATTCTGATACATGGCCGTTCGTGTTGTCTCGCCTTTCCGTGGGGGCATCATGAACTCGGGAACGTCAGCATTGGCGACGCTGCTGCGGCGGCGGGCTTTGCCAGTGAATTGCGCCTTGACCTTGTGCCAGAGCCGTGAGCTCTTGGACATTGTGGCCAGTTCAGAAGGCGTCAGGGATGTCGACGACGCAGTGGTTGTGGTGACGAGTGAAGGGGCGGAATAATTGCTGGCGGGGGGATCTGAAGCTGATGCGGATGCGACCTCGTCGCGCCAGACCATGATGCGATTCTGCTTGGCGGCATCCATGACTTGGCACGGAGTGGGTGATAAATCGTCAATTATCGCGAATAAGTTGTCCATATTTGCCATTTTCGAGAGTGGGTGTCGATCCAGCGACTTTTAATTGCTGTGGTTGTAGGTTTTGTTGTCGGCGTTATTATAATTATTATTATTTCAGTTGTGTTGGTGAGGCTTTTGAGGAAATCGTCGGTGATATTATAAGCGCCAAGATCGTACGCTGCGAATTGACCGATGTGATTAGCTCGAAGCTGACATTAAACAGCCTTCTTTCGTAGTACCCGTCGAGTTTCGCAATCTTGCTTTCGTTCTTCGAGACGATTCGACAAGGTGAGAAGAGTTCAAGCCTCTCTTCGAAGGTTTGATATAAACGGCGCACGTAATATAACCAAAGAGGTCGTTATCGTTTCCCTTTAAGGAAGTTGTTCATGCGACCCATGCAAAAGAGGATCCGGACTTTGTCTCCCCCACCAGGTAATCTCTCGATTTGCGTTCCAATTCCAGGTGACGTCGCCAAGACGCAGAGGAAATGAAATGAGGGTTTTGAGGTCTTCGATGGGGCCAAGTAGAAGAGTTTAATTAATTGGGGCGGGAATCAAACCCAAAGAGAAAAGGGAAAGGGTTCGACTCGACGTTGTTCTCGGAACGCTCCGAATCTCGGGTTGCTCTTCTTTTTTTAGATTCGATTTGCGTTGTTTTCTTCTTTTCTCTCAGCCCTTTAATCCTTTCCCCCCTGATGCAGATATTAATCGCAAATAGTCGCAACGTCCCGCAGAGACACGGGCTGAAATCTCGCTTCTGCGGTCTAGGCGTATAAGTAAGGTCGAGCTGCAGAAGAAATCTCGTAGCGCCACTTTTGAGTATGCACGGCACCGGGTCGGCAGCGCGAATTGGAAAAGCCCAGTTCTTACAGTATTAGCAGTTGACTACTAATACGAGTCGAGGTAGTGGTGGTGGTTCGCAGTAGCGGTTCTGGGATTTTCCTAGGCTCCACTGGGAAGCATAGGCGAGCGGCTCAGGCGCGGCAGCGGAAGAGTAGAATTGAGGAGAGAGAAGACAAGAGAGGCTGAGGGCGTGTGAGTGCGATAAACGCGTATGTTGTTTGCTGGTGGCTTGCAAGGAGCCAGGGATGGAGAAGAAGAAGAAACAAGAAATACGAGGTGGACGAGGGAAAAATTAAGATCAAGTAAATGAGCACAAAAAAAGAACAGACCCGTCGCCAATAATATGAGCCCAGAGGGAGACAGGCCAAGAGGCGACAAGCAACTTAAGCGTCAGTGCGCTGGGGAGAGGCCAAGTCAGGGAAGACGCCGAAGCGGCGAGTGGAGAGCCGCAGCAGCAGGGGAGGGGCTCCATTTTAGCGGTTGGCGGGCTTCTCTCGGGGGGGAGCAGATCAATTGATCGCTTGCACGCAACAGCGCCAGGGGGGGTTTGGGGTGCATGTGAGCGGCCAGTCAGGCGCTGAGGGCGCTGGGGAAAATAGCAAAAATAGCGGGCTGCTGCTCTTGGGGAGGGCAGCTGTGACATGCAACTGGCCGTGGCAAAAGTCGCCCATACCGTAGCGTGCAGATGTCACCAGACGGCAGCGCTGGGCTTGATGCTAGTAGCTCCGCGGGCTTTTGGACCTTGGGACGGAAATTTGCAGAGACCCAAACTGGTCGAGTCGCACTGGGAGCGGCATCTCGGATCTGCTGCTGCTCTCAATGTTACATGCCCAGGTACCTCTGCCGGTCCAAGTGGGATTGGGATTGGGATTGGGATTGGGATGCAGTACCCTTCACGCTTCTTCTTTGCTCTCTGGCTTGATGCCAGGTATCGTGGCAATCAAGCCAGGTATCGTGGCAGTTCCCAGTCATTCAATGTCTCAGCGGAGAAATTCGTATCAGAACGGCTCGATACACGTACCAGCTACCAGTGAGACTACGCGGTGGCGTTGCCACTTACACGATAGTTCGCAGGTCTGTTTAGCATGGAAGCAGAGATAGTCGGCTACTTGATGCCGAATGGAGAAGCCCGAGGCATTCTAGTCTGATCACTAGCAGGCGAGGCTTGCTCCAAATGAATCAATGGAACGAAATACTTGCACTGAGTCGCGAAGCGCTTTTATCGCCGAGGGGGCCACCACAGCGACATTGAGCAATTTACGGACAGTGTTCGGTATTCGAGAATGACGATGCTTTTTATTTGATCGTGATCTGGAGTCGCCTGAGCCATATCTTCTCACAGAGAGGCGAAATTCTACAAATAGATGGATGCTTGTATGTGCACTATACACAGGGCTGAAATGACGGGCAATGTCGGGACATCGTCATCTTCTTCCTTTCAGCCTAGACACGAGATACATGGGAATCCCAAATACCACCTAGTCCACTTGTGACCAAAAAAGAGACACACAGTCTTGACAGTCTCGGCAGCCGCTCCTCTCCCCCTTTCAATAATCTCCTTCGCTAGGAAAACGTCTCATTTTGATCACAAGCCAAGAAACATTGGAAAACCCACTGCTAACTGTTTTTTTAGCACATGGTCACTGCCCACCCCTTGCTTTTGGGATAAAAGGCCTCCCCTCTTTCAATGCACACAGATGCTAGAAACAAACAAACAAGCAAGCTGAGAGAGAACAAAAAGCTCTGGTGTGTAACCGGCACTGAAACGCAAAGCAAACAATATCCGTACTGTACGGGGTAAAGAACCCCAAAATTTCCTTCTTCGATCGGCCGCGATTTGCGCTAGAAAAAGGCTACTCCGTTTCTTACAGTACAGGTACAGTACACGCAACGGGCTTTTTTCGGATTGGTCCAGCGATTCATTTAATTTTCTTTCGGTAGTGAAATCAGCATCGCGTATGTATGGATCGTCCTCTAACCAATACATTTTGATTCGATTGGATTTTCCCCGCATTAGCGTCTGCATCGGTAGAACCAAAAGTTGCTTCCATGCGTCAAAGTGTGTGTGGGCAAAGGCCGTTGGTAGAATCAGCCAATCTGGTGGCGTGACGCAGACTCGAGGGTAACCTTTTCTCTTATTCTTCGTGCTGCATGACGCGGCAACTGGTCTTCTCTAGTTCACCAAAATATATATGCTAAAGAGTGATACAAAGATGCAGGCCGCCTTTGGCGAGCCGAGTACTATCACAAAAGTGAGGTTAATAAAAGCAAAGCACTAATTCGAGTAGTCAGGCTCTGATTCGCCAGGGATGGAAATGACGCCAAAGCGCTAATTGGCCCTCATCTGTTTCCAAAGCAGGGGTGACACTCTTACATGTGCCTGGCGGTGCTACAGTACATCGTACAAGTATGGCTCGTTGGCTTACAGGAGACTCATGCCATGTGACGGTGATGGGTGTTCCTTCAGTAAGGTAAGCGCGCATACATTCATAGTCAAAAGTCAAGCTTGATGAGGCTAGGGCAAGCTTCATGCCCCAAAGTCATACTCATATATCACATTTTTTTTTTCTTCTTATAAAAACGGTAGCCATCGTGATAACCAGGCATGCCACTTTTACCTACATCCCGTGCCTTTTCCCCCCTTTCCCCTAGGCTGCGCTCGGCTGCAATGTCTCCCAGCCTCCCATCTCTTCCTCTCCACCCTCCAATAGATCTACAGGGCCCTGGTTCACCTGCCTTGATCGCTTTGGCAACATGGGGGGGCCTCCAGCTGCCGTTGTACTAGTATTTGAGTTTGCATTTGCCCTTGAATTCACGTCCATATTTATGAACGGTTTAGGAGGAGCAGCGGGCTTCCTTCCAGTGCCTGGACCACCAGCGGATGATGTTTGCCACTGCGCATTGTCTTGTTTCAAGCCCATCGTAGTAGAAGCACGAGCCGGCAGCGGCGGCTGAAAATCTCCGTCGCTATAATTAGCTTTATTGAACCCGCTCCCTGAAGTCAATGTCGAGGGTAGCGACGATGTCGAGGCCGGTGAAGTCGACAACAGGTGTGCCGGTTTCTTTGCGACAGGGGGTGCCGGCTTCCCAGCCTTGAGCTGCTGCGAGAGCTGTGATGTCTGAGAGGCCACTGATGTGGGCCGAGATGATGATGTCCATAGCGGTTGCGTTGCTCCTCCTATCTTGCCAGGAGCATCAGCTCCTCCTCCAGTAATCCCCACTGTGCTTGCAGACCTGCCTAGCCCTGCGCTCGAGCCCATATCCAACGTCGTTGCTGAACGACGGGGTGGCGGTGGAGGCGGAGCCGCGCTAGATCTGTCTCCGTGAACACTCCGCGCGCCATCACCGTCCCCAATCTTCATCCGTCCCACCTGAGCAGGGAGAGTGGTCGGATCGTATTGTGGAGGTAGCTTTCTAGGCCCAGCTGCGCTCATGCCCCTGGGAGGTGTAAGCTTTTCGTATGGCGAGCTCGATATGCTCGAAAGAGACGCTCCGGGCGAGGACCTCGAAACTGATATCCAGTCCAGCTCTTCGCCATGACCAAAGGGATTTGAAGGGCGGTGCGGATTCAAAGCCATTGGTTGGCCGTCTCGCCCATTGGGTATGGGAATTTGAGCACGAGCCGGCTGTCGGTTGTCGAGCCACCACTTTTGCCGGTCTGAGCTCGCAGGGGGTAGGCCAGGCTCGATTGCGTCGTATCCAATTAAATCTTCATCTTCAGTGTCTTCGCCATCGGCATGTGCGGCCGAGTCTCCCACTTCCGCCTTCCGCCGGTCGTATAATTGCTGGCTGATTGCGTTGCGGTGCAGCTCATCGATGAGGCTGACCCGGCAATCAAATGTGGCATAAACTGGCCTGTGGTCTGAAAACATCAATGTTGGTGCTGAGTCGTACGCTGTTTGGCGAAGAATGGCGCCTTTCCTTAGTACTCTATCCGTCCAAGCCGGTATTCTTGCTTTTTCGCTGCCAGACGTTAGCATGTCTGCAATTTACATAGCTCAGGATGTTGCTCACGAAGTATCGTATACGTCTGTCCCTATGTCAAACCGGTATGTGGGCATGAAGTTGATGCGGGCTTCAGAGTAAAACTGAAACGCCAGCCCAGCTACCATCTGTAAATTGAGCTGGTCGTTGCTGTACATGGTTTCGAAATCTCGCTTCTTCACCAAGCCGCGTACGGCTTCTGAGCCGAGTCCGATTCGATAGTTGAAATCGCCCAGCCAAATGATCGCATCTGTTTTATATCTTTTATGAGCCAACTTTCGCCCATGTGCATGTACGGGATAAGACAGCTGAGGAGTTAAACATACCGTGATCTTCGATCCCTCGATTCCTCTGAAATCGCAGACCATCGTGAATCGTTGCGTAATCTCGATTCCGTTCATCATAATTTGCAAATCCTGCTGCCAAATGTGCTGTGACGAAGCATATATGAGTATTTGCGTAATCAAAACGAATCGCAACCGCTCCTTTGTTTCCAGCCATTCCAGATAATCCTGTCTTCTTGACACTTCCCTCAACATTCTTAATGTGTTTGAGAGACGACGATCTTACGAAAATGCACAGAGCTGCTCCTACAAGCTGCCCACTACGCAAGAGCACGTACTTCTCTCCTCCCAGGCTAGCTTGTCGCCGATTCAGTGTCTCTTTTACCGCATTCTCCCACAGACCTTTTCTGGTGGGATCGCTATTCATGATTTGCTGTGGGCTTAGCTCAACTATCTCTTGAAAAGCGACAACATATATCTCTGGTTGTGATGACCCGAGCGAAGGCGGGAATAACCACGGTGATAAGTCAGAGTCGATACCTTCAGTGCGCCCGTTCAAATTGAACGTGCCGACCCATATACTAATATTCTTGAAAGACGTAAACTCTTCGCTTCGCCTGTTCAGCTCGATTGAAACATAGTCACTGATGGGGTCGAACAAGTGCACAGGAGCTTGTCCAACTAAAAGACCCAGCAGCATATCAATTGTAATCTGTCGAGAAGGGTCGATGAAATTGTTGTGATAGATACGCTGGACAGATTTTCGCATATCCGCCACTGCTCCAGCTAGTGACATCTTCCCATGCCTCGTAAAGGACGTCTTCAAAGCCCCAGTTCCGGCGTAAGTCTTTGACAAGGCATCACCATTATCGGCCCAAAGACTGGAATGTCTCATCCAGAAATCGGAGGCTGCGTATTCATTACGATGATTTAAAAATGCCTCAACAGCCATCTGGGATATCAAGGTCTGAATCAAGTTTGTACGATCGAGACAATCCAGGCAGTTTGTGCGAAAGACACCTTCTTGTTGGAGGACGACCACCATCCGATCATCGGCTCGATCGTGCTCCGCCAGGTAGTAGGCGAAGGCGTCAGATGAGCCTTCAATATATCGGCGGATCCCACGAGCAGCTTCGTATCCGGCTGGGCCTTTTGTTTCGGCATGGAAATCGTAATGTGTTTCACGTAGCAATGCATGATCCTCTGACTGCTGTTGCGCAGGCCGGCTCAACGGGGAGCGTCTGATGCACTCTCGGTACATCGTGGCCAGCTCGACTTCACCCGGTTTAGTTGCACTCAAAAGATTGATAACATGGACAGCGCCGTAAGATTGCTCGAGGTCCTCAAAGTGTTTGTTGAACGTTGGCTGTGTTGCATCCGGAGGTCGGGTAATGGTAATTTTTTGGCGGCCAGGTAAGAGATCCGCCGCCTGTTCCCAAAAGACCGGGACTGACCCTCGAATCTGGGCATAAGAAAAAAGAACTCCCGCGGGAGACCAGAATGTCGTCTCGGTTTCAACAAAGTTTGCCACATTGCCATTATCATCCATGCCTCTGGCATTGAAACGAGTGCCTGCCCGCCGACAAGAAAGCCGTGAAATGAGCGTCAAAAACGATGGCCGGCCGCTCCTAGATGCCTTTAACGGCGAAGAGCTCTGCGGTAGCGTCATTGTCTTACAAAACCCGCGGATCGCAGAGGTGAGAATGCGTGATGCATCCAATGCTTCGCGCTCTGGGGGCATTAGCCGGGACCGAAATTGAACTAATGGGCTGATCATGTACGAATTCCACAGATACGTGTCGTCAAAGTTGTCTATCTCGAAAGAATTGGAGTTAAGAGGTCTTATGGATAGGAGTTAGCACAGGTTCCTGAAAACCGCATTTTCTAACCAAACATACCGGTCTTGCACCCTGTTGGTAAGATCGAAATCCGTGCTGTAGTAAAAAGAGCCATTGCTGAGCAGCCTGCGCAAATCATGACACGGATGCTCGATCGCCACGTCTCTTCGGCCTAATCCTTGGCCGTAAGGCGATGATGAGTTGTATCCAAAAACGTCAGAGGAATCCCCGTCCCCCAGCAACTCGAGAGGCACGACATCGTCGTAATTGGCGCTACTCAGGCAGTAAAAATCCACACTCGCAATTCTTTCTACAGTTTCACCAGGGCGGACCGTCGCAGCTCTCACAGCCTGAGTGATGACAGAGAGAAACACCTCCCCGTTTATTGATATCAGGCCCAAGGTGCCGTACACCGGCCTCGGCGTCAGCGGTCGGTAGTCCTTCAGCAGCTTCTTCGTTATAGGCGAGAATTCCACCATGCACTTGGCCGCAGAATCGCTGCCGCCGCGCGGCTTGCTGGACGGGAGCGAAACGGGGGACCCGCTGCCGAATGCTTCGTTCGCCGACGAACTATATCGCAGGATGAGGGCGTGGGAGGACGAGACAATGGCGATGGATCGATGCGGATAGTCGCGGATGAAGAGCTCGCTCGACTTCTCTGGCGCGGGAGCTTGCGCGCTCCACGAGCCAGGCGGAGTGTCCATGGCGATGATGATGGTGGACTCGTGGCATCAAATGCGAAGCTGGGCTGGCAGGGGGACGAAGCAAGTAGGAAGCGGATCTAAGGTCCCTGTTGATCCATTGTCTCCTTGCAATTGAGTGGAGCGGTTGAAGGCCTTGCTTTCGAGCTGTCCTCCGCCTTGCTGTTCTTTGGTGTTGCTTCCTTCGCTAGTAGGCGTGTTCCTGCAGAGCTAGAGACTGTTGTTCTGTGGTTGTTGTAGGAGCGCGCTATGTCATTGGTGACATCGGCAGCACTTAGCGTCTATCTGGCTTATCTCACCAATTGGTGGCAGAAGCAAAAAGCGTAGCAGTTTCAGAGAGGATGCCCAGTATAAACAGCTGCAAACAGCAAGGCGGAAGCCAGAGAAGAAACAGTCGTAGTTATAATTGGCAAGACATTATTTTACGACTCTCAAACTACAGTCGGCCAATTATTCACAAGGCATAGACTGCCTCAGATCGGGGTCTGGAATTCGCGCTGAGGACTGCAGCCCAGAATGGAGCTTCCTCCACTGAACTTTACCTACTTCTACATAATCCCAATTCAGTGGTTTTCTTCTCGGTCTTCTAATGGTGTTCAAGACCATAGCATCATGCATGATGGCAGTGCTCTTTGCTCCGTGCTTCGTGTACCCTGCCTACTCAAGCAACTATCACGTCTATATATCAAAGACAATGCCGTTATGTTGACTATGCCACAGCACGTGTTGGCCTGCTTGCTTATTGTCCATTCTCTTGCTCAGCGTCCAGTTTCAGGAGCAATAGTTGACCTGTCATCTGCTGAATGTGTCGAGATATGAACAAAACCCATGCACTGCTTATCATATCGACAAGTCTTGCCCAACGAGGTAGTAATCCGATTTCAGAATTAAAAGAGACGTCTTATAACTGCCAGACCTCAGATCCTTTTTGAGATCATGCTCGCCATGAATGGAGAGCGTTCATTCTCTTCCTATCATATTTTAATTTTGGGAATCATCACTGGCCATGTTTATGAGGAAAGAAAAATCGAATTTGCAGACCCGCTTGCGAATAAAATATGCGTCTTCAACGCTTAGTCATCGGATTCACGCTAGGCCGATCAGAGCTAACATCCCCCAGCCTCACATACATTCTTCCACTCTTGACCATAACCTTGAACCTTGCACTTTTACAGCTCCTATTCGCGCTGCTGCACCTCCTTTGCGCAAACATTTCTTTTGTCCCAAAACTCAATCGCGTCTTTCAAGTATTCTTCCATGAGCGACTTCAACAATTACGGCGGCTCCGAAGAGGAGTACGCGTCGGTTCGCAAATTCGTTGCTGAAACGGTACGTCAGCCTCCTCTGCCAGTCGCTCGTTGTCACCGAACAGGCTGATGTTTGCCTGTTGCCTTTGGTTACTAACCGATCATCCATCGCTTAGGAGACGAATCCGGACAACTTTGAGAGCTGGGAGAACCTGATCAAAGCCTGTGAAGCTCTCGATGGTGGTCTGAATCGAAATTCGAGCCCCCAGGCGCTCTCTACCATTCGCGATGCCTACGATCGATTTCTGCTCAAGTTCCCGCTCTTTTTTGGGTACTGGAAGAAATATGCCGATCTGGAATTCAATATCGCTGGCCCAGAGTCAGCTGAAATGGTGCGCTTTGATAGTCTCTGTTTCAGGCCCTTTCTGCAAGGGTCGTGTGGTCGTGATACACTGCTAACGGGACTGGATACAGGTTTATGAGCGAGGTTGCGCCAGCATAACTAACTCTGTCGATCTTTGGACCGACTACTGCTCTTTCAAGATGGAGACAACACATGACCCTACGCTGGTCAGAGAGTAAGTATTCAGGGCACTTTTTCCTTCCCCATAACGACTTCTACCAATGCAGTATCGCGCTCAAGCACTATGATTTCGGCTGTACACCTGTCAAGAGCTCTGCTGCTCACTATCGACCGTGTCTGATGGTGAGATATGCCACAGCGGCCCTATCATACCGGGATCTCTCTCTCACTCTTTTTCCCAGACTTTGTTGATATGTACTCTTCGTCCCATAACATTGCGTCGTGCTCCTACCGTTGTCTCCACTGGGGATCTAGAATTCGATTTCTACACTCCCAGAGGGCCACCACCCCTTTGTGTACTGACCCTCCTCTGTTCCAATACTCGCCAAACCCTTGCCCCCATGATCTTCCTACTGACATGACTATACAGACTGTTTGAACGCGGAGCCACCTTTGCCGGTTTAGATTTCCTGGCCCATCCCTTTTGGGACAAGTACATTGAGTACGAAGAGCGACAAGAGGCTCAAGATCGAATCTTTGCCATTCATGCTCGAATTATCCGCATTCCTCTTCATCAATATGCTCGCTACTATGAACGGTTTCGAACTCTGTCCCACACCCAGCCTCTAACAGAGGTTGTGTCAGCAGATATACTGGCTAAATTTCAGGCCGAGGTTGCGGCTGAAGCAGCTGCGTATGGTGGTGCCGAACGACCGGAGTTGGAGGTTGAAAGAGACATTCGAGGAAAGATTGACGCCATGTACTACGAAGTCTTTACCCAGACACAGAACGAGGTATCAAAGCGATGGACATATGAGTCAGAAAATAAGCGACCATATTTCCACGTGACTGAGCTTGAACACAGTCAGCTCAATAACTGGCGCAAATACCTGGACTTTGAAGAGGCTGAGGGCGACTTCAACAGGATTGTCTCATTGTACGAACGGTGTCTCGTTACATGCGCTTTCTACGACGAGTTCTGGTACCGATACGCCCGGTGGATGGCGGAGCAGTCTGGGAAAGAAGAAGAAGTCCGCAACATCTATATTCGGGCATCAACTCTCTTCGTTCCTGTTAGCCGACCAGGAATTCGTATGCAGTGGGCATATTTCGAGGAGAGCTGTGGCCGCGTAGATATTGCGCTTGATATCCATGCTGCTATCCTTGTTAAGCTTCCAGACTGTGTGGAGGTGATCACTTCCTGGGCGAACCTTGAGCGCCGCCAGAATGGCACCGAAGCTGCTATCCAAGTCCTCAAGGATCAGATTGATGCTCCAACTGTTGATCTGTATACCAAGGCCGCTCTTGTGGCTGAATGGGCAATACTGCTATGGAAGGGCAAGAACTCTACTGAAGAAGCCCGAGCAGTTTTCCTCAAAAACGTGCAGTGGTATGCAGATAGCAGGGTATTCTGGGATAAGTGGTTCCAGTTCGAACTGGAGCAAGCCACGCCAGACAGGGATGCAGAGACTCAGCAAGCGGAGCGCATCAAGCATGTCTTTGACGAGTTCCGCGGCAGAAGCCGGCTGCCCGCCCCAGTCAAGCGCGAACTGGCTCAAGTCTATATGAACTACCTGGTTCAACGCGGTGGCAAGGATGCCATGAAGGAATTCCTGGTGGTAGACAGGCAAATGTTTGGGTCCGTCAACCATGCGACCTCCCAAGAAACGGAAGGATTCCAGCTAACACTTAGTCATAGGCCTGCATCTGTTGCGACAGCATCAAAAAATGCAACTGGCGCCAAGGAGAATGGAGCATCACTTGGAGAACTTGATGCAGCCAGCCAGCGCAAAGCTCAGACCAGATACCTCAACTTTTACGAAGCCCACCCGGAGGCTAATGCGGAGGCCCAGGGCTCTGCCGATTTTAATTAGTATAGTTTAATGGCCAGACGACAAGCTGGAGAGGTCATTGCGGACAGCCTGTCGCCGGTAATATTGACATTTCGAAGCGTCATGTTAAGGTGTTATATCATTGCACTCAGGTGATGAATGGTTGTTGTTATTTTACATCATTTGCTGGACACTACAAGGAGTGGCGGATTTCTTTGCTAGCAGACAGATTTGGATGCGAACTGCGAATGATACGGAGGTGGTCTTGTTTTATTTTAATCTCGCGTACGGTAATTGTATTCTCTTCCACAAAGGGAGTCGCAGATGGGCTTACTCTGCTTCAAAAGAGCACGTCCCGCTGAACGCGAATGATGTCTCTTATGAATCTAATAAACGAAAATGAAAGTTGATGGCTCAAATGATTAGAGACTAAATAGTAAAGAAGATAAACCCAACTTTATGGGACGGTAGTCAAGCTGTTCTTTGCATCTGAAATATTCCACATTGAAGAACGAATCAAATATGACAATTTACGCGCCCTGGGGGGGGTGTTTCTGGACAGAGGTTCTGCAAGGGATTACCTTTGGTAAGTCCTCTGGAAGCCTTTTAGAGCCTTTCAAAAGGCACTGAAAGATTTCCTAAGCCTTTCAGAGGAGTTACCTCTTGCAGAACCTCTGTCCAGAAACCCCCCTGGGGCGCTTTGGTAGTAAATCAATAGATCACTTAAGTGTTTGTATCCCTTCACAAAAGCTCAGACTAAAACCCGCAAAGCTCGAGACTGAGGTACATGTTGCCTCAGTCTCTATTAGAGCATGTATACATACTAGTAAATGTTGACAAGCCACATACGCGGGAAATACAGGAACCGGGATTTTATGGCCCAAGACTCCACGTGGCTCGCCGACGCATACCGCATCCAGAAAGCAGCTGCGAGGTACCTAAGCTGACGAAATTCACTCAAGCCAATGACTCCCCTCGCTCAAGCTTGCAAAATGCCCACAGCGGCTCTGTGTTTCTTATCCTCTTTTCATCTAGCGCCTCTTCCCTCCATCAGGGTCCTCCCTCCTTTTTTTCCAATCGTCAGGCACAAGGCGTTACGCTGACACGCTACCCGCCGTCTCAACTTGTCAAATAAGCCCCACGCCACACACACTTGCAGCTAGTAAAACCACTTTTTATTCTAGTTTGGACTTTTTTATTCTTTTTTTGGTTTGTCTCGGCTTTCCGCTCGGCTGTCTTCCCAATCAGGTGGCGGGAATAAGAAGAAAAGAAAAAAAAAAGAAAAAAATATTGGAAAAAGGAAAATGACGACCTTGGGCTGAGCAATGATGAATTATGAGTGGGTGAGCCGGCGGAATAATCGATATCTACAGGATGCTGATAACGGCGGGATGGTGGGGGAGGGGAATTGGGCGAAGAGACAAAGTGGCCTCGACGGTTTTCACTCTAGATAGTTTTCAGTAGAAAGATTTAACATGGTTAGGACAGGCACTCTGGTTGAACATAAAAGGTGAGGCATCGAGAAAACGCAAGAAATAGGCGTGCCAGGCTTCAAAAATCGCGGAGCCGTAGAGCGGGCGGCCGAGATGGCATGATTTTGTCTTTTTGGGGCGGCTGCGGCACCGTCGACGGAGCAAGGATGGCAGAGACTTGCGGCACGGATTGAGGGCTGTGATTGGCTGCTTTGAGTCAGAGGAGAGAGTGAGATGCGAAAGACAGAGGGGCGATTCGGCACATGGGCACATGGGGAGAGGAACCCCGGAGAAGGAATCGACGACGGCTTACGAAGAATTCGTAACAAAAAGTGCTCTAGTACTCTCATGC
Source organism: Trichoderma erinaceum (assembly GCA_026401215.1). Classification (NCBI taxonomy): domain Eukaryota; kingdom Fungi; phylum Ascomycota; class Sordariomycetes; order Hypocreales; family Hypocreaceae; genus Trichoderma; species Trichoderma erinaceum. Next base: position 48,388 of record JALIRY010000015.1, on the reverse strand, counting down.
TGGCTTGTGAATGTGTTGGTGCCTTGAACTGGCGTTGGTGTGTCGGTACCTGTTGTGGCGGCGAAGGGTCCAAGCTGGATTTGGGGTCTGGAGGGATTCTTGAATTTTTTTTTCTTATATTTCGCGAACTTGCAGATCATATCGCGACACAACGCTCAACTTTTTTTTTGCGTCAACAGAGTTCACAGAGACAACTCCCAAATGCCCGTCTACCCTTCATTCCAATAGCCCAAAAATCGATATCAAGAACCTTCCAAGCCCCAGTGTCAGAGCGTGGAGCATCTCCGCTGGGGGGCGGGTCTAACCACGCCCAGCTGGCCACTAAGGCAATTCCAATTTGCATCGTTCACTATTGCGGCAGAGGGTCCTTTGCTTTCCAGACTCCCGATCCTCTTTTTCTTTTCCTCGAGTACATAATACGTTTCTTCCGTCTTCCACCATTCCCCCGGGCTATATTACCTTCCACCCTCCCCTTCCTTCGCCTTTCCTTTCTTTCTTTCGCTGTTTCGGCGTATCCTCTCTAATCCCACAGTCAAGGTGAGCAACATATCTCTCTTCCTCTTCCTCTCTCTTATCTTCTCTGGATGAAGATACATAAGAGGCGGCGTTAGGCTCGGACACGCCCTGATAACCATCATTGGGCACTTGATCCAGCTGCTCCCCCATGCGCAGATACCTAGACCCTTCACTCGCTCGTTGTTCAAGACATCGCTAACGTTTTCACTTGTATCATCCTCCAGATGGCCTCCTCTGCCCGTCAGTTTGCCCGCGTGGCAACCCGCACCACTACCCGTTCCTTCGCTGCTGCTCCTCGACAGGCTTTCCGCCAGCAGGGCCGCCGCTTCTACTCATCTGAGCCCGAGAAGAAGTCCAACCCTGTCGTCTACCTCGGTCTCGCTGCCGCCACCGCTGGTCTGGGTATCTGGTACTTCACCTCTGGTGCCTCTGCCTCATCCAGCAACTTCGTTCCCACCCAGGCCCACTACCAGCAGGTCTACAACGACATCGCCAGCCGCCTGGAGGTCGAGGACTATGATGATGGCAGCTATGGCCCCGTGCTGGTGCGTCTCGCATGGCACGCAAGCGGCACCTATGACAAGGAGACCAAGACCGGTGGTAGCAACGGTGCCACTATGCGATTCGCTCCTGAGAGCGGACACGGCGCCAACGCCGGTCTGATTGCTGCTCGTGACTTCCTCGAGCCTATCAAGGGTGAGTCTCATTGCTGGATTCCATGTTAGTCCCATGCCCAACGCTGACAACTTGCCGCAGCCAAGTACCCCTGGATCACCTACTCTGATCTCTGGATCCTTGGCGGTGTCTGCGCCGTCCAGGAGATGCTGGGACCCGTCGTCCCTTACCGACCTGGCCGTCGCGATAACGACGCTGCTGCCTGCACCCCCGATGGCCGTCTGCCCGACGCCAGCCAGGGCCCCAAGCACCTGCGTGACATCTTCTACCGCATGGGCTTCGACGACCGAGAGATTGTCGCCCTCAGCGGTGGCCACGCCATCGGCCGATGCCACTCCACCCGATCTGGCTACGAGGGTCCTTGGACCTTCTCCCCTACTGTTGTGACCAACGACTTCTACCGCCTCCTTCTTGAGGAGAAGTGGCCCCAGAAGAAGTGGGACGGCCCCAAGCAGTTCGAGGACAAGACCACCAAGACCCTCATGATGCTTCCCACCGATCTTGCCCTGGTCCAGGACAAGGCTTTCAAGCCTTGGGTTGAGAAGTACGCTGCCGACAACGACCTGTTCTTCAAGGACTTCTCTGCCGTTCTCGTCAAGCTGTTCGAGCTCGGTGTCCCTTTTGCTGAGGGCAGCGAAAACAACCGATGGACCTTCAAGACCACCAACGCTTAAGCTCCTGAATTCATATAGATGTGAAGAGGAGATGGCGTGGGGAACTAACATTGTCAATACGGAGCGCGGAATATAGACCTTAGAGTATTTTTCTTTCAGACATGTATAGACATGTAGAGCCAACTTACCGCATGAGAGCTGTCACAGTTAGGCGAGGAGACCTGCTAAAAAAAGGGGACAAGCCAGGAAAGCTTGTAATGACCCTGACTTTGTTTTTACCGCATTTGTTCAGATTTGCGATTTGTTAAGCTCGATTGGGCCTTTTTCGTTGTTTCATTTTATACCTCTACCAATGCTCTGAACTTTAGCAAAATAGAAGACAAGCTGTTTATGTTCCCAAACTGCATGATGATTCGTAACCGCGTGAATTATATGTGCGCAAGTGACCTGGAGAATGGATGATTGATGCAATGATGATGGAAGCATCGAAAGTGACTCAAGTTGAAATGAGGAGGCACGGTCCGAATTGTATACAAACGCTACTTTGATGCAGTTTAAGTATCTACTTGCTGGTCTAATTACCTCCTCTTCAGCCGTGCTTTACATAACAACCGGAGTTATGCCAATTGCTATTGGCTCAATGGGCTCAGATCTCCCATGACGGGTCTATGTTCCCCGCACTTTCAGGCCTCAAGCGATCCAGCAAATGAGAATCACTCAAAAGCCTCCCTGCCTCTTGGTGATGAGCCGAGGATCAGCCTTGGGCAGCAATAGTTGGCGAGTAGGGCCTTGAAAACACACGAGATTATGAGGTGCTAAATGAGATGCTGAACGATATTTAGGTGGGTATAAAAAGAGGCTAGATGTTTGTGTTTTAGGTGTTTCTTATCAGGTGCATGTTGGGCTTCAGCGCTGATAAGCTTTGTCCGGACTCTCTATTCATGGACCAGCATAGGCCGTAAATTGCCAAGGTGGGAAGTTGGGTGAAATTTGGTTATCATTGACGTATTTTTAACAGGAAAAGTCATAAGTCGGTTTCATCTTGAATGCTATTAAATTTATTCACATTTTTTACTCTTCTTTCATAATGGATTTCTTGATTGAAACAGACACAAGGTTGAAACAACACTGGTTTTGGTTCCACAGGCGGCACATGTCGGATCTCTTGTGTACTTTTTCAGAGCGTATTGCTCACAGAAGCTGTGACCACATTTTGCGATGACGGCAAGCAGTTTGGAAGACTGCTTGAGCTGGTAGAAGTCTTGAAATGTATCTAAGAGTGCAAACATATAATTTGGAACTTGAAAAGGGAAAGCAACATTTACTTTTAAAGTAATTCGAGATTAGGTAAAAGGGCCTTTCCCCCTCTTTTACAAATGCAAGGAAAAGAATCAGCCATTCATGGTCAGTATGGCAGAGATAAGGCCCGCTCTCCTACCAAGGCGAAAGAGAAAGCGAGCCCAGAGAAGCACGTAATTTTTGTTTACCATGATCTCATTGACCGGACACGAGACTACTGCTACGAAGCTATTAGTAGCAACACCAAAATGTGAAACTTGAGAAATCCAGCCCAGACAGATTCGATGCGTTTCTTCGTTCAACTTCATCCCACTTTTTAAGGATATGACCCAGTTTAAGAGGCAAGATTCAATCCATCAATAATCTAGAAGATATGGACGCTGAGGGTATCTTAGTAATGTTTACTAGATGCTCTCTGTTTCTCTTCGGAGCCGAGGCTCCGTATTAACATCGGAATCGGAAGATACATGCAGCCTAAACCAAGGGAGTTTAACGCTACGGATACTGCCGTCTCGAAAGGGTAAAGAAAGACATGAATCGACGGATGTTGCCGTCTCGAGAAACGCGAGAGCGAAAACGAAAAGAAACGGAATTTTCGATGCAAGCTGAAGAGCGGGTTAGCCGAGAGAGACGATGGGGTCGTCAACACAAATGCTAAAGGGAGCGAGAACGAAGGAAAATCCGATACGTTTCGGCAAAACGACCAGATAGGTTGATCTAAAACCCGCAGTATCGCCGGTATAACGTGCCTGAGTAAGGCAGAGGCAACTCTGGCCGCCATATTATCTAAGCAGAATCGCCTTGTTATTATTCAGCAGCCCTTCTTGAGCCCCACGACCGGTTTCCTATTCGAGGAAAAAATTTCTAAGAAGAAGCGCAGAGAAGAATAGCAAGCCACAGCAGCGATAGATGGGCGACCAGGCCGGGCAACTTTGACCGCAGCATATGGGCAGCCCTACGGCTATTGCCGTCACAGCTAGTACCAAGCAAGCCAAGTTTAGAGAGCTCCATTCGCAAGATTATCAATTGGCATTGGCTCCCCTGCTGTAGCACCCGGAACATGATGCCGAAAGATTGGCGCGAAGCCGAAAATCAAGGCTTTTTGTGCTTTGGTAATCTGGATCTGGATCGGACATAGGAGAGGAGACTTTTGGGGAGTTTTCGGCCGGTTTCTGTCGCGCCATCGAGACGTAGACTAGATTGGCTGGCGTGCGGGGGCACCTTTGTAGCATCAGGATGCACATCTATATAAAGTCGAGAGGAGAACTGCGGTCGAACGTGTGGGAACGGAATAAAGCATAGCATCATTTTGCATTTATCCAAGCATTTAAACATCTTTCCGCTCTCCTCTTGACTCTTTGAATCATCGTATCTTGGAATTATTTGCATCTAAGCACCCACCTAAAACATCCATATCTCATCCGCCCATAATCTCCTGTTGAGCAGTATTTCAGCGTTTCGCCTTACATACCCGAGTCTCGGCAATCAAGGAGAACCATTCCCGGCCTTTTAATCAATCGAACAGCACAACCAGCGAAATGGGCAGCATCGGCACCAGCAGCACTCTGGAGAACACTCCCGCGCCTGGAGTGCCCTTCTACACTCCCGCCCAGAACCCGCCGGCCGGCACTCCTGTAGACAAAGCATCGGCCCCGACTCTCTTCACGCCGCTGCGCATGCGCTCCGTCGAGCTGCACAACCGCGTCGTCGTGTCTCCCATGTGCCAGTACAGCGCCGACAATGGCCACTTGACCGACTACCACCTGGTGCATCTTGGCCAGCTGGCGCTCCACGGCCCGGGCCTCATCTTCGTCGAAGCCACTGCCGTTGAGCCCCGCGGCCGCATCTCCCCTCAGGACTCTGGCTTGTGGCAGGACTCCCAGATCGCTCCTCTGCGCCGAGTCACCGATTTCATCCACAGTCAGGGCGTCAAGGCTGCCATTCAGATTGCCCACGCAGGTCGCAAGGCGAGCACTCTCGCTCCTTGGATTGGCGGCACTGCGAACAAGGCCTTGGCCGATGAGAGTGTTGGTGGATGGCCAAAGGACGTTGTTGGCCCCAGTGCAATTCCCTTCCACGAGGACCACGCTCATCCCAAGGAATTGACTATTCAGGAGATCAAGGGACTTGTCCAGAAGTTTGCTGAGACTGCCAAGCGCGCGGTTGAGGCTGGCTTTGATGTCATTGAGATTCACGGTGCTCACGGATACCTCATTAATGAGTTCCTGTCGCCTCTGAGCAACGTAAGTCGTTAGCCATACATATTGATAATCGAAAGCAATTACAGTGACTAACACCCCTTTAGACACGAACTGACGAGTACGGCGGAAGCTTTGAAAACCGCATCCGCTTTGTCCGCGAAATCACCGAGGCCGTCCGCGCCGTCATCCCCGAGACCATGCCCCTCTGGCTCCGCGTTTCCGGCACCGAGTGGATGGAGTGGGCCGGTCAGCCCTCTTGGACCGTAGAGGAAACCACAAAGCTCGCCAAGCTGATCCCCTCATGGGGCATCGACGTCCTGGACATTAGCAGCGGCGGCAACAGCTACGAGCAGCAGTTCCCCGACTCCAAGTCTTTTCAGATCGACATTGCACGCGACGTGCGCAAGACCCTCCGCGCCGAGGGCGTCAACCTGACCATTGCATCCGTTGGCTTCATCACCGACGCCAAGATCGCCCACGACGTCGTCCAGGAGGGCCCCGAGGCTGCGGCCGACTTGGCCCTGGTGGCAAGACAATTTCTGCGAGAGCCTGAATGGGTGCTGAGAGTGGCTCACGAGCTCAAGGTGGCTGTCAAGTGGACGAACCAGTACTCAAGAGCTGGACCGCGAACAGACTTTAGCAAGAAGTTTTAAAAGACTTTTTTTGTTGATGAGGAAGTAAAGGATTTGGATCGGAAAATGCATGGGATAGACATGAAAAGTTTCAGCGCCGCTTTGCTATAGAGTTATCCATAGAAGGCATAAACTCTAAATACATTTTGCTCACTTTATATTATTTGACAGCTAATTTCAACTCGATCTTCACTATTACATCCAAGTATGCTTTTTCTCTCATAAATATATATATGTATATGTGTGTATATATATAGCACTATCATCAGCACTAAGGGGTCCATACGATGCATGTTTACATGTACATGTTGTTTTTTTCTTCACAACCATAGTGATCCTGAGACGATCTTCCTACGTTCGTCCATTGATTTGTCATATGCCATATTTGATTAGTTAGCTTTATCGTCTCCTGTTTCTTGGCAAGGGGTAAAAGACCAGTTTGATATAGACTGATATCATGTTCAGCTAGGATCGGATATCGCGGGTGAGGCTCGGATGTGAGTGTGGCTGTCTGTACGGCTAATTAACCTCCGAACTGTATGCCTCCTCATGTCTCATAATGAAGAGGAAGCTAGGGTAATATCAACCGTTATAGCATTGGCAATGGCAATAATAGCAGTCATGACACCCATGTCTGACGCTACATGCGGGTAGGTAGGGAAGAATGCTGATCGCCCCGTATATACCCAATATAGCCACAATGTATTAGCTCCTGCGTTGGACAGAAGTGCCAACGCTGCTATATTACTCCGTGTTACTACTAGAATAACATACATACATGTCCATACATGTTTGGGTTACTGCCATTTCACCTTTGAGCTACATGTCTTTTGGTCAGTGGCTACAGCTCATGCCAGCGGGGCGGCTGCGCATCCGATGCTGGGGCAGTGGGACTGATGCGGTTGATGCAGGATAAAGTATACAAGGATGGGGTCGGATGATTGCTTACATTGTACATAGACCTACAGTACTAGGTTTTGCTGCATTAGGCACTACCTGTGAGCACAGTGCTTGATATCTGACATGTCTATCTGTACCTACTTACATGTACCAGATGCTCAGCATTCTCCAAGCCATTTGGCGATGGAAGGGGCAGGAATTCAGACATATGCCTCTTCCTTTGGGATGCTTCAGCCTATATTATCCAGATACCCTCAATATTAGATCGATAGTTGTGCATACGCCACCGGCTATAGAACCAGTCCACTTGATGTGGAGATGCCGTCAAGACGCAGCCGCAGAGCCGCAGCCGTTGAACTTTTATGAAGACGTCCAGGCACGGGTGTCAAGCAACAGTTGGCAAAGTGTCCTCTTCTGACTCCGTAAAATGTCCAATACGCCGTATAAATTCCAATATCGGACATCCCGCCCGCATTAGCAAAAGGATTATCTACCTCCCTATGTCAGGTAGTACACGCCACCGTGGGCAGTAGTGCTCCATATCGACCCTTTAGCCTTTGCTCGCCCTGCAGATTGTCTTGTCCACAGCCTCTTGGCCAGCGTAGCGCTAGCCGCTATTGGCGGCTGCGATGGCACTGCGAGGCTTCTAGCACCAGGGGGCTCAGCGCTCGCCCTCCACTCAGAGCTTGGCAACACCTACAGGAGGGGCAGCTGTTATGGAGTACAGGCGCTGTGTGCCACTTGTATGGCGGCGTCCATGTCATGTACCGACATGTACATGTATCTGGCAAACAAGAAGCGATGTGGCCTGTTTTTGGGTCGGCAATGTCGTCTAACTGAAGGCCCTGCGGAATCAGGAAAATCAGATAGTAATCATGCCCAGGCCCGACGCTTTGAAACTGACGGGTCAGAAAGCCATCAAACTCAGGTGGCTCGTACAGTGTCTTAGCGAGAGCAACCGCAAGTGAAACTTTTGGATTTGTCAGGTGGCGACCAGGTACCGTTAATAGATCGATGGCCAGAAAAATGTACCTCTGGAGGGAAAAGAAGGCTGGGATGCGCTGTAGCGGCCTTCCCTCAGAGGGCGGCATTAGTGGACGCTGGGCCCAATTTTAGGCTGGAGAAGGGTGTGGTTCAAGGGACCGGCTGAACCCATCAGCATTGCTGGTAGCCAGATCTGGCCAAAGGGACACTTGTTCAATTGAGCGTCTAAGTCATCCGTGCTGCCAACAGATTCTGCGACCTACAAAACCTCCTCCGTCGTCCATCTTCTTGCCACGGAATTCTTTTCCTGCATCACCACTTTTTTCCTTTTTCTCACTAGATACCCATTACAGTCCTTCACTATGCATCATAAGCGTCTTGCTTGTGCCCTGATGGGCGCCATGGCCGCCGTGGCCACTGCCGAGTCCGATGTTACCCAGTTGACCGGAGAGACCTTCAACGACTTCATCAAGGGCAATGATCTCGTCCTGGCAGAGTGTAAGTCTCCATCTATCCGCCTCTTTCTTCTGCAGCTTGAACCTGCAGCTTGAACATTTTGTCTCTACCCCGCCAGCCACCGGCAATGGACCCCGCTAACATCGACATCTCCAGTCTTCGCTCCCTGGTGCGGCCACTGCAAGGCTCTCGCCCCCGAGTATGAGGAAGCTGCTACTACGCTGAAGGAGAAGAACATCAAGCTAGCCAAGATCGACTGTGTCGACGAGGCTGAGCTCTGCAAGGAGCACGGTATTGAGGGCTACCCCACCCTCAAGGTCTTCCGTGGCCTTGAGCAGGTCTCTCCTTACACTGGCCAGCGCAAGGCTGCTGGCATCACCTCATACATGGTGAAGCAGTCACTTCCTGCCGTCTCTGTCCTGACCAAGGACACCGTTGAGGACTTCAAGACCGCAGACAAGGTTGTCCTGGTCGCCTACATCGCTGCTGATGACAAGGCCTCCAACGAGACCTTCACCTCTGTTGCCGACGAGCTGCGCGACACCTACCTCTTCGGTGGCGTCAACGATGCTGCTGTTGCCGAGGCTGAGGGTGTCAAGTTCCCTTCCATTGTCCTCTACAAGTCCTTTGATGAGGGCAAGAACGTCTTCACCGAGAAGTTTGACGCTGAGGCCATCAAGTCATTCGCCAGCGTTGCCGCCACTCCCCTCGTCGGTGAGGTTGGTCCTGAGACCTATGCCGGCTACATGTCTGCCGGTATCCCTCTGGCTTACATCTTCGCCGAGACCGCAGAGGAGCGCGAGGAGCTTAGCAAGTCTCTCAAGCCCATTGCTGAGAAGTACAAGGGCAAGATCAACTTCGCCACCATCGACGCCAGCAGCTTCGGCTCCCACGCCGGTAACATCAACCTCAAGACCGACAAGTTCCCCGCCTTTGCCATCCACGACATTGAGAAGAACCAGAAGTTCCCCTTCGACCAGGAGAAGGAGCTGAAGGAGAAGGACGTCGCCAAGTTTGTTGACGACTTCGCCGCTGGCAAGATCGAGCCCAGCATCAAGTCTGAGCCCATTCCCGAGACCCAGGATGACGCTGTCTACACTGTCGTTGCCCACACCTATAACGACATTGTCCTTGACGACAGCAAGGATGTCCTCATCGAGTTCTACGCTCCCTGGTGCGGTCACTGCAAGGCTCTTGCCCCCAAGTACGAGGAGCTCGCCAGCCTGTATGCCAACAGCGAGTTCAAGGACAAGGTTGTTGTTGCCAAGGTTGACGCCACCAACAACGACGTCCCTGATGAGATCCAGGGCTTCCCCACCATCAAGCTCTACCCTGCCGGTGACAAGAAGAACCCTGTCACCTACAGCGGCGCCCGCACTGTTGAGGACTTTATCAAGTTCATCGAGGAGAACGGCAAGTACAAGGCCACTGTCAAGGTCCCCGAGCCCCCCGTTGAGGAGACTGCCTCCGAGGAGAAGAAGGCTGAGGACGAGCACGATGAGCTGTAAAGAAACAAAAAAGTAAAACGAAATAAGCAAAAACTGTATAATTGTGGGATTTGATTCTTGACGAAACGAACGTCGGCGCTGGTTAATGGACTATTTAAATAAGTACTAGCAATTGCATACTAGCTTTACACCCATCAGGGGGGCATTGCTTTGAAATCATTTGAATTTGATCACCAACTTGAAAGAATTTGACTCTGTGTCATTGCCTCGTGAATTATACCTTGAACATTAGTTGAGTAGACATGAATGGTACTTTTGCTGCTTTGCGTGGTACAAATATGATTAGGTACCTTGCACCTAGTGTTTTAAGAGGTACAATTTACAGGCTTTATTTTGCTATGAAAGACAAGACAAGAAATTGCCATTATGCTGTTTCGTTTCTGCCATACTGGCCAAGATATGACACTGCCCTATGACAATGCCCATTTCCTTCCCTATGGATCTGCGTCATTTCGTTTTGCTTTGTTTTTTATCTGTCCGTTTCGGGCTTTATTTTCTCTTCTGTTGGACCTTCTCCTCGAGGATCTTGACGTGGTTTGTCAGGCGGGTGACGGAGGCTTGGAGAGTCTGGTAAATGATCTTGTTAGCTATATTACAATTCATTCGATCCCAGAGCTGTATAAAGGGTAGATGAAGAGGAAGATTAAGCTCGCGAAGCATGTTGAAATGCCGAGCTCGCCCAGGGCAGGCAAATAGGATCAACGTACGTAAATGTCCTCAGTGAGGAGCTCGTTGGACGCCTTGTACTCTTGCAGAACGTAGCTGTATACGGCGCCGCCAGCCAGGACACTTCCAAACAGGAAGCCGAACAGACTTAGTATATCCCGTCAGTAAGAGCTGTTCTGTAATTCATCGCATCATAGCTGCGGTAATCTCGTTCCGCGCTGACATACCCTCCTCTGAATGCGCCCATGGGCTTTCTAGCCGGTAGCGGCGCAGCATCGCTCAGGCGCTGAGCCGAGGCATGGAAGCTGCGCGATGAAATAATGGCACGGCGAGCGCCGCTGGCGAGTATTCTTGATGATGATACTGCGAACATGGCGAATTGGGTGGCGAGGGAAAGGTGATTCGAGGCTTGCGACGGGAAAAGGTACTTTGAAGTTCGAAATAAGTCCTGATTAGGTATTCGCAGGTGCAGCTTGAAGGGAATTGGAAGCTCACATGAGGATATTTTGCTGTTGCTGGCTTAGAATTTGGAATCTGCCGCGGCTATTAAGGTCTTGAGTTCCAATATCATCGCAGACGTACCCAGTTTGCGGACACGGCGGGTTATGGGCTTTTAGCTGAAGCGGCGCGGGTTGTTCCGGCGGAGGATAGCCCGGCAGCTCCCCAGAGCTGCTGCTTTTCTTCGCCGCTGCGTACCTTTTTTTGCCCCACGGACTTTCAACTGCCGTGCTATCTGTCTATTGCTAAGCATCTACGTATCGCGTCTGTGGATGACGGGATGATGCTCTAGAGCTCTGTAAGCTTCCATTGACAATCTTTGGAAGCTTATTATATCATTTCCAATGTCACTTGGTTGAATCTTCGCCCTCCACCTACAGCCCACACGGCCAAGCTCACGCGACCGATTTCACAAGGAACCATGAACAACTTCGGGGTCATCGAACTCGCCAGTGCCAAAACTACGTCGGCTCCCGGATGGGCCTACGTTCCTGACACTGGCATACTCCCCGGATCCAACGCCTTGCAGCCAGCGAACCGGAAACGAGCTCGCAATGCACCCGCAGGCGTGACGGTCGGCGACTTGACGGCGCGGCAAGAAGCCAAGATTCGGAAGGAGATTGAGGCATTGGAGCGAGATGGTGGAAAGGACATCTCGATCCCAATACCCGCAAAGAGTGGTAAAGGTATGTGAAATGCGCCAAGAGTGTGTGCAAGTCAAAACGAGGCGCAAAGGCTGATGGCGAAACTGGCGCTGCAGCTCCTGGAAAACATACACCAAATGTACGAAAGATTTTACAGTCGCAAAAGACATTTTCAAATCACCTAGACGACTTTCTGGCGATACAAGCGCAGGTCGAGGGCGGTCCGGCCGCTGCGGGTAACAACCGACCGAGCAACGCGAGCTCTAAGCGACCAGCCAACAAACGAGATACCACCGCCGCATCTACACCTACCGGAAGCGCCAAGCCGACGCCAGGCATACAGGAAGAGGATGTTACAATGGCAGACGCAGATCTCCCCCCAGTGTTGATCGGGCAGTACAGACCACCGCCAGCGGCCCATCCGGGCGACAACGATCCATTGCTGGCATCTCGCGTGCCTGATCTGCCGTCAGATGAAGAGCTGAGGAAGCTACTTACCCATCCACCGCTGACATATTATGAGACTAGAGGCAAGTGGGAGGACAGCTATCCTACGCGTGTATTTTGCGAGGTGTGCGGATATTGGGGACGCGTGCGATGCATGAAGTGCGGGACCAGGGTGTGCGCACTGGACTGTCTGGAGACGCATAGAGAAGAATGCGTCACTAGGTACGGGCTGTGAGATACTATGGAGCTGATATGGCATTCGAGCCGATATGGTATTCGAGGTGGAGAGGAAAAGGATGGATATTGTCTACTTGCTATGGTAGGGTTAAGGAGCAAGGCTTTGACGGGGAAACGGCTTTGAGATTGCATTCCACGGCGTTTGGACGGAGTTCTTGGATAAGGAGCAGCACTGATAACTGATACCCAGTCTTTTAGAATGCGAATTCATACATATTGAAGGCTTAACTTGCTTCTGTCTATGAGTCTTCCATATCACTGCAACGGCTCCGATATCCGGCGCAGTTGATATGAAATGTAGATGTATGATGACTCAAGAAAGGGAATTTAAAGGGAAGGTAAATGAAATATGAAAGTTAAAATTAGAATTGACGGAAGAATTAATCATCTCATAATACAATTCCTCCAACTTATATTACCTTTGACTCAGAACATCCCGGCACCAGACTCCGAAGATCTGCCGCTTGTACCTTTGCCGCGAACTTGCTCTGAGTCAACCCCACCTCGCGCCTAAAAGATAAAGTAGTGCTAAGGGTATTTTACTGCCCCTCCATCAGACAGAAAGGCCAAACAGCCAGCTTTCTTTTCTTTTGCCGTGTCGCAACACCAAAAAAGAGAGTACCACCAACAATGTCTTCCGAGAACGTCGACGCCCCCAAGGCGGCAGAGGGCGCGCCCGCCCAGAGCCTACCATCAAGACCTGCGAAGCAGCCCAAGGAGAAGAAGGCTGGCGGCGGCAAGGCTTCACTTGAGGTATTGCGCTTTGCTTTAGTCTCCAAGTTTCTTCGACGACAATGAATGCTGATGGATTCTTTCTTTCCTGTAGCTCCCTGCCCTGCCCGATTTTATCCAACACCGCATTGCCATCTTCGACAAGATCAAGGCCAAGCGAGACGCCGAGGTTGCTGGTGCGTTGTTGCTGCAACAGACTACCCCACCATCATGGCCTGCATGATTTTATTTTCCCAGATTGCTGATGTTTGGGCATGTTTATAGCCAAGCCCCGTGAGGAAATCACCGTTTCCCTGCCCAATGGCAAGGAGGCGAAGGGTATCTCATGGGAGACCACCCCTGGCGCCATTGCCAAGGGCATTTCGAAGTCACTATTCGAACGCACCGTTATCTCAAGGGTCGATGGAGAGCTGTGGGATCTTACGAGACCTCTTGAGAAGAGCTGCAAGCTGGAGCTGATTGACTTCGAGGACGAAGAGGGTATGTACAGGCAAAACTACCTGGTCGAAAACAGAGGACTGTTATGTGAAGAACCGGGGCTGACTGGTGGATCTAGGCAAGAAGGTCTTCTGGCACTCTTCGGCTCACGTCCTTGGTGAGGCTGCTGAGAGGCGATTCGGCTGCTACCTCTGCAACGGTCCCCCTACCACCGATCCCCCTGGATTCTACTACGACATGGCCAACATGGAGAAGTAAGGGACAATTTTCCTTTGTGAGGATTGGGCTAGTTGCAAGTCGCTAACCGTTGCTGTTTAGCCAAGTCGTTCAGGAGGAGGACAAGAAAGCTTTGGAATCTCTGGCCAACTCCATTATCAAGGAGAAGCAGCCCTTCGAGCGTCTGGAAATGACCAAGGATGAGCTTCTTGAGATGTTCAACTACAGCAAGTACAAGGAGTATTTCATCAACCAGCGAGTTCCTGATGGTACTCTGAGCACCGTCTACCGATGCGGTCCTCTTATCGATCTGTGCAGAGGCCCCCATGTTCCTACTACCGGAAACATCAAGGCTTTCACCGTCCTCAAGGTATGTTTTTGCCGTAACGAAGTTTGCTATGTAGCCTTGCATACACAGACTTACTCACGCCTCTATCATAGAACTCTGCCGCATACTGGCTTGGCAACAGCGCCAACGAGTCCGTTCAGCGAATTTCTGGAGTTTCTTTCCCTGACAAGAAGCAGCTTGAGGAGTACAAGACATTCCTTGAAGAGGCTGCGAAGCGCAACCACCGAAAAATTGGTCTGGAGCAGAAGCTGTTCTTCTTTGACGAGGTTTCTCCTGGCTCCACCTTCTTCTTGCCTCACGGCACCAGAATCTATAATGCTCTGATGGAGTTAATCCGGGGCGAGTACAAGAAGAGAGCATTTGACGAGGTTATCAGCCCCAATGTATACAAATCTGACCTCTGGAAGACCTCTGGCCACTGGGGACACTACGCTGAAAACATGTTCACCTTTGATGTTGAGAAGGAGACATACGGTTTGAAGCCCATGAACTGCCCTGGACACTGCAGAATCTTTGCCCACTCAGATGTCACTTACAAGGATCTGCCATGGAGGATGGCTGACTTTGGTGTTCTCCACCGAAACGAGTTCTCTGGAGCTCTTTCTGGACTCACCCGTGTGCGTCGTTTCCAGCAAGATGATGCTCACATCTTCTGCACAGTCGACCAGGTATGATTAGCAAGCATAATGACGTATTAGGCTGATAACTAACTGCTTGCAGATTCGCGATGAGATTGTGGGCGCTTTTGACTTCCTGTACAGCGTCTACGGCCTGTTTGGATTCTCCTTTAAGCTGAAACTTTCGACCCGTCCCGAGAAGTATATTGGTGAGATCTCCATCTGGGATATGGCCGAGGCCAAGCTCAAGGAGGCCCTGGATAACTTCACCAAGAAGATTGATTCCAAGTGGGAGGAGAACCCCGGTGACGGTGCTTTCTACGGTCCCAAGATTGACATCACCGTGTACGATGCCCTACGACGAGAGCACCAGTGCGGTACGATCCAGCTCGACTTTAACCTGCCCCAGCGATTCAAGCTGCGTTACGTTGCCGCCAAGGACGAGAGCGGCGCCAACCAGAACAGCAACGACCCCGAATTGCCAGTTGGCTATGCCCGACCTGTCATGATCCACAGAGCCGTGCTGGGTAGTTTCGAGCGAATGTTTGGCATTCTCACCGAGCACTTTGCTGGCAAGTGGCCATTCTGGCTGAGCCCTCGTCAAGTCCTGGTAGTACCTGTGATGCCCGCAGTAAATGACTACGCCAAGGAGCTTCAGACCATCTACCAGGAGAAGGGCATCTACATTGACGTTGATCTAAGCAGCGACACTTTCCAGAAGAAGATTCGCACTGGACAGTTGAAGCAGTACAACTTCATCTTTGGTGAGTAACATTTAGTCCTTTACTAAAGAGGATATTTGTTTGGGAGAGAATCTGGTTATATGAGAACTATTGCTAATGCAGAATGTCTTTTAGTCGTCGGAGCCGAGGAAGCCAGCTCACGCACCGTCAACATCCGAAACAGAGATGATCAGAGCACACAGAGCAAGGGAGCTCTGATCCCCGTGGATGAGGCGCTAGAGAAGCTGATCGCCTTGAAAACGGAGAGGAGACTTGTCAATTCCATCTAAATGATTTGTTGAGTAGAACATCGGGACGTGGGCGTCGGGATAAGAAAGAGAGTGAGAGAAAGCAAAATGTCGTCAGACCAACATGCAAGGCGTTTTTTTCTGACTCTACGCATGCACACGTGGCTGCAGGCATACCCAGAAGGGCAGAAGAGGACAAAAGGGGATGGCCAGCGTTTGTACTTCCGTAGTGTAGAGATCTAGAATGAATAAAGTAAAGTCAAAAAAGAAGACGAAGAAAAACGGGCACATGTAGAGGCTACGGGATTCAGATAGAGCAGGCCGCAGCTGCGGGGGTCGAGAGAGATTCAGGCGTTATCAAGCACTAGACGGACAAATGAAAGGGCCAGCTTTGGAAAGATTTGATGAGTCGCGTGATGCTGCAAGATTTTGGTGCAAAGGGGCGGGCGGCTTTAGGCATTCGTCTTTTCTCTATTTATGCCCATACTCGATTTTGCAGCAGCTTTTGTAATAGAGACACGCCAGCGTGTAATGGATGCTCCTTTGGTCTTATTGCTTCATGCTTCGCTTTTCTCATCTTTTCTCATTTCCTTGTTCTGCCCCGTCAGGTCTGTCGTGTAAGCCTTACCGTCACATACACACACACACACACACACACATTTTGGAAAATGTTCAAAATCGTTTTAGCGTTGCCAACATGCAATAAGAACTCAAATCCCACCACTCCCAGAGTGGGATGGGAAGAAGCACCAGGCTCGGTGAGTGTAAGTGGGCGAGAGTGCGGGTGTGAAATGAGCAAGTATGTACCTATAGCAGCACGAAGAAAGAGCGAAAAAGGAACCCGGGAAAAAAAGAAAAGAAAACACCCCCCGCGTGGTGGCACCCACCGATCCTTTTTTTTTTTCCCTCGCAGCAAGTGGAAGCTGCACGTTGCAGTGGGCAAGCAGTTTAATAGGGTGAGAGGCTTCTTTTTCTTTTTTTTCTCGCTTCTTGTTTATGCGGGATGTGTGAGATAGGCAAGTTGGGGGTCCGTCTTACGAATGTGCGATTAGTACAGTCTAAATAACTAGACTTGTTATCGTTATTGTTGCTGTTGCTGCTGCTGCTGCTGCTGCTTTATACCTATATTCCCTAATCTGAATCATGGATGGGTCTGCGATGCTGTGTACGTGGTGCAAAGGGATCCGGGATTGTTAGCGAGGTGAGAAAAACAGGCGGGCGGGCGGGCGGGCGGGACGGGATGAGACGAGCCGGCGTGGTCGTCTTTGTATATTAATTAGGCCGAATGGGTACATGTGAATTGTGTAACTACAGTATCTTCCAAGACAGTTCTTACTTGTTTAATCTAAAGATCGTATTAGAGTGGGTGGGTGAGGATTATTTGCTCCGTAGCGTCAAGGCAATGAATTTGGAATTGATTACATGTACGTTGTTCTTTATAGTAGGTATCTTATATTATTCTCTTACCCTTTTTGCGCACCCATGTCTGTGTGTCTGTGCTGAATTATACATAGTACTGCTCGAGCGTAGAGATCATTGGTAATGACGTGATGAGGTAATGTGAGATGATGTAGGTCAAAACAAATCTAGCATCTGGCATTTTGTTCATATAACATGTGAAGAAAAATATATATATAAAGATATTACGAAGTGCTTATACAGTATCTTATCAGTCAATTAAAAGGGTACTGTGTCCCAGTCGACATGGGATTATGCTGCATGATGTGTCATATATGCGGATTGAATTGAATGGAGCAGGAGATTACATGTTGCTTGAATCATGAACGTTGGCTTCCTGTTTTAGGGAAATGGTAGATGACCGTTGTGGCTGGCAATGGAGAGGGACTTTGTAATTGTCTGCTTAGTTGATACACAGTAAATAGCGGTGCTTATATGATAGATATGATATATACCCTATGTATGGAAAATGAGGTAAGGCTGATTTGAAAGCAAGCATATAGAGTAGGTGTTACGAACTCATGTCAGCAAATCTTATCTTTTTTTTTTTTCTAAATTAGATACGGAGTGGTTCGTCCGGTCGAAGAAATGTCCGCGGAGAACCTTGATTTTTTCGTCATTATGAAAATATCCATGATTCTACTCGGCCAAGAGTTTATGAATGGCAAAAGCAGAGAGGGGAGGTGTAGGTATTTCGTAGAATTGGTACCTGCCTACGATTGCTACTGGGTAGCTACCTAGGTATGAAGGCAAGGCCAAATAGGACGGCCAATGTCCGACACCACAAGTCAGAAGAAGTAAGGGGTTTTTTTGCTGGACACATATCAGAAATGCTGTACTTAGATCATTATAGCTTGGAAAATAGTTCTCCGACATGACCGAGGATCGTGATGAAGCGAGACCAATCTGGGCTTTCAATACCTTGTTTTGGGATAGAGCCTCTTTCCCCAATCTGAGCATTCAGCTGTCTTGGCAATTAATAACTACCTGGTAGTACCTAGGGTTACAAGTAGATACTGTTTCTTTTATTCTTCTTTTATAAGAGATCGAGAAAGAATAAGAGGTGAGAGAGTGTGTGTATGCACAGCAAATGATGCCATGGGGGGGAGCATGCAGAATCCCGCCTCGGGCTGGCCACAGAAGTGCTTGTGCATGCTGCTATTGACATCAGATGTACTTTGCACAGGCTTGGTTGGATATGTGTACGGGTTGACTACTGAAACCAGGGCCAGCGAGACAAGAGATTTTGCTGACCAGAAGGCTTGGCATAGCACGGAAAAGGGTGCTAGATAGGTACAAATACTCCGTAGGCTTTTAGTGACTAATAAACAGTTCTTACTTATATGTGTATAGAGTAGTCTACTTCTTCTTCCTTGGACAAGCTTGTTGACCATGCACCTGCAAGAATACGTATTCCCAGACTTGTCGTGATTTGGGCCTTCACAAAGGGAGTGAGTAGGTAGTACCAGTAGTTGATACGTAGTCGCACACGAGAACAAGTAAAAACCAAGAAAAGGAAACTAGAAAAGGAAACTAGAAAAGGAAACTAGAAAATTAACCGCGATTTGCATGGACTGAGGCACACGCCAAGAGGAAGACGCGGCAAGGGAGAATAATAAAATATCGGCCATTTCGTTCTTTTTTTTTTTTTTTTCTTTTTTTTTTGTGATAGGTATTTCATCAGTTTTCTTCTTTTTTTTCTTTCTTAGTGGCCTTGTACTTGTAGTATTTGCCTTTTGATCCGTGCTCCGCAGACGCTACCCCATACTACGTGCGTTTGGTGCTCCGTAATACTTACTAGGTTGTTATGTGTAGTGGCATCAGAAAATGCGAGCAATCAATCCACGCCGCCGGCTATTATACGAAAGGTTATTTATTCTCTAGCCATTCCGGCGTGCCACAAGTCTCCGGTCGATTTTCCATAGCTGACGGGCGTATCAATATCAAGAACCTAAGGTCAAGAGTAAGTAGGTAACAACTCGAGTTGAAACTCTACTACTCAACTCCTGTACGCATACAGCTTAGCCTCTGTGTATTCTGCACAATACAAACAAGCCAAGCCTAGGTATCTACCTTCCTGCTTCATGCTTCATGCTTCATGCTGCTTCATGCTGCTTCTGCTTCTGCTTCTGCTTCTGCTGCCACCTTGCTCGTAGTGGCAAACATCGGCGGCTACAGCGACAGCCAGGGGAGCGTCCCCTCTCTGCATCCCTTCTCAGCCACCAGACGGGCCAAACAACCCAGAAGAGGCGGCCCTGCGTGGTGATGGATGGACGGGCTGGCAGAACAGCAGGGGAGGGGGCCAAAACGGGCAAGCTTATAGGTCATCTATCACAAACTACAAGCGCGACCGGTGAAGGAAAATATGGATCCTGCATGCAGGCAGAGCCCCCCCTAATGCCTCTTGGATGCAACCAGACCCTCTCAGCTGGACGAGGCAGAGGCGTCGCGTAGGTAGGTATACAACGAGTACTGTATGTACACGCACCTTGGTATAGGTATACTGTAAAGTGGTCGTTCCAAATCGCTAGCGAAGCCGTCTCGAGCTTGAGACGCTTGTGATATAGCATGACATGATGCCGGCATAGGGTGCGGAGGATTTTGAGGCATGCACATGCAGCGAAGCCTAACAAAGGCCGTCTCTTTGGTCGTTGGGCGACGACCCAGTCCATCCCATCATTGCCGCAGCAGATTGCTGGTTTTGGGTATGGAGGGGAACAAGAGGACGAGGATGAGCATGGTGGCCAAGACCCAAGGCTGAGAGGAGCGAGAGTCTGGTTGATCACCCCATCTCATCCCTCATCGAGATGAGCCACGGCCATTGCAGGGCGTTTTGTATGTATGCTGGCATATACTTTGGCTTTGGCAGTGCTACTGCTCGTTTTGGCTTCCAGTCACCATTTCCTGTATGAGCACGGTTGGCAGCGAGCGTGGCTGTCATGCATATTTCCGTAGTGCGTGCTGGATGTTCCTACTGCGGTTTGAGCTGCATCACTCCCTGACAACAGTTTCGGAGTCCGAATTGCCTGAATTGCAAGGAAATAGCCATAATAGGAGTCAAGTTATAACACATATAGTCAGCTGGACCCCAAAAGGGTTGCTGTTTGTCTGCCAGGTAGGCCGATATTGTCCAAGTAAGCTTGCAAGTACGCACTTCTCGTTCGATTGGGCTCTCGGGTTGCCATGTGGATTTCCTTATTTGCGAATGATTTGCTTCCTCGGCTGCCCGTCTGTCGCATTCAGTCGTACTTGTCCTGTACAGGGCAGCGACAGCCGCTGCAGGCTACGAGTTACAGACCAATGAGCGAAATGGCGTGGCGTACCGAGTGTGATCCCGGTAATGCAAATCGTGCATGCGGCAATTTCACACAAAGCCTGCTAGTCAATCAGGCCTCGAGAGACCAGCACTATCATGCCGTGTCTGTTCTGTTGCAAGACTAAGCATGGCCAAGAGGAGTAAAAGCAGAGAGGGTCAAAATGTGAGAGATGAGCAATGTTGGCTGTTGGAGGTTTTGGCCAAACAGCCCGCAGCGGAGAAATTGGGGGGGACCTTCTTTTTTTTTCCTTGCCAGGACCAAAATGCTCCATACAGCACTTGGATCGGAATTGACGTATCTTCTTCGTTTTGGGGGCCAAGAGCGCTGTCTGCTCAGCAGACGCCGTGCTGTCCACTGAACAGCAGCCAGCGTATATTACCTACAATAGCGGGATTATCATCATTGAAGCTGGGTGATCATCTGCAGCGCCCAGTGCCAGCACTTGTAGACGGCCTAGCAAACCAGCAGGCGCTGTAACGTAAGCCATGGCGCGCTCAGACCAGCACACAGTTGAGGCCGAGTTTCAACTTGATGGCATCGGGCACTCCTCGCTCGCATTGCTCCGAGCGTCGAGCGCGGCCTCGAGCGATATCCGGACGCCACCAGAATCCCTCCCTAGAGGCTTTCGCAACCATCGCCCCATCGCCGCGATGCGATGCTGACTTGGTCGACTTCATACTGGGCTGATGCTGGGACCGGCCACGAATACAAGCACAAGCACGGCGCCACTCGCCCGCTGGCCAATGCCGTGTGCGTGTTCGTAGTGCGGCTACTGTTGTGCAACACTCCACGAGAGCCCGGATTCTATGCGTCAGGCTTTGCACGTGTAAGTACACGGAACTTGACACCAAGTTGAAAGCCTCAGAGATATACAGTTGATAGGTAGATAGGCCTAGGTACCTTAGATGCTAGGAGTGCCAACTGCAAGCAACTGCAACAACACATCGGACAGCACGTCGCTGCAAGGCGCCGAAGTGCATTGCCACCCCGGTCAACTCATCCTAGGTACCGTCTACAGAGCACAGGCTTCAGCTTCCTTGACTCAATCTCGTCCCCTGGCCAGCCGCTCCAGCAGGGATCCGCCCAGTTCACAGCGAGCTGCTATGGCGTGCGTTTGGCCTAGAACGGGGATCGTCCCCTCCCTCAAGAAGCAAGTCGGTACTTTTCGCTGCGTGGTACCTGTGACCTTCGGGCCTCAAGGCTGGCCGGCTGGTGTCTATCAACGGACCCTGCCCGGCTTGGCGCCGATTTTAGCATCGCTCGGAGAATGCTCTCACCAGCAGACGGCACATATGATGTGTCTGATTCTGATCTTTTCTTTGCTCTGCTCTGCAATTGTTCGCGACTCGGCCAGGCCGCAGCCGGCGCTAAGTCAATCACCACAGGCGCACTGGGTCTTTGAGAGAAGAGAAAAGAGAAAAGAGACGAGAGGGCAGCAGAGCAGAGCAGAGGCGTGCGTGCGTGCCATTTGCCATGCCAGCCCATCAGCGTCAGCCTTATGTACACACATACAAAAGTCGTAGGACGTACTGTAACTCGAGATTGGACGCTGGCTGCCTTTTCGACCTGCGCGCTGGCTCCGGGTACAAGCCAGACCGGCAGACCGATAGCATAGGATAGGCCAAGCAGAAAAGTCTGGGGGAGGGGAGGGGGGTCGACTCGCACCAAAGCAGATTGGCCATCGAGCACGCTTTTTCTGATCAGGGCCGGCCGCGGGCCGTATTAAAGTTGGCAGTCTATCCACAACTTCTGGGCGACGCTACTACGGCCTCTTCACCTCGCTTCTTGCTTCTACACCACACCTTGCCCAGCAGGAGCACACGAGGCTGTTGGTATCGGCGGACGGGGAAACCACTCATCGGTCAGTATTACTGCTACTATTAGTAACCACCTCGCTTCATCTCTTCATCTCTCCACCTCTTCATCTCTCCATCTCTCCATCTCTCCCTCTATCATCGTCGCCTTTTCATCGCCATTGCCATCCCCAGATCATCACTGCCGCCACGCCTCTGTCGCCAATCACATGTCCTCTACCGCTGCCAGACCACAGCCAATCCTTCAACGCCCGTTACGATCCTAACCAGCCCAAGCAGGCCCTCTCCAGCATCACTATTGGCGACAGCAAGGACCAGCAGCGGCCAAAGGGAGCTAAACTGCGGCATCCTCGCCTCCGCATCCCATCTCGTCCAACGGCCGTTTATTATCCATTGGGCCGTGCCGGTAATTCGACCCCACGCGCGCGCGAGCCATACGCCTTTACCCGCCCATTTTCACCTTTAATACCTACTATCCCATTCTCTCTTAGCTGAGGCTACGATAGCTGTACAGCAGAGGCCGGGAAAGCGCGGCTACTTGCAGTATTAGCAGTCGAAGCGAACGTCCCAAGGGGCTAGTGCTTGAGCGAGTCAAGCAGGAATTAGGCCGGACGCCCGCGGCTGCGGCTGAAAGATCACGAGCAAAAGAGAAAGGGCGGTATACCACCACGGCTGCCAATATTACCGCTGTCGCTGTCGTCACCACCCACTCCAGAACCTTGAGAGGTTGAAGAGGGATACATCGGCATTATACCAGGAAGAGGTGTGTGGCAAGGTTGCTGTCGCAAAGACAAGGGCAGCAGCTCATCTACGAGATTGGAAAGAGTAGCGCATCCGACAGCCTGGAGGCTTGCACCAGATCAAGGTTAATTTGAAGAGGCGACAACCCCCCTCCCTTGCTTGTGCATTCGCACCAGGGGATAAAAAAGCCACCGTCGGCAGCAAAAGACGAGGTTGGGACAAGGCACAGCTCGGGACGCAGGCCCGTAGCGCGTGTCCCTGTTGCAATCCCGCAACACCTGGCCACGAGCCTTGCTGTTGTCGCGGACAGTCATGCGACCCAATTCGCTCTCATTGCCACTGGATTGCGAGCTCTACGAAAACTCTTTCTGCGACGGCCACGACGGCCACGACAGCGAGCACATTGATCATCCCAACATCCACCCCTGCTCGCAGCAGGATAACCAAGATCGCTTGTGCTGTAACCAGGCGCAGTATGCCCTAGGGAACAGCACAGGCGACAAGATGTATTTCGACCAGCACGAAACACATCTTTCCGAGCACTCCCAAGGCAGCTTTTACAACGCACCCGTCGATGGCGATTCTAGTAGCAACCAACTCTCACTAGACCCTCCCACCAACCCATTTCTTAACCATACATACGGAGTCGCATACACATCCGCCCAGCACCATCCTCACATGGATGACATCTTCGATCAAGAGATGAGCGATAGCGATAGTGATAGAGGAGCTCTTGTTAGCCACACGAATGGAGCTATTGGTAGCAATTACATGATTGAGGCCAGCACAACTTACAACGAATACTACGCCGATGGTCTGGCAGATGACGAAGGAGGAATGGACGAGGATGAAGAGTATGAAGAGTACGGGGATGATGAGGACGAAGAGTACGAGGACGATGAAGATGACGAAGACGAATCGATGAGCGACGAAGAGTCACATGCGCCACCAGCCTCGGTACCCAGCCTTGCGCACTATCTCCATCCAAGCGATCAGCTGCCATTACCGGCCAACATGCCACAAGAATTGCTCGACGAAGCCCTCAACATACTACTCCAAAACCCCTTGTCAGCAGACGAGCTATCACTCGATGAAGATGAGGAGCAGATGTTGCTCGATCCTTTCCCCCCACCTCACATGAGTAATCCAAACCCGAGCATATTGGGATCCGAAAACTACGGCCTAGTCGACTTCCTACGCTCTTGGGCCTACGGAAACGTCCCGCTAATGTCCTTGAGGTTACCTCGGCCAGGTATCCGTAGAGTCTTGAAGCAAGCCAATAGCGGAGTGGAGCGTGTTCATTACAGAGATCTGCGCGCCAATGGCTGTGATATGCAAGGCCTAGACTGGGACAGTATGAACACAGCCCGCTACTACGCCAGAGAAATTCGTCGACAAACGTACAGGAACTACGTGAACAGGCCTGGCTCCGATATTTACGTAAGTTTTCTATAGTAGAATATCCTCCAAACGACGTGAAAACGACGTCTTGTTCTAACCAGCTAATCCGAAAACTAGGTTGAATCAAAGGACAGAATTCCTTCAACCGAGAACTTCTTCCGGTTTTACAGGATGGACGTTCGACGAGACATTAGTCTCGCCCATTTTCAGCTTCGGAGCGTTCTTGCCTGTCCCACTCGGACACAAGCGTTTTACCCTAGCGTCCATGGCATAAACGTGATGAATACGGCAACAAAAAAGACCACATTGGCCATGGATCTGCGCGCATTCTCTGGTATGACGGGCCCGGCAATTTCAACGCTGGATGCCGGCTGCGGTCTGTTGATGAGTGGTACATTCGGCGGCGACTACTTTCTGCAGTCGCTGAGCAATGAAGACAGAAGGAACTACTCTGAGGGGCAAATTTCTACGAATATCAGCGGTATCACCAACCACATCAAGATATACAAGCCGAGGAGATCCGACAGCCCCGCTGCCGCTATCGCAAGCAATGACAATCGCTTCCGCCTCATGGACCTTCGGACAGAAAAATTCACCTCTACTTTCACATACCCTTTTGCGCTAAATTGCTCGGCGATGTCACCAGATGGTCGACTGAGGGTCGTCGTGGGCGATGACTTGAATGTCCTAATCACCAATGCGGAAACGGGAGAAATCCTACAGAAGCTGAATGGACACCGTGATTACGGGTTTGCTTGTGACTGGTCAGACAATGGCTGGACAGTTGCCACCGGATTCCAAGACAAGACTATCAAGATCTGGGACGCTCGACGCTGGCAGAATTCAAGTGGCATAACCTCACCGGTCCACACAATAAACACTGAAATGGCCGGTGTCCGAAATCTGCGATTTTCGCCGACGGGCTGCGGCAAGCCGATACTTGCTGCTGCCGAAGAGGCTGACTATATCCACCTCATCGATGCCGGCACTTTTCGTTCTAAGCAAACAATCGACATCTTTGGTGAGATTGGTGGTGTGGCCTTTACCAACGAGGGTCAGAATTTCAACGTTCTCTGCTGCGACGCTCACCGCGGCGGACTGCTGCAGTTTGAGCGCTGTAGCTTCGGAGTTGATGAGCCCGTCTCAGCAGGACGGCGGCGGCCTCTCCCCGGTGACAAAGAAGATGACAACAACAACAACAACAACAACAACAACCAGAACAACAATAACAACAACAACAACGATGACGACAAGTACAAAGATAACGATTCCTCAGCCACTTGGAATGATTGGCAACACAGCCGGCCACCACCACTCATGGATGGTCCCAGTATCTTTTAAACCAACGCAACTGAGTAACTAAATACCAATTCTGTGATGAAGTTACGATTCGTTTTATTATATCATTTTCCGCCTTTCTTTCCCTCTCTTCCTGTCACTTTTTCAGGATGCCCCATTCGACTTGTACATACTTCACACATACGCCTCTCCAACCCTCCCTTTTCCTCTACCTATGACTGTGACGACTTCCTACTCATTCTCATCTTTTTTACCTTTTTCAAGCTTGATTTATTTTAGCCTGCATTTTTTCATTTTCTTTGGCATGGTATCTTTGGCACCTTCACCTTATACAAACGGCTATCGAAAGGTGAAGCCTGGAACATCTTTATGCCCTGGGATCTGCTCATAGTCGGATTTGCCCTGGGACCTCATGAATTTCACATCTTTGCATGTTTTGGATACTCGTTTTATTTATTCCCCTTATTGTTATATAAGCAGTTGAAAAGGGGGAAACAAGAAAGCAAAAAAATTAGAGAGTTGGTTTTGGGAAATTCAGGCGCTCTCCCTTCTTGGTTAAGAAAAAAAGAGAAGAACAAGACATAAGAAAAAAAGTGAGGCCTTGTTAGTAGCCAAACTTATTGGGCTGAGATTGCTTTATCATTCCTTGACCATTTTCTTCTTTTCTTTTTTTTTTTTTTTTTTTTTTTCCTGTTCTCTCTTCTCATTTTGTTATGTTTTTCTGAGCATTACACTGGAGTCAGATACACGAGGACTTACAAGTATAGGTTATAAGCGGTCTTCTTATTTATATTCTAGCCTTCTTCTTCGTACTCATCCTATTTGTTCTTTTTCTTGTTTTTCACTTCTGCTTTGTCCAAGTGTAACATGAGACAAATTTGTTTCTTCTACTTCGTGGTCGTCGAACTGTGGCCATATATTTTACGTTTCTAGGGTTTGAGCTAGTAAGATGAAAAAGGGACACATATGTAACTTAAGGAAAAGAAAACGCACACCATGGTATATATCATAGGCATATAGGACGAAATGGCTTTTGATCTTTTTTTTTTTTTTATACTTCCTCATTTTGATTTGGTTTACAGGGTTTTGGCTTGTTCAGTGCTATGGTTTGTTGGTGAGGTATAACATGTATTATAGGAGCGGGTGTGTGAGAGAGTATAGGTACCCAGGTTTACATTTGGGTTTTGAGTTTAGAGATGTGCTGTGTGTATTCTCTATCTGGGGGAAGAACGCCCTTTCTATACAATAGGTAGCCTTTATCATCCTATAGGTAGCCTTTATCATCCTTTTTTTGGGGGGGGGAGGGGGGCAGAGGCGGAAAAGGAGCTTAGAATGCAAAGATAGGTAGTAAAACTTAGGGATCTTTTTGACCAATGTGCAATGGGACACCACGTTAGTTGTGTAAAGCTGCCTACCACTATATATACATGTGGATTTATGAATGAGAGAAAGGGAAAAGAAAAAAGAAAAAAGGCTGGATTTCTAAACAAACCATATTAAATACTTGGTCATAAGCTACCTAGTACGCGTTATTAAAGCCGACATTTCGGTGTCTATAGGGTAGACATAAGAAGATGCGTAGCTGTAAGCTAAAAAATCGAGATTATCAGGTATTAATGAAGTTCCTCCATTTGTAAGAATCTCTGGCTTATATGTGACCTAGTAAACTAGTTTCTGTATGAGAAGAGATGAATTGAGATAGCATTACGGCGGAATCCAACACTAGGACTGCAGTGCTAGTCATCTTTCACGATCGTCTTGCGCCTACACATAACCAGCATTGTATAGGTGTCCACACACTAGATATGGATACGCGGCGCACTTCATCACGGATTATAAAAACGTTCATGGAATAATTAATTAATTACAGCATTAGCATCAGATGCAAAATATACACCCGGACCTATGGCGACCTCATATACAGAACTACCGCGCAATTGTCCCAAAAAAACAAAACCACAGGACTCGCATACGACATTTGGCTGTAGTTGAATCCATCGTGCACTGCGTATCAGACTCTTAATCTGTTTAGTAAACGCCCGAAATGGAGAAGGCAGCCGCAACACCCCAGCTCTGTTCACAGCCCAGAGGACCAGGCTGCTTCCACATGTCGTCGTCGAAAGAGAAGAAGACGGTCTTGTCACCACACTTCTCACGGATAGACTGAATGGCAGTAGCCTGCTGGTCGTGGCCAGGGCAGGCAGCACCGTTGCAAGATCCCTGCTTGGGCCAGCCGCACTCCAGGTTAATGGCCTCCTTGCCAGAGCAGACCTTGTTGAGGAGCTCGAGCTGACCAGCGACGAACTCACCGGCAGATGAAGCGGGAGTGGCGGTGTTGAAGTAAGGGTGGATGTTGGCACCGGCGACGTCGACAACAGGGCAGATAGCGGAAGAAACAGCAGGCTGCTGCCAGATGTTAAGAGTCTCAGAGATGGTGTAAGGACCGGTGTAGCCGCTGCACTTGCCCTTGACAGTGGTGATGAGAGAAGCAAGCTGAGTAGCAGAGCAGTAGCTGTTCATAATAGCCTCGTTACCCACAACAATGAGCTTGACCATGTCCCACTGAGCCCAGGCGGAAATGGCGTCAACCTGGCTCTTGATATCGGGAGTGTTATAGCTGCAGCCGTCACCCTTGACGAAGACACCGAGAATCAGATCAAGGCCGTACTTCTTAGCGGCGCCACCAACATTCTCGAGAGTGTTGCAGTCAGTCGAGTAGACACGGATAACCTGGAAGCCAGCGTTCTTGAGGTCGGAAATATCCTTGTCGACCTCAGAAGCGGCCTTGCAGTTTCCAGTGGTAGGCTCATAAGGAGTGTAGGTGATACCGTAGTGGTCGTTGCTGCCGGTCAAACCACCGCTAGGAGCCTGAGGCTTAGGCTTAGGGGCAGCCTGGGAAGGCTTGGGCTTGGGAACGACGGGAGGAGGAACGTAGGCCGGCGCAGAGCTGCTGGGCTTAGGAGCAGCCGGAGGAGTGTAGGTGACCGGAGCCGGAGTAGGAGTGGGCTGAGTCGTGGGGAGACCAGAGCTCTCGAAGGGGCACCAGGTGACATAGTCAGTCTCGGTGACGGTGACCACCTTCTGAGGGGCGGTGTAGGTACCAGGAGCATAGCTGGTGGGGACGGGGTAGACGATGACCGTAGACTCCGGGACCGTGGTGGTGATGGGAGCAATGGTGTAAGTTCCCGCAGCGGGGCAGACGTAGGTGGTCTGGACAATAACGCTGGTGACAACGGTGCCACTGGTCGAGACGGTGGCAACGGGGCAGGTAACGGTGGTGGCCGTCTCAACGATGGTGGTAACACCACCAACAGTGTGCGTTCCGGGGGGCACCGCAGTCGAGGTAGCACCGCAGACGGTGGTGGACTCGGTCAGGGTGATGGTAGTGGCCGGGATGGTGTAGGTTCCAGGGGTCGAGAAGGAGACGGGAGTCGGCGTCGGGACAGGAACAACAATCACCTCGGAAGTTGAGGGAGCCTGAGTCTCAGTGGTGGGCTGCGCAGGAGCAGTAGTAGGTGCAACAGGAGCAGCAGAGGTGACAGGAGGAGGCGCAGGAACCCCTATGGGCCGGATTAGCATACAGTTATTATATCAAAACCTCGAGTTGACCATCTAGGTCTGCTGGACAATGTCGCTGCCGATCAACATACAAGTAGGCTCTCCGGTGACAGTCGACCAGATGGTGGTGCATCCTGGAACGCAGACATCGCCAGTCTGGGCTCGCTTGGCGGCGAAGAGCTCGTGGGCGTGGCGGTGGCCGTGAGAAGCGTTGGCAGCACCGGCAAAGGCAGCCACAGCGGCGGCGGCGATTGTTCCCTTCATTATGAATACAAGGTTTTCGGCTATTAGGAATATCAAGTACAAAAAAAAGAATGCCCGCTGAAAGAGTGAAGCGGTAAGTTGGTTACTGGAGAACAAGAGGAGGAAAGCGAATGGAAGCAACTTCCTTCAAGACCTCGATTTGACGATCCGTAGGGAACAAGAGAAGAGGAAGGAAACGGCGGGCTGGGTGGGCAAGGCGGCCATTATTATGAGTACGGGCGGTGCGCGTGGAGGCGGGCAGCATGGCTCGTTGTTGTGAGCTACGGGGTGTGCTCGCCAACAATCGGTCGGAACGTATACCTAGCTGGTTGTGGAATCCTCCGCTGCAGACGAGGTACTGCCCCAGTTAGAGGAGGAATGACAGGGGTGGAAAGAGAGGGGGGTGGACAAAGGACGAGTCACTGTGGTCACCTATGAGTCCATCGCCGGCCGCTGTTAATACAAAGTCGCTGGCTAGGCCAAGACGGCTTTTCGTAGTCAAAAAGGAGAGGGTGGAGCTTAGCCAAGCAATTTCCAGTTTGCGCTTGAATACTCCTTGAAAGGGGCGAATTGACGACGGCCGCTTGGATTAAAAGCCTGAACAGACTGACAATGGACGAAGTAGGCAGCTGTGTTATCGACAATGGGACAGCGCTGCGACATTGAGGCTGCTAAGCTGTGTAAAACTGGGCGATAGGAATGCTCGTCTACAGGGAGCCGCAGCCGCAGCGGTAGTAGGCCGAGCAGAAGCACTTTTTTCGTATTGAGAATCGGAACTCCATGGGTCCACAAGCTACGACATGCGCGGGTGACCGGCGATGAGTGGTTGATCAGCTCTATGCCGGGAGATGAGCATCTTCTTGTCATCTGAGATTCTGGCCGGGCGCTCAACCCTCCCTTGAAGCAGGGACAGGCACTAGGCAAGTCGACGTCCAAGTAGAGCGACGATCCTCATCCTCGGGCCAATCTCACCCCATGCATTCATTGGCCAGCCACTCTTAGCTAGACTAGCTTGCGAGATTGTTCCTGCATCTGCCCACTCCGCTTGGCGCTTCAGCGGGCCAGGCACAGAACGCCTCGCACCTTATTAGGCCCAGTTCGTGCTCCGTTCTTTGCCTAGGTGTGGCGGCCGGTCTGTCGGCGTTTCTGATATCGGTGTTGGCGTTCAGCCGCAGCTCGAGGTCTGACGGAGTCCCCATGCAATTCTTCATCGCGCAAGTCCTGGGGTCGTTCGTGGCGGTCTTCTAGTGGGCGTCGTGAACCACCAACTAAATGAGCGGTAGGTTGCATTTGTACCATTTTAAGCTTAGATTCTCCGCAATGCTTGAGGACCTTTCCTCTGCTAACCCTAGCTAGAGTCCGCATTTTCCCCTCTGACAAGGGTCCCGTTTTAAGATGTCTTGGGGCGGCGCTGGCTCTTGAAGCGGCAGCAAATGTCGAGGCTCGGCTGCTGGGCTGCGAAAAAAAGCTCATTTCAAGAAAGGGGCGCCATTTCTGCTTCGAGAAGCCTGGTCCGATTCTGCCCAATCATGACCGCTTACTCGCTAGTACTCTTACTATTCAGGCAATTCTCGTATTTGCAGAATGGGTGCGTACCCCTGCCATTCAAAAAGGGTCGCTTGGCTTGGCCCCTGGTAAGCCAGTCCTCAATTTGCGATGCAAGCAGGGCATGCCGTGGAGCCGTGTGGACGAATTACAGGCGGGCGATATTCCAAAGTGTCTCCTAGATGAGGAAAGTCGGTAACGGGCGATGCCGGTGGTGAGAGAGCACAGAGTAGCGTTCGCGCCGTCCACCTCCAATTCAGGCGGGAGGCTGTGATGTCAAAGTAGGACTCTGGATTGATTGCGTTCAAGGAAAAAGAACATACTTTGCTTAAACAGCAGATATTTATCAATTTGGGCACGGCGCGTACTTGATATTCTTGCATTAAAGCCAGGTCAGTGAGATTTGTGCGCAGAATAAGCGAGGAGACTCCCCCTCCTTTGCACTTTCCGATCCCTGTAGCTTTCTTGGTTTTGCCAGTGTTGCTGCCATTCTTAGGAGGTGTGGCTTGATGCAAGAGCAAGGAACGGACCTGCCTTGCCTACTGAAATTGCTGCGAATTTGGGGGATCTGCAAGGACAGTCAGAAGCTAAATTTCACTCATAATTCGGTTGAGTTGCTTCAAGCGAGCAGTAATATATCAACTTTTCATTGAACCGATGGCTGAATCTCAAGCCTACTTTGCCCTCAGATCATGAGCTCTAGACTCTGGCTTCCGTTTCCGGAGATACATACAATTGGAAAAGTTGTAATTTGTCTCAAGATAGTGGAAGTACTAGGTAGTCAGCAACTTGTTGTGTGTTCCAAGCGTGGGCTCGCTTCTGCTCTGGGGTGTTGCCAGGACAATCACTGGACAGAGGACAAAGGTCTGAGACAGCGGAAGCTGCGATTGTTGGAGCATTACGGAGTACAAACTGCTGTATTCCGTACGTCGTAGTTCATACAGCTCACCCATAGTAACTTCTAGAACGTTAACTTTTGACATTCCTTCACCGCTCTCAAGCCATCAAATGACATCATGGACGTCATTGTCTGATGCGCAATCTATCCCATACGCGCTTTCGATAAGCTTGTTGGTGGTGGTGGGAGTTAATTCTCCAGCGACCCCAGCTGAGCTGGGGAAAACCTGGAGACGTTCAAGCCACAGCTACTCCATATTTCACATGACATAGGGAGTTGCGCCACCCACAGCCGGCGCCACATCTCCGGCAGATCAGATAAGGCTTGAAAAATTCACTGCGCAAGCCGACCTTAAAATAGGTGGTAGCATATGTTCATCATGCTACCCCGACCTGGCTGCCAGTCCGTTTATCGGCAATATTTGTCTCGCAGCCGCTGTCGGTTCATAAAATATGGACTAGAAACTCAATCTACTATTGACAAGTCAAGGATAGCTCTTTCAAGCCTTCAAGTGGTGAGTTTTTGTATTTGTTGGAATGTCGTGAAATTTCAACTTACATTGTCTATATAGCATTGGGCGAGCACTACCAGTGAAGCCCACCCTCGGGGAAGATATGGGCAACCTCACATACCAAAACCTGTTACTAAGCAGAAGTTGACGCCTCAAGATGTGCCATACTTGCCAATTCGCCAACGGCTGCGGCTATGGGATGCTCAAGATAAGCAAAATAGCTCTGATAGCATGCCTCCAGACATGATCCTATACGGCAGCGTTTCAAACGACTTGAGTCGAACTCAATCAACAGGCTCATCCGACATGGACCAGCTGCGGCCTAATAAAGCTGGAATGACGGATGAGTTTGGCGATGATGTAGGCGACGAAGACGTCCAGGTCGGTGCTGTTAGTGATAGCTCGAGGCATCCCGGTGATCTCGTTGAATTGAAGTAAGAAACCAGCAAACTTGGCTTCAGGAGCAGGAATACTAACATTCATCTCAGACAAACTGGCTCGCGCGTGCCGCTTTTTGCAATCTACCTAGGGTACTTCGGAGAGAGAAACCATTTCTATGCTGTCAATGGCAGATGGCTCACTAGCATGGGCTATTCTCCGCTATTCACGGTGGCCAAGTTTGCTACACAGGAAGAGTTGGCGCCCGTGATGGCCAAACTGCCACGAAAGGCATCAATTGAACAGTTTGAAGAACTTCGCCGCAACGAACAGGGCCCCTTACGAGATGATGGCTCTCAGCTTATCCAAAAAATGATGGACTTTAGGCTTAAAGCAGAAGCTGTGCAGAAAAAGAACCTCGGGAAGCTAGATGCAGTCAGGACTTTTTTGTCCACTCAGCAACAAGCTAGGTACCTGAGCCTTTTCGAGATTGCCGATATACTACTGCCGGCCTCTCTCAAAGTGCGCGGCCAATTCCCCTCTTTTGCACTATATGCTGTCCATGCAGCTTTATATCAGAATGAGATTGGCTTTCGGCCACTCAGCCCATCTAGTGACTGCCATCGTCGGGATCATTTATTCGAGATTTTCCCTCAGACTCATTCACAAATCATCAACAAGGTAGCTACTATGGTCCGTGATTACACGGAAACAAACGTGAAACGCCTGAGGGCGCCAAAACCACACGAGCTTGAAGAGACTATTCTCGGAAAATTCATTCTCCAAGCACGAGAAGCAGTCTTGGAGAGCCGTTCGAGACGACAATGGACGCCTCATGGCACCCTTGCTCCTGGAGACGCTATGCAGCTGCCGCAGACGGAGTGGTCTCCATCGAGCAAGGATATCATTGCATTCTTGGAATGGTGGGCGAGTTATGACCTTTTCGAACCTGGGTCGAAATTTCACGGCCACGGCGCCTTGATTCTTCGCGCCCTTGAACTTTACAATGATACCGTTCTCGACCAGAGCACGGCATGGACCTTTTTGCAAGAAATTGGTATTATCCCTCCATGGGAAATCCCGTCCCGTTACAAAGTCCGTTTTCCGAATGTTACAATAGCTAGGGGTGGTGGTTTGGAGCGAGATATTCCCAATAATGTTGAGGAATCCAAGCGGCCGGACATTGCAGCGGGCTTTAGGCGAGAGCATGGGCAGTCTACAATATTTTGTATTGACGCAGCGTCGACTATGGTCATTGATGATGGAATCTCACTGGAACGCACAGATAACCCCGACGAATTCTGGCTTCACGTTCACGCAGCCGATCCTGCGTCAAGATTTAAGCCAAACTCTGAACTGTGCAAATACATGGAGCTAATTCCGGAGAATATATATCTGCCTGGACACTTCCAAGCCATGCTACCTTCTAACCTGAGTGAAGGTGATGACGCTAAAGACTATGCCTCCGATGGTCTCGTCAGTCAGTTTTCACTCAAATCAGGAAGCCCGGCACTAACTTTCAGTGCAAGAGTCAACAGAGCTGGCGAGTTGCTAGACTTCAAGGTTGAACCAAGTACACTCGGAAAGGTCGTCTACTTGGATCCCGAAGACGTATCTAAATTTTGCAAAGAGCCAGCACCGCCGCCCGTTCCTAGCTACAGTCTCGTCGTCGGAGAGCCAGAAGGCAACGGAGAGCCGCAGTTCAATCGACCAATGATTGCAGCCCAGGAATTGGACCCATCCGGCAAAGAAGATTTGTTATTGTTGTATCAACTCGCCGAGGCTATCAAAGGCAAGCGCCTCGGAAAAGGAGCGTGGCCATACTTTTTCCCTCGCCCATCCGTCTCAGTGACTTTCCGCGATACTCCTGATAAAGGAGACGGATCGAAGCTCCTACCGCCTGATCCCTACATCAGAGCCGCGTACGAGACATCTACGGGGTGTTCCGTTGTTTCTAACACCATGGTCCTGGCTGGTGAAATTGCGGCACGATGGTGTTCGTCTCGCAGCATCCCAATTCCTTACCGAAGGAACGTCAAGTTTAGACATGGTATTGATAAAGCATTCGATTACGCTACAAAGGAGATTTATCCTCTCATCAGGAAGGGTATTGAGCCAAGCGGCAACCAGCGACAAGAACTTGCTCGACTTACTGGCGGAATCGAGATATCGAGTCAGCCAGGCTCTTATTTCCTCCTTGGGCTGGACATGTATGCCAAAGCCACATCGCCGCTGCGTCGTTTCTCTGACTTGCTTGTCCATTGGCAAATCCATGCAGCCTTACAGTACGAGCGAACCACTCAGCGAACCATTGATCCGGAGACTGATGATTTGGATGACATTCTTCCATTTTCTTCCACTCAGCTCGCGACCACGACCCTTCCACTGTTAGAGGTCCGCGAGAAAATG
Source organism: Trichoderma erinaceum (assembly GCA_026401215.1). Lineage (NCBI taxonomy): Eukaryota > Fungi > Ascomycota > Sordariomycetes > Hypocreales > Hypocreaceae > Trichoderma > Trichoderma erinaceum. Next base: position 13,217 of record JALIRY010000015.1, on the reverse strand, counting down.
GCGCGCACAGTCTCTCGCGGCAACCTCGAGTGGATCCTCATCGCCCTTGTCCGTGCATGGCGCTTCGAGAAGACGGCACCTCGCAAGCTCCGATTTACTGTTAGTTCGCGCTGGCGACAGGGCTGCATTGGGAGAGTGGATTTCTTCGGTCTAAATGCGATAATGGATATCGAGGGCTTGAACAACAAGGCTCTCGTTAAGGACGTCCGAGTTGGAGACCAATTCGAAGTCGAGCTTGCAGACGTCAATGTTCATTCGCGGCGCATCCTCGTCAAAGCCCTCAAGTATCTCGGCCCTAATCCCGCTGATAGCATAGAGGCGTCCACAACAACGACTCTAACATGAGTAGTGCACTCTGCCGGACATGATACACCATTACAATCAATGGCCGGCAGACAGACACAAGCTATTCTTATCTGCCCTGGTCAAAATCGGTGAACATGTGGTCATTAAGCTGTGCTGGATGCCGCACCTATTCGATTCAAGATTTGGAGTCATTCGGCACAGACGCATCTCGGATGCATTGGATACCAAACAATACGAATACACAAAGTATATGCTATCGGGCAAAGCATTGCAGCCATACCATGCAAGTCTGCAGCACGCACGCCTACCTAAGCAGGCATTCGTGCACCCTGCAATGGTTTCCTTCAACCCAATGCACCGCACAGCCGCATATGCAACCCCCCCTTTTTTGGCTCCTCTTACTTCCCCTCTCTCTGGCCTTACAGACACTGGCAGTTTCTGGTTGGCTTCGTGCACTCCACTTCTAGACTCCTTCCTCCCCGCATATGTATGAATTACCCCAGACTTTGCTACATCTGACGGGCCCCACTCTCCAGGGGGCCTTTTGTTGGGAGCAAACTTGGAGGACGCCTAACTGACAGACAGCCTGTACATACATACGCTACATTCTTGTCTTTTTTTGGAGCACAATGTACTGGTACAAGTAGGCATCTCGGAACAGACTATCCCCTTTTACTATTACCTTCTGCCTCGAAATTTGCCACTCCTCGACGCCTTTTATTGTCATGCACCTCACGGGGGCCCGGCCAGTAACATCGACTTCATGTACGTATACGGGCGCAGAATCATGCACGCCGTTTCAGGCCGTGCCGCAGCCACCTTGGCCATGTATTATACACCACTTCTCTCCCATACCCCTTTTATTATTTTGTACGAATACATATGGGACGCATAGTCCTCTTCTATTTATCTGCTGCATATTTTTGGCGTAGATGACGCGGCCTCCCATTGTAGAAGAAGGATTACCTGCAGGAATACAAGAAACAAAGATTTTAAATAGCCAATCCCCTGCATGCCCGCTCGTTACCGTGACCAAAATCCGTTAATCCATTTGCCTTTTTCTTTCCTTCCACCCCCGTCTGAAATGACGTTTTCCTTCTTATTTTGTATGTTGTATTACCCCCGCTGGCTTCCACGTATCCCTGTATATATACCTACCTATACGTATCCTGCCTGCCTGGCAAATTAGAGCAAGGATGAAAGAATAGAAGGCCGAGGCCCAAAGACGATTTCTGGGGGTGTCTTATTTTTCTTCGGTGGGTTGGATTGGCTATATGGTTGGTTAATTAGACGGGCGTATTCAAAGGCTCTTTACGACAAGAGTAGAGTAATACAACTGGATATTGGACAGCATGTAACCCATACGTCTCATCAATTCAAACAAATAGCGTCACTCACTCCACTTGAATTTCTACGCCATTGGTCGAGTGTCCAGCAGTACTACCGTAGAAGCAATGGTAGCAGCATCTATTAATGAGTACCCCAATTGTAACCTGCTGTACATGCGTCTCAAGTAAAGGAGCCCAGATTCTTATTGTGAATTTCGTGCTTTCAATTCGTTTGCTTGTGCTGTGTATTCCTATGTACAAACGGTCTGTCTACTTCGATCCAGATTTCCATGCTATATTTTTTTTGCGAACCCCCCCCGATTCCATCCAATGCCATATATACCCAAAAGATCCTTAACCGATTATTCCCTCCTCAAAAACTTCCCTTTTCAAACGTCCAGAAACAGAGATACAAATTTTTGTTTGAATGCAACAACAATAACAGAAACACAGATGTTCGAACAAGTAGGCTAAAACACGCCTCTTCTCGAAAATGAGAATATATATATATATGAAACAGAGTAAGAATCCCTTGATGAGCCGCCCGATAGTTTTGACAGTCGTATTCCAGAAAATAAAAATAAATGCTTCTTTTGGTCTTGTCGTATGAGAAAGATCAACAAAGAAAAGAGAATGGGTACAGAGAGAGACGTGTTTTGTCATAAGCCGTCGTATAGCCGGGATAATACCCCTAGCGCTGTTTGAGCCAAGCAAGTGGTAGAAAAAAAAAATTAAGTTAGTGAAGGAAATTAGGTGGCCGAAATGAAGTCACCCGACCACCGAAACGGCATCTCGTGACATTTGGCGTGTCCACATCGAGAGTATTGCCATTTCAGCTTCGTGCTTTCGCCTCCTGATGACGCCTAGGCTTGGTCGTAGTGCCAGGCCCAACAAAATGAGAGACAAAGTCCAAGTCCCACTTGAAGCTAACTTGGCGAATAAAGGAAGAATCATTATGTAATGTCTCAGTGGAAGCTGGCCGAGTTTGCTGTCAGGCGCAAATCAGCGGGTAATGCGTAATGCAACGCTGGACCCCGGATTTCGGGGATCCTGGCTTGGCTTGGCGCTGGTCAAAAATCGTCGTTGAGAGGCCAATCAAGCGCGCTTGGATCATTCTGCTGCTCGTGGCATCGTGATAGAGTCTGAGAGATCGGCCAACTGTCCCAATTGGACAATGCTGTCGGCGCACAGGCAATTGGCCGGTTCCCGCGATTATTTTCGCCACCCGACATTCCAGATGACATGGGCAATGTCGCGGGCAGTATTGACAGTGTCAATTACTCGGCCAAAAATGCCTTCCCCCGGTGACGTCTCGGTTTCTTCGCATGGCATAAACATCCCAGAAGGCGTTCGACGCATGCCCGCTGGCTCGTCAAGAAGGCTGTTTGAAGATGTCGATCTGTGCAACCCACCGGTACCACTCTCTGATGGTGGGGATAGCCATCCTATAGTAGGCATCTGAATTTCCGGAGCTAGATCGTCGTCGTCTTCATCTTCATCGAAAAAAAAACCAGTAGATGACTTGGAAGGGCGAAGAGTTTCCTGTGATGATGAAGGAGATAGAACAGGACTGCGGGAGGCACGTGTGCTGTGCTTCATAGCTGAATCTTGAGAGTCAGGGCTGTCTTCTCCTTGGTACTTGAGCGTTGTCGACGGAAGCATGGCGATGATCTTGCCTTCGGCATTGGTCTTGTTCAGCGTGCGTTTCTTCGTTGATGGGCGTCGTTTTGACCTGACCCGCTTCATCATGACACCATCGTCTGAATCGCTTTCATCGCCATACAGGTCCATGTCCATGTCCACGTCATCTCCATCATCGCCTTTGACATCAACAGCAATGCACTGCTCCACCTGCTCGTTGAAGTGAATGTGTCTGCGTTCGGTGTTAGGGGATGTAATGCTCGATGAATCTGTGGACGTAGCGGCGGCACTGCTACTTTCTTGGCTCATCCGTCTGGAAGAAAACGAAAGCGAAATGTAATCTGTGTTTGCCCGGTTTACATTTGGTCGTCGCATAGCACTGCGATATTCTTGAGCGTGGACGGCAGCAGCAGCCTGCTTGACAAGGGAAGCAGTCGAGAGTGACCTCTGGAGCATAATTTCCGACATGCTCCTCTTTTTCAGGATAGGCTTCTTATTGTTATTCATCTTATCCTTCATCTTGTCCAAGTTGACAAGAGAACTTGACTTTGATAATGAGACGCTTGGGGGCCCAGTCTTGTTAGCAGTGTTGTGCTTTCCAGATTGAAGAGGTCCATAGAGCCAAGTGACGTCGTAATCTTTTAGCCTATAAAGAAACATGAGCACACACATATTCGCGATCATTGCAATCCGCTCATGTAGAATCAAGACTTACCAGTTGAGTGTCTCTGGGGAAATGGTTTTTAGATTGTTCTTAGCCTTCATCCATGTTCTCCATGACGCATTCTCTAGCCTGGCACTGTTGGGAAATTCTCCTCTTTTGGATATTATGTATCTCCATGATGACCAGATATCCTCTTCCCTCCACTCGTGGGATAGATAGTCCACTTGCCGAGAAGGCTTGCTCACAACTGCTGTATCATCCTCGGCATGGTCGCTAAGCTCAGGGCTATCAGGTCGTGAGGTACTGACAGAACTGTCCTGTTCGGCGGGCGAGACTGTGTAAGAGTCACCAGTGCGAGGACTCGGCGGAGGTTCTAGGTTGTCATCCGGTCGAATCTGCGGAGGCAGATAGAGCTTATCGGCGGTAAATGGTGGCAGGCTGAAGTGGTCCTCGGGGGATTCGTCTATAGATAAAGCCTCCTCAAAATCCGAGGCTATTGAGAGATTGCTAGAAGGCGTGGATGTGTAGGACGCATCTGCTGATTCGATATGCGCGGTGCGAGGAGATGAGGGCGCCGAGGAATGATCGGAATCCGAAAAAGATTTGGTTGGAGGGTGGGCATAGGGATTGGACAGGTCTGCGGCACAGTGGTGATAGCCCGCCAGCGAGGCGCTGCCCAGGTTGGAGTGGGAATGTGAGCGCCGCATCGGAGCAGATTTGAAGTAGTCAGAGTCTTGGTTGGAGTAAACTGTAGCAGCCATGCTGGATCTTCAGGGTTTGAAAAGTGTGCGCGGCTCGACGGAGGCAGTCGGTGGCGGCTCCGGAGCTCGTGAGCGTAGAATCAGAAAACCATGAGAAGAGAACAAGGCGCCGGTTTTAGCATTGACGCCGACGATTGTTTGTTGGGGGACGGATCGAATGGTGTAAGTGTGGACGAATGAGAGTGCGTGGATGAGGCTGTCAGCGCTGCAGGTTCGGTCGGTAGTGGCAGCCGATTTTCAGGTCACCTGCGCACCCACACAAAACACGCAAAACACACAGCCGGTTCCGTGCCTGGCCAAGTAGAATTAGGAATCGGGCGGTTTTTGCCGGGCCCAGCAGAAGCAATTGCGGAAGACAAAAAGAACAAGAAGAAGAGCAACGAGAACAGAACGAGAACAGGTGATGCCACAAATCGACAAGGACCGAGGCAAATTATTCGATGGCCAGGTGACTGATTGATGACAGGAGATGCCGAAAGACGAGGTCCGTGGCTGTGGGTTCCGTTCTGGATCTCTCTCGAAATTGAAGGTGACTAACAGCCTGGGGTGGAGCGAGGGTAGCAGCCGCAATGGTGAAACGAGAGGAAGAACCCAGCCAGCACGAACGGCGAGGCCGCAAGATGAAGAAGACGAGTAAGAGGAGAGAGGTAGGAGGAGGAGAAGGATATCAAACACATAAGAAGTCGTGGAGGAAGGGAGGAGAGGAGATAAGTAAGGAAGAGGGGAAGAGTCAGAAGCCTTTTCTCCTAGCAGCGAGCCGGTGCAAACAAAATCCAGACAGCAACAACAGCGCTCGAGAAAGCGGATCCGGAGGCGTAATAAGTGGTTGACGAGGCCCCGGGAACCGCAGAGAATGGAGGCCCGGCCGGATGGTGCTTGAGCAACTGATCCTAGACGCCTGCGATGCTACTACTGCTAGCAGCAACACATCGACCCCCTCCGTTGGGCTATTGGAGGGCCCAGTCAGCCAGTGGAAGAGCCGGACGGCAGGGCAGCAGGGACCCAGAGGCGCACAGTTATCAACCCTGGTCTCGCTAGACTTTTGAATTTTCTCTTGTTTTGCCTCTCTGCGGTTTCGCCGCTACGACTGCATTGCGGCGGTGGAGTGGATGAACTTGGGGCGGCACTGTGCCTGTTTAGGCCTGCGCTGTTCACGGAATCCGGATGGCTCTTGCGCGGGCCACTAGCATGAGTTCCAGAAGAGCCAACCTCCACACCCCAAGCCGTCAAGACGCCATACCAGAGTTTATTAGCATCCTCGCGGCCTGAGGTTTCAGAGACGCCGTTGATGAAGGGGGAGGAGGGCGGCGGTGGAGGCTGGAAACTTGCCCTTTGTCTGCAGATGGTTGCTGGCGCGAGCTAAGGCATGCAACTTAAGGTGTCCAAGGGCAAGGGAAATACGCGAGAGGGATTCGTCAGGGCACGGAACTCTGACGACAGGCTCGAAAGGCATCCAAGCTCCCAAGGCCATGCTGAGAATCATGCCAGGCAGGGAATGGCATGGTATGGCATGGTGCTAGCGCTGAACCGGCGTGGGTGTACCTGTGGCCTTGCTTGGCTCATCGGCATGTTGTCTCGATTTACGGAGCAGGCCAGACTCGAACCTAACTAAACACACAGCGGCATTGCGGGAGGGTGTACTGCTGGCGATGGTGCGAGATACCGCGCTTCCATGTACCCGTAGGTTGCCCGTTTCCTCGGCTCGGCTCTGTTGTTTATTATGGAGGCATCGCAAGTACATGCCGCTATGAGGAGGTGCTGCACAAGGCAAAGATGGGTGGTGTTCTTGTATATGTACGAGGCCTGCATGAATGTACAACTACTGATTGGTGGTAGTAGGTACGGAGTATATTGAATTTGATGGCCATATGACCTGCTCCTAAATTGCGGCTGCAATATACAGCACTTTGCGGCAAGCCCAATCACCTAGATGCTGCTGCATGGACCAAACAACGACATGATTTCGTCCGAGCAGCCTCGGATACCACCATGTCTGTTGCCTTGGAGCACTGTTTGTCTGCCCCGTTCCTGGTGCCTGCCCGGCCGCGAGTCTCCATGATAATGGAGATATGGACATCGACGACACCTACTCTTTGTAAGGACTGTGCACCGTACTTGTTTGGTAACCTTTGGAGCCATTTCCTGTTCAAGAGGTTGGCAAGGCACGGTGCAACCACCACCGGCTATGGGGTTGCACACCCAAGCATGCAGCTGCTTCATACCCGTACCGGTGAGGCGCGAGTATGGCTGAAGCCATCGGTCGATGCAACCAGAACACGTCGCTTCGCATTGGCCCAACGTCGGCGCCGAGATGGACGAAGACGGCCGTCTGTTTTCATGTCTCGCCAGAGGCATGTACAAAGCATTGCCTGTATATCTGAACAAGGTAATCATATCTTTTGTCTTCCAGAGCTGCCATGCAAACCAAGAGCATGACATATACTTGTTTCTCACGTACCTCGAAGCTCCTATACAAGTACTGCTGCTAATTACAAACACCACGCTGCTAGTACTATGTATCACTGTTGCTAAGTCGCATGGATGGCCCTAGCATAGCGACAGTGGAGTGCGTTCAAGGCCGCCCACACATACAAACAAGGGCCATTGACTCGAGCAGTCTGTTCTAGCTAACGCCGTTATCGAGAGCTGCTACCTACTATGGCTATGCAAGCCAGCTTCGGCTCGCTTGTTTGCTGCGTGTGCGATTGGCGATCTGCAGTTTCACCGCTGGACAAGAATGTCCACCTCCCTGCCTGATAGCCGAGAGATGGGAGATAAAAAAAGAAAGTAAGACGATAACGAAGCCAGAGGGAAAGGTCAAAGCCTACAGGCATGAGTTTTCAAGAATGGATTGCGTCTAGGTACCACACAAGCAAGTACATATCCAGCAGCATCGATACCTTCGGCTCAGGGTCCGGGCTTCGGTCAGAGCGCCCTAAAATCTAAGCTCATTTAATGAAATCCCATGCCACGCCTAATTTTTCGCCGCCTTTTCGTGCTCGCCCAGGAATGGAGTCAGCTGCACCAATAGCTTCAGCCCTTGCCGACGGACGCAGAAGAAAGCAAGTCCACTAAGGTGCCAACGTACCAGTAAGCCCTGATGTCGCAGATAAGAGGCCAGCGGCTAGCATTACGAGTCCGTGCTGTACAAACTCATCACGCAAGAGAGCAGTAGGAGAACATGTCACATTCTGGAGATGGTACAAAGCGCAGAGTACACCGCTAGATGAAAATAAGAGACAAAGCCAAATCTGAAGACAGCGTCTCTGAGTTCGGTCCGGTAGCAACTGGCTTCGATCAAATCGTGTCTTGGACACTCGGCCCCGGACTGGAGTCTCCTCCAGACTGTCTGAGGGGGCCCGTCGATTGACTGCCACATGGACATTGGATGCAGGTGGAGGTCGACAGCGCTGATCAAAGAGTCGAGACTCTGGTCAGTACCCTGCCAACTCTGCTGTCACAAAATGCCCTTTTTCTTTTCTTTTCTTTTCTTTTTGTTTTCCTCTTTAACACTCTCCTTCTTTACCTTGTTCCAGCTCCAGCCAACTCCTTCTCTTGGACATCGCGGCAGCTTACAGGACGGCCCCGAGGTGGGACCTTTTTGGTTGGAAGAGAAAAAATTTCTTCTCATCCCTGCTCTCTCTGTCCGCAACCAAAGCTTGGGAGCAGAAAAAGATGACGGGACGGGACAGTATGGCTAGGAGTACCCTTCTACAAGAGACAAGGTTCGCTGTCTTGGACGCCACAGCATGCATTGAGAAATGCTAAATCATTCAAGGCGCCACCTTTCCCGCACAGGTTTGGTCAAGATGCTGTCATACATCTACACTCAAGTAATACAATTTGATGCTGGTCCATTGGGCTCTAAAGAGAATACGGCACGGTCCTCTGCTTTCGTGACTGGGGATTTAAAAAAAAAAATTCTCTTCTCTCGTTTGAATTTTCTTTATAGTTTTTTATAGTACCTCGCTGCATCTTACTAGCATCCCCCTGATGGGCAAGGAGGGGGCGAATAACAAGCGGGCCGGACCTGAAAATGACTAAGAATGGAAGCCATGGTTGGCTAACCATCATTGGGATTATTGGGACCTGAGTAGCATTTTTGCCATCTGCCCGGTGGTGGTGGCGGCTGGCTTTGCTATATGGCCGAGGTTCTCAGAAGAGCAATGGCGTTGCCGGAGCGGGATACTCCCATCGAGCCTCTAGAACACCACGAGAGAGCATTCGGAGAAGAGAGGCTGAGCCCATTCGAGCTCTGGGCAGTCAGTTGGAGAGCGCCGTTGACGATAGCGGGTAACGGAGGCCTGCCGGTCGCAGAATTTCCAACGCTTATGCAGATCCATCCATGAGCGCTTGCTCCATTATCAGAACTAAACTAAACTCCGGATTCCTCTAGCGAATCTCCTCCAGAGCGATGAGGAGTTTTACTGGGTATGGAAGAAGCGAAAAAGCTGGAGTACGCTAAAATCGTAAGGTTCTTGAAGAGTCTGGAATAGTAATTCCCCGTGTTATCAACTGAACCTGAGACTGGCTTACAAGAGGCCCCTTATGCAGGAGAGAAACTGGCGCAAAGTTTATCGAATACCGTTCGAGGGGAAAAGCTTCATGCACAAACACCTAAAATCACGCTTGTTTTCGATCTTCCCCCGGATTACGTACCAGCAAATACCTATGCGCCTGGATGAAGTTTCGTCCAGCGTTTAAATGATCAATGGCCATGGAAGCTGTCGTGGTCGATACGCTCCTTTGTCTAGTGTCGTTCACTCCTTGTTTTCGCTGTTCTGGAAAGATTAGTCGCTTCTAGTGGTTGCAGCCACCGAGTAACCGATTTGCCACCAGGTGTGTCCCGTCCATTGAAGCCTCCCGAGATATCCCGTTCTCGAAAATATCTTGGTTGTAGAGCATGCCTGTGTGAACAGAACAGCTACAGCATTGTCTCGATTTCAATGAATTAATTCTCCGTGTAACTTGGAATACAGAGCAAAACTGGCAGTGCTCAAGACGTATCGGCATTGCATCCTGCAAGTACGGCATATAACTCGGACACAAGCTCTTGCTTGTAGATTGTATGACAGCATAATACTTACCGGTTCGGAGTTTTCCAGCCCGGATCCGATCATTATCTAGTTTATCTTGCCCATCGAGTAAAGATCCGCGAGGGGTGGTGCATTATCGTAGCATCAGCAGATTTGTAGCTGTCGAGGCCATTGTAATGAATCCATTGATCCTCATGGTTGGTCTTCTTAGAAGACGCTAGTTGGAGCTGTTCGCTGCTCTATACCCATGATCGACGTTGTGTGGAGGATCTGATCTTCGCACTTTGTGGCTGATGAACCGCGTCTATAAAGACTAGCCCTGTCTCGATAGACCCCATCCCCTGAAGCTATCTTGGCATCGTGGCAGTATTCTGCAACGGGCTGCATGTCTCGGGTACCAAACGTAATATGAGCGCCAACGCTTTAACAGACAGAAATCGTAGACCATTGATCAATTGAAATAGCAGACCAGATTAGATCAGCTCCTGGGATGCAATGCTATTTCGGTGCCAGCGACGAATAGAATCGCCATAGGCGGTTTCTACCAATAATAACTGAAGAAGTTCAATTACTAGGTACGTTTTTTCATTCGCTGAGAGGAAAGAGTATGGCCTTTGCTACTGCCAAGGTCGCAAGGCAAATCCATGGCCTCAAACTTCAGGCTCCCATCTTGATGAAAGAAAAAAATATGGAAATTCTTCCACACCATCATATCCTTCTTTTCTCCTACAGTTGAGGTAAAGCGCAGTGCCTCTTCGTATATTACACTTTGCAAGGGCGGCAGCCTTGCACGGCCATTCGCTCAGCCATGACACCACTATTGTTCTCGCCATCTCCCCGCTATTAGCTTCTGAAAACCATCCCCTTTCTATCCCTAGGTGATTCTCTACATTCCTAGCTATCTTGGCTGGCAAGGCGGGTATCGCTTTGGCCCGAAGTTCCCCCTCCAACAGGATACTGATGGCGTACTACAAGCAATTGTGATGCAAGCGATATGTATGAAGTGCCTGCTAGCATCAAGATGTCCCCCCCCCCCCATTTTGACTGGTACTGCAGGCCAATCCTACGAACTTTCACTACCCAATCACGTCCGCCTTTCGCACAGACAGGATCTTACGGCACCGACAAGCCACAGAGAGCTTCCTTGCCCGGGCCAAGCTTTGACGGCCAACTCAGTATTCCAGCCGTCAGTGGCCTATCAAGCTGCATCGTGGAGTGATGACTAGTGCACAATCTTCCTGTGGATGCGGCGCTTGGAGCCTGCTTCCCCCACAATTCACCGCGCTCTAGTTCTTTCTTTAGCACTGCACCGTCCAGAGTCAACGATTCACGACGGAGTACTTCCTGCTACTAGCAGGAGGACTGCAACTACCTGCAGCAGGGTCTCTTCTAATATATCTCCTGCGCCTAACAAGAATACTGGGCCGCTGAGCTGCAGCTATAGCGTGGTGGCGAATATCAAGTGGTGCAATATCCGGCTCGGCTGCGCCATGGAGAGGCGTTCAAGTCACAGTCAGACATGGCCGGTTTACCTAAAAAAGACCCCGCCATGAGGCCCTTGATACGACTCTGCACTTCACAAAAAAAAATTCCGAAGGGTGTTTTTGAGGGACCCATGTTGCGATTGTTTCTGTGCCCATGGACTCCGGTGTTGCCGATGCTGAGATCTGACGATTATCAGATCTCAATTCACAAAAAAACGTCAAAACAGCTTACAAAATTACTTTCCACTTGTATCTCCTACCAATGCTTCTGCATCTAAAAGAAAACAGGCTCAGCGGAATGTATGAGCCGATATCCGCTATATTAGAAGAGGGGCAGTCAAACAATAAGCAATTCTATGCCCCCGCAAGATGGCACTCTGTTACGATACGGAGGGGGCGTATAAGTCTGAGAACTAGGAATCCGGAGATGCGAGAAAGTAGCTATCACGCCCCTCCGCCGGAACATTAAAACGGAACAGACATTGGAAATCACCGTGCAGTTACGAGGCCACCGATTCTCTCTCCACTCTAAACGCACAGCTCTACTATACTATGCAGCTATACCACCACTGAGCCACGGTCTGCCTGCTGGACCCGCATCTTCCCTGCTTGGTAGCATCGGTACGTTACCAGCTCCTACCAACATCGTTGAGCTAGAGGGGCATGCATAAACAAATCCTCTGAGCTGGAAGCTACTTCGCCTGCAAAGCAAAATTTCCCAACACAGCTAGGTATAGCACATACTGGGGCGTCATCTCTTCGTGTGTCACATCACACACACATAAGCGATGCTCCGTCAAGCTCATCTGATATTCCCTCATTAACGGAGAGATTGCAATACGTGGGACATTACTCGTCGCGATTCATGCCTGCGTATATTCTGGCTCCTGACTCTGCTTCGTCATCATGTTTGACGGCGATTCGCTCCGACCTGGGCTCGGTATGGGATGGAGGCAGGGAACTTCGATCCCAAATACAAGATTTCTCAAAATAACATCTCATATCTCGGCTCTTTATTCCGGATCCCTGTTTCGCAGGGGGGGCAACAAAGCTGGCCTAGGTTATAAGTGATATCAGCTGCAGTTATCCAATAATCACATTCGGGCATGTCACTACGAATTCGCATTTTTTACAGCGCAACTTGAATATTTCTAACGTATGCCACTCGCCTCGGCCGCGTATCACTCTTATACCAATACAGTATACTATTGGAACAGCACAAACCTTTTTATAATCACTGGCTCGGTGGATAGAGTTTTTTTTTCCCCTTGGGCCTGCGTTGGCTCCAATCATACCGAGTGGTCTGGTGATAAATCACTTTTATATCGGAAAACTCAAAGGACGATACGATACTTTTCTTGTCCTGCATCCGTGGCTGCAAGCGATGACTGTCAATTCAAATGGCGGGCTACATAGCTGCATTAGCCCTTGCATTGTGCAGCCGGTGAGAGAACAGATTAATTATTGTGCTACTCCAGAGTGCTACGTGCAAATCCGGGGTGTCTGCTCCCTATCTCACACTTCCTGCTGCAAGCTAGGCACGGCACCTTATCTCCCACCCTGCCCGCGTTTACTGCGCAACATACAGGACAAGTTGAGCTCCGTAGATAACCACTCACCGGGAGAGGAGGCATTACTCAAACAAATCATTCATCTGGGGCATCTTTGTTATCTCCTCTGATTGATCCGTGCGTCGGTTTGCATCCAAAACAGGAAAAAGCAGCCAAAGCTTCCTGGTTGATCTTTTGTCTTATTTGGCACGAGACTCTTTATCTCCCAGGTAAATGTTTTTCCAATATGAAGCTGTGCAAGTTGCCCTGTTCAGTAGGCGCCGAGAGGCTGCCAGGATAGAAAAGACCAATCCCGTCAAAGAGTCTGAGCCAACCTTTTTTTTTTTTTTTTTTTTTTTTTTTTTTTTTTTTTTTTTTTTTGGATAAGCCCACGGAGGAAAAAGTAAGGTGATACCCGAATAAGGGTGTGTAAAGGTCATAGTGGGT